>JAHRHJ020000669.1:0-55940 GCA_019776745.2 Taxus chinensis
CTTAGAATGGTCCATTATGCAATGCCTTTAGGATCTTTTGTTCATGATCCCCTCTTAGGTATGATGGACTCATTAGGGTTCTTATCAATTAAGTGGCTCTTTTTTCCACCTCTTACCATTCACCTTCCTCATTACTTGTTGACTATCCTATACATGGCTAGATCATCAACACCTATATTTAAAAACCACTCAACCATGCCTATGACCTAAACTCAAATCATTCCTATGACCTACATTCACCCATGCATAGCACCCATAAACCCATTTCGCTACTTCGTCCTAATATTCTCTAGCTTATGGGAGAACTACATCAGCCTAAGGTCCCTTTTTGCTGGGACTATGTAGGTAGCACTTCGAGGGCATGGGGCCCTTGGAGGTTAGCTCAGCCACTCTCTACCCTAACCAATTCCCTCTTTCCCTTTCCTATTAACATTCTACCCTAGTTAGTTTCCTTTCTATATCAATAACTAGAAATTACACCAAACAAGCAACAATTGTTACACATCTTTACCATCATAACTCATACATTCATTTCATCATGTCTACAATTTCTTTACCATAATCATACATTTTCCTACAAATCATCTTAACATGATCCATACCATCATTAATTGCACAAATTAATGAATTAGAAACTCAACCATACCTAACCAACTTGACTCAACCATGCATAACAAACCTAACTCAACCATGCCTAAATCAACCTAACTCAATCTTACCTAAATCAACTTGACTCAACCATGCCTACACCAAACCGAATCAATCCATGCTGAAACCAACCTAACTCCATCATACCTGAACTAACCTGACTCCATCCATGCCTAAACAGACCTGACTTTGCCATGCCTACACGACCTTGACTCTATTAGGCCTAATCCACTTGATTACCACTTATATATATATATATATATATATATATATATATATATATATATATATATATATATAACAATGTAAATTAAAACACATACACCATCCATACTATAAATACCATCATCTCTAAATCGGAAATTCTGAGTAAAAATACATGAGAGAATAGATATAAATAGTAATCACAATCTCTCAAAATATCTCATATACAGTCTCACCATCTTCGGCACGTAGGCCGGTATATGATCAAAAATAACCAAAAATCTCATATACAGCCTCACCATCTTCGACACGCAGGCTGGTATACATATAAAAAATATGTCAAAAACATGGACACACTGATCATCAATGATGAATAATCTTCACCCCACCTGATATCCATCCATGTCTCATTAGTCTCCTCCATCTCCCCTCTAGTGAAGTACCCATCCAACCTCTCTCCCCCTCACCTCGATATATCATCTACTAGTCCCTCAACTAGAGCTGGCCTCCGTGCAATGGTAGTCTCACTCTGACCCTGTCCCAGGGCTCGTCAGCCCCCTGTACTCTCTACACTATGGATACGCGACTTGGTCCTCTCACTCGAGGCCTGTTATGCTCTATACTCCCCATAAGATAGAAAATTTATCCCTGCGGCCATCAAAATATCCTGATAATACCTGACCTTGCCTAAGACATCCCTCAACCTGCCTATAGTTACTGTTTGTGGTGGTGACATCAGCCTCAGCCCCTGTACCTGTCTCTCGAGACCCTATCCCACTGGTACCTATAAAGAGGGACCCTGTCCCTGTGCCTGTGACTATCCTGAGGGACCCTATCCCGCTCCTGCCTGTATCTGGGCCTGAAGGGCCACAACCTGTGCCCGTGTAGTGGCCGAATGACTCTACAAACCTATAATATGGGCCTGTAGGGAGGCCACCTGTACCCCATCCCCATATCCATCCTGTGCGAGTACTTGTCCTTGCGCTACCTAGGCCTGTAGAGTGGTCACATGTACCTGCAACATAGCAACTTGTGCCTCCGAACCTGTCACCTGCTCCTGTACTATCCCCAAATGTGTAATTAGGGTAGCCACCTACCCCTGTAGGGCATCCCTTTGAACAGTGATTGTGGCTAAATATGGTTACCCCGACCTTGGCGGTACTTCCCGTAAATGTGCGGCCCACCACTACCTGTATCTATCAGTCACCCCGGCATCATCAATCTGTCGGTCTCTCACTTGCTCCTCATACCCTGTCGGCACTATCGGCTGTGGTAGAGGAAAAGGCCTCTCCACGTCATCCCTCCTATACTGTGGGAAGGGTGGAGGTATATCCTGCAGTAACCCAAAATGTCATCTCACCCTATCAACTGATACCATCTCGTGCTCTCCAACACGTCGCCCCTCTATCCATCGGAGCAACTGTACCTCCTCTGCCATCTTCCCATATGATGGAAAACCCACATAGGGCCTCCAAATAATGTCCACGCCAGAAAACCCCTCTAGCAATCACCTGTAATAGGCTACATCGTGTGTAGCTCTAGAAGCTCAGCGCTCCCCAATCACAGGTACCCAACTCGAATGCATCATCCGGGGGCATACCAATAGGACACACACACACACAATCTGCTCATATGCCCAGCAATGAAGTAGGAAAGGTGCAACATAGGCTGAACCACCGCAATCTCCTATATGCCCACAACTCCTTGTACAACTACACCAAGTATGCTAGCACCCAAGAAAATTAGGTCCTCTCCTTTATCATGTTATGGAGGACCCCCATTAACACCTGTGGGAATCTCCCACCCTCTACATATGTGTAAGTGTGTCATAGGAGTAACATATTGCCTCCATAATGGGAAAATACGACTCCTCATCTCCTTTGGATGGAGCTGTATACATCTCATACATGGCAGCTACAGATTTACTCTCCTATTATGGACTCCTCATCTCTCTACCATACCCTGGTAATCCAAGAAAATTCCATTCCACTCCATTTTTTGAATCCTTGGAGGCTCTCTAAGGAGATAGTACATTGTCACTCAAAAGTTTCCTTGCCACTATCAGTAGGTGTAAGATCATTCTTGATAAAGTGCATCCTCTAGGATGCAGGTGTATTAGCTTCCAAAACCATCGGTAACTATATTACCCTGCCTATAATGGTCTCAGATCCTAGGGGTCAAGCAAATCACGCTACTCACCATTGTTGCCTCCACTCATAAAAGTTTGCTTGTGCAAGCTTTTACTTCTTGCATGTGATTTATCTTGCATGTTTTCATATTTTTAAAGTGAGTTTGTATTACGATGCTCTTTGCTTGCATTATAGGTTGAAGTGGCTCGGTAGTAGCTACATCAGTCATTGTTTGGTAGCCTTAGGATCACTTATTTTACCACCAATTTATCAATGCTTCTATGTTCCATCTGCATGTTCTCCTCAACTCTTGCTCCAGTTTTTTTATTCCAACATTTCACGTCTGACCCCTACCTACACTTGAGGTATTGGAACCTAAAGACCTGCGTTAGTTAGTACCTAAACCCTATTACCCCAAACCCCCATTGGCTAACTCCCATCCTATCCACATCTCCTCATTGCACCCTATGCACTCTCCCATGTCAGCATTTGGCTTCGAACCTAAAACTCCCTCAACCTAAACCCTACATTTTTAAATGACCTTGGGACGGCGGAAAATCTGCATGTTCAACCTGAACCACCTAGGACCCCTACAAACCTACTGAACCCTTCCATTGGTCAAAATCCAAATGCTTAAACTTACCAAAATCCTACTTATCAGTTTAGCTACCATTAACCATTTACACATGCTCAAGGACCTAGTTGTGGTGTCATCTATAAAATCGTTTGCACACCACCATTATGTGTAACAAACCTACACCCTAAATTCTTACTGAACCTTAACACTGGTCACTCTTCTGACATCGACACCAGTCCATGGCCCTAAATCCGACGAGTCAACTAAGTTGGAATCCATGACTGATTTCACTCTTGTATATACAGACTAACGTTGGATGCCATACCTTGACTGAATGTTCTAACCATTGTTATAACGCACCGTGGATGAAGGGACCCAATAACCTAGTTGACCGAGCGGTTCTTGCACGAGGATCTTCTCCTAGACACCTACAAAAACTTCCCCCAAAATCCTCCCACTTCCCTCGGTCTCAACTACTTCTACCTTTTCCAACATTACCCCTCCTCTCACCCATTGAGTTAACCACAAAATGGCTAAATTATCTATCCTACCCACACTTTTTAACCCATATTCCCTTCTACATTTAACAACAAAACATAGAAAATATTAGCTCTTAAATAAGCTTGGGTCTCGACTTTATCACCTCCACCATGAGCATGGTCAATGGCGGAGCGTTGAGGTTCGGTGGTTAGCAGGAGGATAATCCCCTCTCTCGCCTCTACCATATAACATAAACCCCTTCTAACCATTTTACACCGAATTCCAATGGGCACAAACATGATACCTTTGAGATCTGTTTTGGGCCCATCCACTTAACTCCTCTCCCCAGGGCTTACTAGATCCACCTCACCTCAGGTGTGGTCATGCATACTCCTCTCTCACGATAAAGCCACAACTCGTTCAATGACTATGTTGTTTTCTCATTTAGTTAAAATTGTACAAATGAATCAGCATATTACATGATGGGAATATAATTCCTTATTATAATACGAATTGTGTGACCTGAAGTGCTACATTTGGGGGGGTATCTTACCTAGAACGACATATGGTTTTGTGCCCTCATGCATAAACCATGATCGGTTGTACCTAAACTGACCCCATTCAGTCTATCATGCCCTGGTTCAATGCTAAGAAATTGGCCTTACCTAGGACCAGAAACTAGTTCTATATTTCCACTGGTCATGCAAGCTAAACCTGATCATACTATTAGACAGATACCCTTTCCCTGATAAGTCTGACCAAGCCATTTATCCTTCCCTGTCACATGTTTGACTGTATCTCCAGAGCTGCCTTATCACATTTCCTCTACCTCCACAGCAAAACAGGTTACCTGGATCCCTTTCCTTAAGAACCCTTTAGGGAATTTTTTTATTTTACCCATACCTCGGCCCTGAACTTGAGAATAACCGTGACCTAAGCTACTTGGACTCGGAACATTGATTTAGTGACACCCTGTCAGAACTTCATGTGCACGCTATATTCATATGACAATTAGATTACCCGTGTTATTTGACTGTTGGATTCACATTACCTTGCCTATCAACTCATGTTGTATTAGTCCTTGACCTAACCTTTGGTGTATCTGAATACATACCTAAATATTGTCTGCACCTTCCATGCTACAAAATGTGCATTTCTGCACCATATGGTATATGCCCTCTCTGGATACAGGAATCACTTGTAGACCTTGTTCAGAGAAGCCTAAAATACCTTGGATTCAAAATGTAGCAGTTTGCAAGCTCTTCAAAATTCTATGATTCATTGTTGCAAAGGAATAATGTGTGTGTGCATTCTAAGGATTGCCAGAAAACAAGATCAAGAAACCATGGAAAAAACCCCTAATTTACTTGTTTCCTACCTCCTCTTCCACCTCTACCTAATTTCCAAAAGAAGTGAATCATATCTGGACGCTGCCTTGGAGCATGCATGATGAAGAAACCTTCTTGATCAAACCACTCACCACTTCCATCTTCTACCTCACTAGTATCTTGGTTTGAGGAAGCACAATATTGGAGTCACCAGATTCTCTCAAAACACATGGGGCATCCCACGTCTTAGTTCTTTGTTAGCATCACTTACCAATACAAGCTACGTGACAAAAGGGGCAAATGTAGACACCTAAATTTTGTTACATTCCCCTTAGCCCCTAATCGAAAAACCAACTTAAACATGGGCACCTAACCATGACCCCCTTTCACCACACATTAATAATTAATTTAATTATTTTTAATTAAATTAAATACCCATCCTCACAATATCCATTATTTTATTACCTTAATTGACCTAATTTCCACCTCACCTAGACACCTCATCCAGTCATATCACCCTAGACCTATTATTGGCATGTTTCTATAACTAACAATAACTAAGTCTTGCTTGCCTTAATGAGCTAAGATTTGGTCTAACCCTAAAATCAATGCCTAAGATTTATCTAACCACATTCCCACTCATAAGAATTGAAGCTTCCATTTTGATCCACGACAACAAACATACTTGGCCTAAGAAATTAGAAAGATCTGCCCATTTTAGTAAACCTAGGGAATCTTGCCTTAACTGATGTTGGTCAGACCTAAACCAACGTTGGTCAAGATGGAACCGTCGTTGGTTACCATTTATTCACCGTAGAAACCTTTTTTGAGGGCATAACACATTCGATACCAGACAAGAACGAGATCAGAGCTGCATGTAGGTAGAACCAACATCTTTTCATGTATCTAAGCATCTAGAACCATCATCCATGAAGATCTAGGAGCATTGCACCCATGGTAGCATTCCAAGAAAAACTACCACAACACAAAACACCATTCCTCTGATCAACCATCACCTCCATCCAGCCTTCGAACCTACATCACAGTAAGTATCTTGTTAACTAACATTCTTCTATTTTCATTCTAGTAGGATTTGTTACTTCCATTATTAGTTTCTACTTAAACTCTCACTTCCCCACCATTTATCTCCATACAAGTTTGATCATTCCTTCACCCACACCATAAAATCACCCATACTTGACTGATAGACATATTTGAGTATTTTTAACACCTCCCTAGACTTACACCCACTCCTCACCATCCTCGAATAAGTCTCAGAAAAATACCTAAACCATGAAATATTGAGTTATTGAAAATCTGTAGCAACCATCTTTAGTTATTACTAAACTATCGTCGTTCATATGAGATCAACACTGGTCTTTGTGTTTTATACCTTGCCCAAAAATAGAGCCAAACAATCTCCTACCAATTGACCTAAACAAACCAGAATCATACCCTGACCAGTCCCAGTACCTTGACAATTACCTCATCCTTTAGATCCAACTATAGCCTAGCCTGTTGTGATTGGATTTGCTTATTGTACTTGAATGAGATACCTAAATCATATCAATTACAATAGGACTTTACTTCTTTCTCACATTAATTTATTTTAAAGAGTGGATTGATAGCCATCTAGGAAGTCTCACACTTCCTAAAACTAGCATACACTAGGCAGTCCACTGTCATATATCATTTAACTTCTCTTTTGTAGTCTTGTTTTCTATTATAGGTAGTTCCTCCTAGCCAAAAGGAATCTCTCACAATTGGCACTGGATCGAGAAGTTAGAACACGTGCAACAACCATCAACCAACCCATTTAATAGGTATTCCTCCTAGCCCATAACCCTATTTGTTTCGTCACTAAAAAAAGTAAAGAAAATGGTGAAACAAGTTCAAGGGTGAAATAGTGAGAAAGGAGAATCGTGAATAATCTACCACCCACAAGGTCAGTATAGCCAAATTGGTATAACCAAAAATGGATAAAAACAATGTAATATAATTAATTAATCTAATACACACAAGTGTAAAGTCCCTTTCATCTCTATAAAAAATAACTCCCAAATATTCTCAAGTCACGTGTAAGGTCTACTCATGGTTTTATATCCACTTTCTCTATCACCTAAGTGATCAAAATAGATAGCAAGTGGAGGTTTTTAGAAAAATAATTTCATATGAATTTATACGAGATGATCGAGAAAAATGAATGATAAGCAAAGAAAATTAGGGTGATTAAAAATATAGAGAAAAATATTTGATTCCAAACTCATGAGACCTTGTGGAACCGAAGGTGGAAGTAATAGTAGGAGGAAATCCATAACCTTGTACTATGTTCAAATTGTTTATTCTAAAATAAATCGACCCCCATGTTGGCCTATAGTTGAGATACACGACATGATAACCATGTTTGAAGGATGGAGGAATTAAAAAATTATTTACATTATGAAATGAGTAGAAATAAACCCTCAAGAAATGAAAAAGGCATATCATACCTGTAAGATAATTTCAAATGTAAAAAAAATATCAACAAAAAAGGATCCTATGTGTAAAGAGTTAGTCAATGGCTATACACGGGAAAATTTGAGATGATCTGACCATGTGGATGTGATGTCATTTTGATAGCCGCTTATCCTTTGAACTCACAAGTGCTTGGTTAAAAATAAATTCCACTTGCTTATTCACCCAAATTTTTTCCCTCGTTGAATATAGTCATTGATGTTCAGATTTTTTTCCCATCAATTACTATCAAAGTTTAGAAGCCAATTCATTTTTAATTGACACCTCTTTATACAGTAAAAAATTTCTCAATTCTAAGACAAAATAGGATTATCCGTTTTTTCATGATAAATTAAAAAATGATTAAATTCACTAAAATTTCCCACTTGAAAAAATTGGTCTTGATTTTATCTATAAAAATGTGCCACTATTTTCAAAACCTCCAAACTTGATAAAATATCCTCCCTAAGAAAGTCTTAAATAATTGACACATGTTGAAGTTATTGATTATTATTACCATATAGGTAAATAGTTGGATTTTGAAGTGTGAATTGCACATCATACCTACCCTACAAAAATGGAACCTACATTTATTGAGTGCTTAACACCTGACTTAGAAATCACACGATGAATCTCATTCATTTATGGGATAAGAGGAATCTCTTTAAATATAATGGTGGGGTAATAAGTGAAATATGTATGCAAACTGTAATGAAAAAAATCAAACAATCCAAACATATATTTATGAGAGGACTCGAATTTTATAGAGATAAAAATAATCAAACAGATGAAGAGATGATGGCATACTAAAATTTTTTATGACATTTTATGATATAGAAAACTATAATTATTTTGAACAAGAAGTGTCAAAGGGATGTCTTGAAGTGGAAATAGTGAGTTGGTAGTGGAGGACTCTTCTAATTCTACCGTAAACGAGGATATTTTTATCATAGTAGTTAAATCTCACAAGACAAGCATGTAATATACAATAATTCATACCATGTGACTTTCCAAAATGAGGAAAACATATAGATCTAATTTTTTTTACAACTTAAAACCATTGGTATTAAAATGTTGCAAACAAATTGAGTTCCATTGGAGAAAAAATTAACTTGTGAATAGTAAACATGATGCTCTGAGATGCCTAATATGGACAAGGAAATGTGAAGTGAATGAAAGAAATGAGATTGAGGATGAAAAATATTGAAGGATATCAACTTGAGCCATGTAAGAAAACTATGATTGAGGATGATATGTTGCAGATGAGGTATCTGCAAATTATGTAAAAACTTGGTCACCTTTCAAATGTTTAATTTGTTAAAGGTTATTAGATGACTGCTAACATGTATGATAGGTGGTTAGAATTTTATGCTTGAACAATGCTAATTTTGTGTTAGTGGTAAACAATGTGGAGGCTGACAAGGTAGAGAAATGTAAAAAATATACCCATACTCATTTGTAATTTTTAAAATGATATCTTATTGGCATATGTATACTATCTAATGCCATTACTATCTTTGAAAACAATTGAATGATAAGCCATTAATTAGATACACTAATTAAAGCACATAATCTAAGATTTTTACACTTATATCTATTGACAATGTTGAAAAAATATAAAATTATGCCACATAATTTAATTCAAATGGTCCATATGGACACCTTGAACTCAAGGTCTTGGGCTATTGGCAAGTCACAAGTAGTTTGTGATCATAAACCCAATTTCCATTCACATTTAGTTCATTGGATGTTTTCGATAAGTGGCCATGTTCACACCTTGAGGTAATGGTTGAACTTCTCCATATAAACCAAGCACAACATAGTAGGGTGCTCCAAATGTGGATCAATCAGAAAACATTAAAGACCCAAGCACACCCCCATGTTCCATTTAGATAAAGTAATCCTCCACCACTCTAGTTCATACCTCTAGTATAATAAAAGTGTTAAAAGAACCAAATTTTTAGAACTCAAGATCTTGGGATATTGGTGAGTTACAAGTAGTTTGTAATCATCAACCCAAGTTTCATTCCCATCGAGTTCATCAGATACTTTCAATAAGTGGCCATGGGGACACCTTGAGGTAGGGGTCAAACTTCTCCATATGGACCAAGTGGAACATAGTGTGGTGCTCCGAATGCAAATCACTTGGTAGACATTAAGGACCCAAGCCCATCCCCATGTCCCACTTAGAGAAATTACTCCACCACTCCAATTCATAGCTCTGTTATAATAAAAGCATTTACCATCCAAATTTTCTCAAAACCATTTACTAATAAGTAAAAAAATTCTCTATATGACCCAAAAATTACATGATTAAGACTCACATGAATGTAAAAGTAAAAGTTAAATGGTGACACTGATAATGATAGGAATGTGGATACTTGTAGAAAATATTTTACAAACTTTAATCATAATGTTTGATGTGTAAAAAGCAACCAGAATCAATTCTATCAATGACCTTCAAGGTCAACACTTACTATCCATTTCGTATGTCAGCTGCAACAAGTTTCCATCTAGTTTGGAATACACCTTTAGTATAACATGTTAAACCATAAACAAAACCATAAAAATATCCAATTTTCTTATTTATTCATCATGCCTCTATTGTATAGGGGTTAAATTTGATGACCGCCTATGCCCTTCAAATAATTTTTAGGTGACAATAATCTTTTTGATTAAAAATTTCATTTTTATTAAAAGAGAAAATATAGTACACCACTAATCTTAGATAAAAATGGGTGGAGGATATCACACCCCAAAATGTGAGTCAAATCGATTCGAAAAATTCCTTGAGAAAGGCCATCTCATCTCATGTGGGCATTAAAATACATATATAATAAAAGTGAAAATTTTGAACAAAAAAGAATCAAATAATAAAAAGGATCCAAAAAAACACAAAGGACCAAAAACACTACGTTGAAACAATAATCCAGAGGTCATTTTGTGCATCATTATTTCCCATGATCTCCCTAAACTAGTATAGTAAGGAAGATAACTCTATTAGCTTCCCAATGCCCATTTGAAAGCATAAATTAGAAACCATATATGTAAGATACCACTCGTACAAGATCAGAGCTCATTTGGTGAAATAGAAGGAACAAGTGTCACTATCTAGGGCACTATTCATATTTTTTAAGTAATGTGTTATGCGGCTAAACAATTGGTGAGTGGAAGAAGATCATTTGCAAATCACCATTCTTTGATTGATGTAAAAGGGTTGTTCAACTAAGGTGCCCAAATCTTGTTTGAGAAGGGGATCTAGCCACCATATTATTAATGGTGGTGTTAATTAACCAATTTGCACTATGATATCTGGTGCATTTTCTCGTTGTCAAGTGGAAGTATTACTCGGTGACACATGGTGATTTCCAAGTCTTCTAACTCACTGAGTTAGAAAGTCGAGTTGAGACTAAGTTAAGGGGGAGATGGCCACATACACCTCCCAAATCAGAATAGATAACTATCACCGCAACTGATTCAACTGACCGCACAAATATTCCAACCTAGATACCAACTTGGTGACTCATAGGCCGAGCTAGGTGGGCTTCAATATGACCACATTCAATAAACTCAATGGGAGTTAACTCCCAATCTCAGTGAAAAAGTAGAGGAAGTGGCCGCAGAGACATTGAAATCACTGACCCCAACTATATATCAACCAACGTGGAGGTAATTACATGGGAAATGTGGGATAATTCCTTCGAAGTAGGCCAAGCAGATTGATCAGGTGAGTAATACATCTCAATAGATGTGAATGCGGGGGATTCAAACCCACGACCTACTACTTATGACAAAAGTTCCTTCACTGCTGTGCCAAATAGCCATTCGCTATTATTAGCATGGGAGATATGGGTTTTAACCCATATTTCGGGCCTTCCTGCACTATATAAATTCCCTGTACACCCACTTTCAAACACCAAGCCTTGGAGTTATTTATAGGCATGCTAGCTGAACTTAAGGTAACACTATGAGCTTGAGGAGTTCGCGAAGCTCATATAGGAGAGAAAGACGGGTCTCACAGAAAAGAGTTAGTGAAACACAATGTATCAATGTTGGTGTAAAGTCTTTAAATGGACTATTTTTTCATTGTCATTTTTTTTGAGCAACCAAATGGCATTTTCAGGATTTTATTAGAAACCAGAGATATTTTTATAATTTCTAGATAATTCATCTGAGACATTGATTTTTCCATTTGGTGTTCATTTAATTTTTATTTGAAGCATTTTCCATTGCTTATAACGTAGAACATAGGGAAGCCTATTTTGTAAGCACCATAAGAAGGTGGAGGATATTACTGATCGAGTTTAGATTCCTTTGAAGGTATGTTGAGAAGATTTCATACATGTTTAGTTCTATTATTATTTTGTAAGGGTTTGATATTTTACTTGTAAATGATTTATAATGGATTAGTCACCATAGTAGATGCAAAGATAGGCATTCATCAACAAACTTCATTATCAATCTATTTTGCATGTGTTATTGTGTTTTAATTACTTGTAATCTATTTTGACTGATTATTTACGAGGTAAATTTATAGGAATTTCCCGGTGATGATAATTTGATAATCCAATTATAAAGTAGTTAATAGTATGGGGTCTACTAAATTTCATGGATCAGAGGTCAATAGATGTGGAGGTAGTGGAATATGTTGCCTGTCCCCCAAGACACTAGTTTTCGAGGAGTGGGGCATGTTTTAGGGATGGGATCCCACTCATCATGTTTTTATTGTTTTTATTTTTTTAGTTTTGGGTTAGTGGTGAGGAGAGATGGAAAGTTTCAATCATGGGAATTTCCCCTAAGAATGGGAGCCCACCCACTTATACCACTACCACAAGTGTTTCCAAGTTGGTTAAAAGTACCACCACTATATGAAGGAAAAAGATTCCAATATTTTGGAGGGGAGCAGCGGTGTAAGGGAGAGGGGATCTGTTGACTTATGGAGTGTCACCTATTAAAAACCTATCCATGGATTTGCAAGGGAGAGTAGTGGTGTAGAGAATCTAAAGGAACCTAACTTATAATACACATAGTGTTACCCCAATGTGAAAGGAGAGATTTAAGATGTGCACTTGACAATGTACTTTCTTCACCCGCACCTATATCTAAAGAATAACATTGGAAATCATAGTTACTTTATTTTTTATAGGTATCTATCCATTGTAGTTTTGTTAAAGAAAGAATAATTTCTATCTTTCTGAATATGAAATAGAATATTTTCTCAAAACAATTACCAAAAAACATTGAATTGTGTAGGGAGCATGGTTGAAATCCCAAACAAAACCATTTTCTAGGTGAAGAATTAAAGGATCAAGCATTGGAAAAGGGTGTATATCCATTTCCACATGGATTGGGTGTGTGGAAAAACCATAAGAAGTGTTTACTATATTTTGGTTGTTCGCAAGAAGGGAAAGTAGGGTTTGGATTTCCTATGTGTTTGAGTCTATCTACTATAGTAAGCCCCTAGTATAAAAGACACCATATAAAATGGGATGTTTTAGGCTCAATATGTACTTTTCAAACATTTTCAAACCTTCTAGACCATGTCCCATATCTAGATTTAACCATAACATGCTTTGAGACAAGAAGATGGTAGCCGATATGGGGGTTATAATGGTTGAAAAGAGTCACCGATCTCCAATTCGAATATCTCCACTATGGAACACTTAAGGAAATCCTAATTTTTTGAAGGCAAATATCAGGTATGGAATTTGTATTTTTTGAAATTGGTTATGAATCCTCTTCTTTGAGTTAAAATTTATCTTTAAACAAATATCATGGTATCCAATCCCTTGAAACCTTATAGAATATGTTTCCAATTACTCCAATTCCCTTCTTAAAGAGCCTACTAATTTTAACCAAGGGAACTATGGAAAAGAGGGAATTATGAAAATTAAGAATGAGAGGGCACCAAAGGGAGAGAAAATTAATTGGAATCCCTAATCTTAAACTATCCCTCACCCATATGAGGTTGTGTTTGAGAAAATCCCAATATTTCCATATGTTTTTAGCAGAAAAAGTTTCTATAATATTCATTTTCATAGATGAAAGGAGAACCCTTTGAAATCCCATCCCATGTTAAGTATGCCAACCATAAGGGTCCTTTGGTTGATACAATGTATGAGAAATATTTTACAAGCTTCATATCCTTCAAGGCTTTGAATTATGCATTTGATTCTAAGGGAAGAACCTTGGATTTTCTTATGTCTAACATCCCTAAACCTCCTACTTCTTTATATTTAGAAAAACGTCCCAATAAACTCTATGAAGTTCCCTTTATGTCCTTTATAGTTAGCCCATAAGAAGTATTTGAGATTTTTTTTCATCTTGGCATCAACAATTTTGAAAGGATTTCAACAAGAAGAGTAGTAGATATGAGTGCCTAAACAAACTTTGGAACAAATTTGAAATTTTCCAGTAAGAGAGAGGGGTTTAGTAATACATTAAGTAATCTTTTTTTCCACTCTCTGGAAAACATAAGACCGTAACTCCAAAGGAAAATATATAAAAACAAATAATATGCCAAGAAATTTGAATTAAACACTAAGATGTATCTAGTGTCCAGTGAAATTCTAGCTAAGGAGGTTTGGGAGCAAGATATTGTCTATAAAATTGGGTATTTTCCCACTAGATGGTATATCCAGAAGCAAGGAAAAAATATTCAGGAATTCCATGGAATTAGTGACTTAAGCCTTTTCTTTTAGTAGGGTAAGGAAGGACTCATCTGCAATTTTTCATTAATGATTTTTTGTTTAGACTGAGGATGTTTGATGCTTTTAACTAGACATTATGAGGAATAACTGGCCAATAAGAAGTTGAACCATTCCACTGCTAAAACATACAAAGATGAAGTGAGAGGGAAACCTTGTCTTATGGATCTGAAGAGACAAAATCTAGAGGATTGGCATCCATTAATGGAGATACAAGCTCCAACATGATGAAATATTATTTTAACATAACATACAAAATGAGGTCCAAAACCAAGGGCTTGGAGCATGAAAATAATGGAAGGCCATTATATTATGTCATAATATTTCTCAAAATTAGTTTTAACAAAGAGATCCTTTTAATTAGAGACCCTAGCCTATTATGATTTACAAATGGTTAGAAAAAAATGAATTAGTTTCTTGTTTTTTTATGGATAATTAATGATTTTTTTCTCAAATATGTGATACATGTTATATTCTGGCCTACAAAATATTTGAAATTGATTAAGAGTGCATAACAATTCTATTCCACTAATTTTGGCATCTATATTCATTAGTTCTCAATTTTCTGTCATTTTCCCATAAACATGGAAATTGACTTAAAATTGATTAAAGCAGTTTTAAAATATGAATTAAGAGGTTCCAAATAATCATGGAAAACATTCCATATACCTCACTTAACGAGATTATTAATTTCGAGTATTTTCCAAAGTTATCTCATTTCCCGTAAATGATTAAAATGGTTTTAAAATTGATTAAAAACAGTAAATATAAATAACATTAGAAATAAAATACTCCAATATTAATAGTACTCAAGCTCATATGTGAGGGACTACACTTTGTCTTTGGGTTCACTAAAAGATGACCTAATCTTCAATTAATCGATGTAAAATTAAATAAATTCTTACATCAAAATATCCAAAATGGGCTTAGGTCCTACAAATACTTTTGTCTCAGTATGTTATAAAGTATGCAATGGTTTCTTCCTAAAAAATTAGATGATTATTTACTTATATCTTTTCTAAAATTCCTTCTTCTCTCTCCACGAGGTTATTATCCCTCCAAAAGGGTTAAAAATATCCCAAACTATGGAAGTAACAGCTCCAAAACATCTTTTAGGATCCCTGATTATTTCTCCATCAATATCCCAACATCAAAATGGCATTAAAGTTGGTATCTCTCTCCTTACAAGCATTAGTTTTCCATTATAGTCCTATAACAAAAAATAATACTCTTCAAATATAATTTTGATCCTTTTATAACATGACTTAGCCTTGTATCCTAGTATTCGGGCCTTATCATTTTGTTGGGCTTGATTAGGGGGTCAACTCCTCATGTATATCCTCTTGGCCTATATTACGAATTATATCCCACATTGATAGAGAGAGTTTGGTATAAGGATTTTTAAAGCCTATGATAATTGGAATAGCTTGTGGCTCGGGCCACATTGACAGTTTTTTTTTTGTTTGACCAACTTGTCAAATGGATCAACATGTATCTCATCACATTCTTGGTACTTTGTTGTTAAATATGATTTATTTGTGGTTGTGTATCCCGCATCGAGCTCAACGCTTGGTTGTTGTACATTGATCTTAGTTCTAGTTCTCTATAGTTACAATGTGATTTAATAAAAATATAACTTTGTTTAAACCCTAATTTCATAATAACTAATAGAAATAATGAATTCCAACTGCTAGACACACTATGACACAAGAAATAAGATAATAAAATATAAAACCCTAAGTGCAAGAGAGAGAAAGGAGAAGACTCAGCTGATTTTCATGTTCTCTGAGATAGGTCTTAGCTAGAAAAATTGTTGAATAGTAGGAGATCTGTGTCATCAACACTCAGATTAAATTCTATAACTATCATATAAGGCTAGACTAGGGTACCTAGGCTAGGTCAAGGGTTCTTGGGTGCTAGAGTCTGCTACTAGATGCCAATGATTGCACATGTGGTCAAAATATGATTTTTATGGTGTCATACAAATGTCGTTGATAGTCATTATTGGTCCTTTTTATGTCACACCTTGATCGTTGAGGCACCTATAGCCTGTAAAAAAAAAATTCACCTGCAAAATCCACAATACCACATTAAATCCAAAAAATAAAGATGCAATATGGGGAGTTAGACTGACCCTGATAGTCACTCAAAAGAGTGAACCTATGACTGAGTGTTGCACTACATCTTAGACTTCATGTATTTCTTGTGAATGCATGAAAGAATTATACCCTAAGATGTCATTGTGTAAGTGCACTTGATATCTAGTTGTAGATAAATGTAAACATGTAGATAGATGTGTGGATGGAATAATGAACTTCCCCTTCCTATGCATTATATGCAGAAAATGCAGTCCCTTGTCCCTTGCATGGATGTTATATGGATGCCTTTATTTCTCTTAGATACCTATGGATGCAAGCTTAGGTGATGATAATAGATGTTTAGAGCTTAGTCCTTTATTTTGAACACATAACTATGTATTTATATGATTACCTCATTTTAATTTTGTAATTTACAATAGGAAGGCTGACCCATACGTGAAAAGATGCCTAAAAGATAAAAGAGACCCAAAAGGAACAAGTAAGGTAAGAAAGGGACAGGGGTGCCTAGAGGGGATAAGGGTAACTGGTTGCTCCTTTCCTTACTAGGCACTGGTTTCTAGAGCCACAATATATAAATAAGTAAAATACCGACTGGGTTGTAGGGTGTGTAAGACAAAATAGAAAAAAATAAGCAAATGAAAGAGGCCAAAGATAGTCTTCAATTACTAGCTTTCTTGTTTATGAATCATATGAATGCTAGTATGTGTCTAGGACCTAGAAATGTACACAAGTGCATGATTTTGTGTCTACATTTTCCCCCACTTTATGTTGTTGAGTGAATAATCGATAACATAAAGTAGATAAGAGATGTGTATCTTATGATCTTGTAGAGCATGTGGTGAATAACATGTCTAGTGGATTAATGAAGTGTGGAATAAGTACAAAAATGAAACGTGGAAACTCATGAAAAGAAAATGACCCTAGGGTGAAGCGTATGCATTATATAGTGTTATACATATTGTTGCACTTCTTGTAGGATTATTATTATAAGGAAGGAACTATAAAAAGAATAGCAAGAATGTAGTCAAAGTTTTTTTATATGATAAATCATAGAAAAGTGTGCATAAGTATGTAAACATGTGTAAAAAGAAAGTGTGCAACTAATGTAGAAGTGTGTAAAAGGATAGAAAAATGTCTTGAACTGCTGTGAAGAGAGAGTGTTCTGGGATATCTCACACCAAGAGTGAGTTTTTTGGGAGATCTCATGCCGAGTCCAACACATTTTTTTTGGGTGATCTCGCACTAAGTGCGAGTTTTTTGGGTGATCTCACACAAATTATGGGTACAAATTTTGGGATATCTCACGCCAAGTGCTAGTTTTTTGTGCAATCTCACATGAAAGAGAAAGTTTTGGGAGAGAGGTCTAGTGCTACTCTCCTTCTATAACTCTATCCAATAAAAACGGCTGCAAATGGTGTGTTCCTGTTTTGTTCCTTCTGTCCTGATTATTCTGTATTAGTTTTGAGTTGTATGAATTGAAATGAATATAGGATATAAACATCTACAGGTAACTCTTCCGCGTACCCGACCTCCCGAGGTCGTGCCGAGACAGCCGGTGGGGATGGAATATGCGTGGGATGCAGACAAACTAGTTAGGCAATCTAATGTCTTCAATACGCACTAGTGGAATTTGTGAATCTAAGGCAAAGAAGGCCCTTCTAACCTGAACTGGTGTGATAGATCGATCGGCAAGGATGACTGCTCGAAGGCTCCAATCAATATCGAGCTCTGGCGTGATTCGATCTATGGGTTGTGGAATACGTGGAAAATGACCTGGGATAGTTTCGTGTATGTCTCCAGATAAGGTCATATGGTGGGTAATGAATACAATCGACTCTACGGACGATTCTCTGGCCTAGTCCAGAATTCTCTAGCTTTGTTAGCCGCTATATCTAGTAAGGATAACTGTTCGACGATGGTGGGTGGAAGTGGGGTAGATCTGAATACTAATATACGTAGGCCAGTGTCTATGTCTGATTGACTTATGGATTCGTTAGGTTGCGGGATTTGTGGATCACAACCGTAGACTCTTGGTTGTTGCGGTCCTGCTATGGTCATGTACGAAATCAAGTCCTAATCCCTAGTATCCAATAATCATATGCTTTCTCAGCTTCTATATTTAGGATCAATAACTGCGCGATCTTCTCAGAGTACCTCACAGGTGTTCTTGCAACCTGGATTCTTAGGCTGGTATCTATATCTAGAAGAGTGTCTCCTGCATCTGGCTGTGGGACCAAAGGATCACAACCAAAGGTTTGTTCTCTTTCGAACCCTTCTACAGTCATGTGTATGTTTGCCTAGGGTAATCTGTAGTTCGGTTGATTTGACCAAAACGTGTGTGCTTGGTCGTCTTCTATATTTAATCCCCTCAACTGAGAGCTGATCTGTCGTAAATCTGTTGTTGTTTGGAAGATTTGTATTCTAAGGTTCTGGTCTATGTCAACTATTGCCGTGACGAGATTGGGTTGAGGCACAATTGGCTCAAATACGTATTCCCTGGGCTCCCTGGGTCCCGTGATTGTCATACAAAACAATAATGTAAATCTAACTGCAACAAAGCAAATTTTAACTACGTGGAATAAATCTAGAACATATATATAATTTCTATTTTTGTATTTTCTGAGAAACTTTAAGAATTTAAGAAAGCAGCTATTTAAACGTATCTAGAATTTGACAACTAAGATAAAACTTAAAACAAACAAAATAACCGAGTGTAGTTATTTGTCTGTGCAATTTGTAGATCTATTCTAAATAATGAAATAACTTGCTTAATCTATTTGCCAGACTCTCGATCCTACCTCAGAAGTGAGGAATGAATCATAGTTTCTCAGAAACTATCAATCCCCACAGCTTCCCTGGCAATATCGAAAGTAAACTTAACTGAAAAGAAGTGATTATCTACTCTATTTGATATATTTCTAACTTTAGAACTTTGAAAGCTAGAACCTGGATTCTGCAGAACAGTGGCGAATCCAATGGTGTGTGTGATCTTGTCCCCTCAGTGTGATCTCCTCGTTCCTTTGTGTTCACGTGAATCCAGAAAAGCGTGTAATGCTAGCATCAACAGAAGTAGATATTGGGACAAAGGCAGCTCAGAATGCAGACTGAATATAATGCGAGTAGGAGAGGGATAGCGCAAGAGTACAGAGCTTGGCTTATGCAATTCCTAGCGGGATTTATTGCGAGTCATGCAACATAAAGCGTCCAGAACCTGAAACTATCCTGTTTTGAGGAGCAAAACCTGCAACTTTAATGGCTTCCTAAGCTATTCTACTCCAATGGATTGGGTGAAATAACAGCACTGCCTGCACAAGATGGATATGTGGCTTACCAACAGCTGAACAATGCTAACTAAACATGCAAAGAATTGAAACTATGGCTTCTAAGCAAAATAATAGACTGAACTATTGAAAATGAGAGCATGAAAAGTGAATGAGGGGCAGACCATTTGTTTGAGCACAAGCCATTTATTTATAGCTTTTCATTCACCCAAAGATCAAAACCAAACTGAACTCTAAAACTATAAACAATGGCCAAACACTATTCCAGGGGACCAAAAACATAAATGCAAGCCCAAGTCGGCAAAAAAAGCTGGTGAATCGTTGATTTTTACGTGAGTCGCGTTAAAAATGCTTTCTGGAAAACGCGTAAAGGACCGCCGCTCTGAGCAGGGCGGCGGTTACAGGACCGCCGCCCTGATCAGGGCGGCGGTCACGAGACCGCCGCCCATGCAGGGCGGCGGTTTCGTCACTGAAGAGCAAAAGGCCAAGAAAAGAGGGGAAAAGGGAAAAACAAAGCACGCGGGGGCTAAGCGGGGCATGCGGGATGTTAACGCACACTTGGATATCTTTTCCGGATTCCGAACACCTTGCGAGGAGACCTGTATCATCATTGGGGCACTTGTCACGTTGTTCCGGCAGTACAGTACCTTACAATTTTGGGTACGTACATATTGCCCCCTCGGAGAAGCGTTTTAGCCATGAAGAGGCGTAAAACGGTGGGTCCGAGTATGGCAGTCCCGAAATGGGAAGTTAGAAGTTATACCTGATACGTCCGTGTGTTGAAATGACGCCATCCAAAATTCCCGCTACCTGCAAAATGAAAAGAGAACTCAAGTGCAGATAGACACAATAGTTTGAAAAATAAACGCTAAGATAACAGGGAATGATAATGTATCATTTGTGCGAGGATAGGAACTTACCTCCATCAGCGCTCCAAACCTGTGAAAAAGTCATTTTAAAATGAAACAGAGTGCTATATATATGAAAGTGGGCCCATTTTCCTATTCATTTGCGCGAGTCGATTTGATTGATTTTGAGCTCTGGGACCCACGGTGACGGTTTCTTGCGTGAGTAGAGTCAAAACGTCCGCAGCGAGATAGCGATCATGCCTCCACGTGCGGAACATCGACCCCGCGAGATCACAGGTTAGTTTTCTTCAGTTTTTCCTTTTTCCCCCCTTAATTTTGAAATGTTAAAATCTTTGTCATGGGGGGGTCATTTTTGAAAATGCTAGTGTTAAAAGGTCCACCTAGGGGGGGCGCCTACTGGGTAGGCTCTGTTTTTAGGTTAAATGGCCATTTTTTGCACTTTTTAGGCCTTTTTAGTTTAAAAACCCGCGTGGGTTTTCGGACCACGACCGCCGCCCTGCCTAGGGCGGCGGTTACATGACCGCCGTCCTGTTCAGGGTGGCGGTTACACGACCGCCCTTAAGGCGGCGGTTACAAAACCGCCCCTCTGCTCAGGGCGGCGGTTTTGCACAGAATGCAAAAGAATCCTTTTTTTGAAAGTGTTTTTGCTTTTTTAGCATTTCTACGTGCTTACATGGTTTTTCTAGTATTACTGGATGCTAACTTGCTTTGTTTTGTGTGTTTTTGGGTGTATGCAGGCGAGAGAGGAGTACATCCGATGGAGTAGAGAGAGGGAGTGTGATTGGCTCCCAGGGGTACTAGATGCCCTCTCACAGGATGAGGAGGACACACTTCAGAGGGCTGGCATACTGCGCATATCGCGCGTGCCTCATGTTGCACCATCTAGTCACATCCTTTGTGACCTATTCTCATACTGGGATGCAGATCGGAACACCTTCCGATTGCCAGGGGTCCGTGGTGAGTGGACCATTACATTGGAGGATGTCTATCGTATTCTGGGGGTCCCGATCATCGGGAGACGGACTCACCCTAGAGACAGCAGGCTCACGGGCACAGATTGCACAGTGGGCCACATATATGGGAGATGCAGTCATCTCCACGGGGTTGAAGAAGGGGGTGAGAGTTCGATCTATTCCTTCTTTGCCCATCCCCTTACTTCGCTAGGCCATCATGGGGATCCTTGCCTCGAGATTGATCGGGGACAAGGGAGGGGACACATTATTATACTGCTGGGCCCCCATTATTTCATAGATAGAGGGGCATGGTCGGATATATGCCTGGGGGGCAGACATTCTTGGGACTACCTACCATGACTTATACAGGGTAGTCCGTTTACAGGGGCAGTCATTGAGCCACCCGACTCTAGTCATGAGTTGGGTCTATGAGCATTTCATCCCTTATGGCAGGGGTGTGGAGGTGGCAGATCCTGGGGCTGTGAGGGCAGCCAGATGGACAGACATGTCGGTGCTTAGAGCACCTCATCAGCCAGTTGCCTCCCTGACTACTGCCGACATGGAGGCCACACCATATCAGACTATGGCGGGCATATGGGGCGAGGAGACTCTTACCTTGATCTCCTGCTCCACGACAGGGCAGCTTATTGATAGAGTGGGACGTGTGGAGATGCACCCCTTTGGCCGAGTTCCTCAGCAGTTTGGCCTACCATACACGGATATGCTTCCCCCAGTGGCGCCAGTCTACAGATCAGTTCGTGAGGCCAGAGGGGGGCCTAGAGGCCGAGGTTGGACAGTGGTTACTCCTGGCATTCCCATTGCAGCCAGGAGGATAGTACGTGCTAGAGGGAGAGCCGGTGCGCCTCAGGCACCTTTGCTTCAGATTGCTGCGGGTCCTGCTCATAGCAGCGATGACCCTATTGATATTGACTCCGAGTCTGAGGAGTTCACAGAGGGAGGAACAGAGGAGGAGACCGATGACAGTGATCCTGAGTGGCATGACACTCAGGATATTATGCAGGCAGAGAGGGCTGAGCAGAGCGCAGAGAGGGTGACTCTAGTTTCAGAGGAGCCACTCTCCCAGGGCCGTGGTAGAGAGGATGAGTCCGTTGCGGGGTGATACGTTGCTCCTGCCACAGGAGCAGCCCCTCAGTCGGCAGCGGCATCCGCGGCAGGTGCCGGCCCCAGCGACCCATCCTGGAGGCCTGGTGATCCGAGTAAGTTACCCTTTCTCCCTTTTAATGTTTGCTTGTAGGCTCTCCTTAGTTGCAATCTTGTATTCCTAATTTCTTGTTTGGTTTCTAACTTGTTTTCTCCTTTGTTTGCAGAGACTGTTGATGAGTGGCGGGATTTGATCCGCAGGGTATGTACTGATTCCCTGATGATCCCCATGGATAGGACCCGTGCAGAGCTGTCCGTAGACGCTGGGGAGCCTTCAGCAGCCGGTAGGCATACCGACGTCTTTGCTCCAGTCTGGCATGTGGCCAGGATGGTATCGACCCTTCGCACCGAGCTAGCGGGGTACAGGATGGCTGAGCGTCTTATGAGGAGCCGTTCTCGTGGTGAGACTGCGGCTGCTCCTCGGGACCCTGAGCCCTCCGTACATTCAGAGCGCCAGTGTAGCCGGAGTCCTAGGTGTGGGCGTGCACCTTCGGAGGGGTCGCGTAGGGATTGAGAGGCCACTTGGCTCTCGTAGATTTTGTACTATATATTCTTTGTATATCCCGGGCTCTTTGAGCGTTTTGACCATGCTTAGTGCATGATGGCATTGTATATAAACATTGATCATTTATATATACGTATTTATTTTGGATCAAAATCTTGGCACTCATGGTTTCCTTTCTATTTCCAGTTTCCCTATGTATACTACGATGTATGTTTATATGCTTTTTAGAATGTATGCAATGGAGAACAAATGATGTAAATGTTTTTATTTCCTTTTGTGTTTCATGATGCTGATATATGGTGATGTAGATATAATGTGATTTTGAATCTTAGCTTCTGTAAGCAATTTTGGATACCTCATGTTTGTTTTGCAAAGTGATGAATACAAACCAGTACGATGAACAGATAAACTTGCCCCACTCCTAACTCCACGCAACTAGTAAGATGCGAGGGCTTATCACCAAGAGTCAAGAAGGGCACAAGTTATGAAATGTGCTAAAATGATAGTGATGAAAGACAGACAAAGCTTTGGTGGAACCAAATTGGAAGCTACAAGCTTACTCTACCCGAGTGACTTCATAGTTTAGAATGCAACTTACTTTGCGGTTTATCTAGACTTAGATCCGTAGATGGCCACATAGTAGACAAAATCTGGGTTTTTAGGATTTTAACTCTCTTGGAATTTTGAACATCTGATTCATTTATTTTTGACTCAAAGTTTCAAAGTTTGAATTGTTTGTGTATGACCATTTGCATTTATTTGTCAAGAGGACCCCCTACACTTTGCCCCATGCTACTAGTAAGAAGCGTGGGTTTAACACCGTGGGCAAAGCATAGGCGAGTAAGGGCATTTCCATCCTTTCCCAACCCTACGTCACTAGTAAGAGACGCAAGCTCATCACCAAAGGTTGGTGGGGCAAGGAAATGTGTAAAATTAAAATTTTCTGTTTGATCAACGTTTGACTTGTTTTCTTGAGTAAAACGTCAGTATGTGCTTATTTCCAAAGAGACATATATATGGGATAGATGTGACACCATGAAGCTTCTAGAACAGACCATAGGCAAGACACCTATCCTAAGAAGAAACTAAAAGTGAGAACAAGCCCGCAGATCTTGGTATGGTTACCGTTTAAGACTTTGTCATATCTAGCTTTATTTGATAAAATGATTCCGAGATAATTTGATGACATCATGAAAATGGAGAGGTATGATTAAAGAGTTTATGCCAACAACATCATGAGTTTGTAATGAATTGCTTTGAGAATAGATTCCTTGATCACAATTTGTGTACAAAACAAATGGACAACATGATCCTAATCTGTATGAAAATGCAATGTAGATAGTTATATAAGTAGTGCTAGCTGCTTATGCGTAGAACCGCTTGAGGTGCAGGGAATTGACTGTTTCACCAAATTCCTCACCTTCTAGCGTACATAAGAGGTATGCACCATTTCCATAGTCCTTCATGACTCGGTATGGGCCCAACCATTTGGGCCGGAATTTCCTTCCTTCGCCGGTCTTCTTGTCGATCCGGCTGTCTAGCCTTAGAACTAGATCACCTTCGTATATGTCGCGTTCATAGACCTTCTTGTTGTACTGCCGGCACATCCGGTCAGCATAAACTCTATGTCGCTGTTCAGCATCTAACCTAGTTTCATCTAGGCTTTCTAGTTGGGAAAGACGTGCTTCTCTGTAAGCGTCTTCATCCAGAATCCCTTGTAATGAAATGCGGAGACTGGGTATTTCAACCTCGAGTGGGAGAACTGCCTCTGCCCCGAACACTAGTGAGAAAGGAGTTGCTCCCGTTGGTGTTCTTATTGAGGTTCGGTGGGCCCACAAGGCCGGATATAACTTCAAATGCCAATCTCGTTTGTTTTCTTTCACAGTTTTAAGGAGAATGGCTTTCAGTGTCTTGTTTGTCGCTTCAGCCTGTCCGTTGGCTTGAGGGTAATACAAGGAAGCCGTATGATGGCTTATCTTAAATTTATTGCATAGCTCGCGAACCTCTTCATTCTTAAAAGAAGTTCCATTATCGGAGATAATGATTTGTGGGATACCGTATCTGCAAATGATTTGGTTCAAAATGAACTTGGTGATTACAGAACCAGGTATAGTAATAAGAGGCATAGCCTCTACCCACTTGGTGAAATATTCGGTGGCCGTGATTATAAAATTATGGCCATCTGTAGATGAGGGAGAGAATTTCCCTATCAAATCTAGACCCCATGTAGAAAAGGGCCATGGAGTAGCAATTGGTTGTAGAGCTTGTGCTGGCATATGAATTTCATGGGAGAATTCTTGACACTTATGACACCTGCGTACAAACTCCACTGCGTCGTGTTCTAGAGTGGGCCAGAAATAGCCCATTCGATGTATTTTGCGAGCGGTGGCATGGCCACCGAAGTGGCCTCCACACATTCCACTATGAGATTCATGGAGAATCTTCTTGGATTCTTCTGTGTCGACACATCTCAGGAGCATTCCATCGAATGCTTTTCGGTAGAGTACTTGCTCTATGATGACGTATTTGGCTGCAATAATACGTAACCGCCTTCTTTGTTGGGGTGTAGCTCCTTCTGGGTACATATGGTCCATGATATAATTAATGATATCAGTGTACCAGGGACACTCAGAGATAGAGGGTCGGGTTTCGATGTAGTATACGCACTCATCTGGAAAATCTAAATCTACTAAATCACCTCCATCTAATGGGTTATCAGCTAACCAATCCGCAATGATTTGTCCCTTAACCGACTTCTGATTTACAAATGTTAATTCGAATTCCCCCATTAAGGTTATAAAACGTCCAGCCTTTTTAGACAAGGATCCTTGTGTGAGGAAAGTTCGTAAATGGTCCGTTTTTACCATGACCCTCGTTTCTTGATTCAGCATATAGTGTCTTAAGCGTTTAGTAGCAAAGACTATGGCAAGGCATTCTCGTTCTGCCTGTGTATAACGTGTTTCATAGTCAAGTAATGTTCGACTAATGAAATAAATCACGCGTTCCTTTTTGTCATTGTCTTCTTGGGCCAACATACAGGCCAGCGAGACATCGGTAGCTCGTGAATACAAAATTAACGGGCGGTCTAGCTTGGGTGGCATTAGCGTAGGTGGTGATAACAGGAAACGCTTAACTGCATCAAAGGCTTCATTGCAGTCTTCGGTCCAATCAATGCTATAATCCTTCTTGAGTAAATTGTTGATTGGATGAATGGCGAAGCTTAAGTCCGGGATGAATCTCCGGATTGCACCCAGTTTTCTGAGAAATGACCTGATTCCAGATTCATTCGAAGGTGGGACCATTTCGAGGACAGCCCGAATTTTGGTTGGATCAACATCTATCCCTCGTGACGATATGATGTAACCTAGGAGCTTTCCTCCTGTTACACCAAAGACGCATTTCTCTGGATTTAGTGTGACTCCGTATTCTATTAGGCGTGAAAGAATGACGCGGAGTACTTCTGGATGGTCACAACGCTTCTTGGCCTTAGCCAACAAGTCATCTACGTAGGATTCCATGATTTTATGAATTAAATCATGGAATATATATGTCATAGCTCGCTGGTACGTAGCACCAGCGTTCTTGAGGCCAAATGGCATAACAACATAACAATAGGTTCCCCAAGGAGTTATAAACGTGGTTTTGGCTTGGTCTTGTTCAGATATTCTGATTTGATTGTATCCCGAGAATCCATCCATGAGAGACAAGAGTTCAAATCCAGCTGTTGCATCAACAATGACATCTATGGATGGTAATGGGAAGTCGTCCTTAGGACATGCTTTGTTAATGTCTCGGAAATCTATGCAGATGCGTATCTTCCCATTCTTTTTGAGAACGGGAACAATATTAGATACCCATTGAGAGTAATCGACTGGTTTGATGAACCCTACTTGTAGGAGTTTTATTATTTCATCTTTCACCATGAGAGCCACCTTGGGTTTCATGGGTCTTGATTTTTGTTTAACTGGTTTTGCATCAGATTTAGTGACGAGGTTGTGCACTGCAATGTGTGGTGCAACGCCTGTCATTTCCTTATAATTAAATGCAAAAGCTTTCTGATGTTCCTTGAGGATCTGAGTGTGTATTTCTACTTCTTCTGGGGTTAACGAGGACCCTAATTTCAATATTTTTGGTTCATCCTCCGTTCCGATGTTAACATCAATTGTTTCTTCGATTAAAGAGGCATTACCTTCTTCAAACTCAGGTGGGGCTGGAGGTAAATCCAAATCGTCCCCACTTTCTACCGTGTATACGCTAGGTTCCATTATGGGATTTCCGCAGTAAGAAGATGAATGTGGGATTAAGGACAAATCTATCATATGATAGGAGAGATGTAGTGCCGCATAGGCGTTTAAGTAATCCAAAGTGGCCATATCACTATCAACATGGTCTAGGATAGTAGATTCATTTTTGTTTAAAAGAGAATTTGTCGTTGTCTTTATCAATGGTTCATCACGAAGGGATACTATGAAATGGGTATCCTCTAACTTATTGCTTGGAGTAAAACGTGATGCGGAAGTTGCTATTGAATCAGCGAGAAGATTTTCTTCTCGCGGGATTGTTTCAATTGATATGAAGTCAAATTCCTTGCTTAAATCTAATACAGCTTTTTTGTAAAGCTGTAAATGCTCGGCTTTGGTTTCATATATCTCAGAGACTTGGTTTGCTACCAATTGTGAGTCTCCTAATACTCTGATGTTATTAATACCGATCCTCTTGGCTAAAATGAGGCCAAGGAGGAGGGCTTCGTATTCAGCGCCGTTGTTTGTACATTCGAAATTGAGTTTGAAGGCGAATGGTAGGACCTTTCCTTCAGGGGAAGTAAAGATTACACCAGCCCCCGCTCCATAACGGCATTTAGCTCCATCAAAATGGAGAGTCCAATATTTAGCTGGGAATATGGATGCTGGGATATTTGTTGTGTTTGCGCATTCTACTTCCACCATACAGAGATCCTCAGCTGGAAGAGAACCAACACCTAGGGAATTTCCCATGCCCACAGAATCAAATGGTAGAAACATTGGTAGATCCTGTTCTAGTAATTCAACGATTTTTGCAGTAGTTCCTAATGATACCGTTTCTACAATGTTAGCCTCGCCTTTTGAGGCTGGGATTGTCTTGACTAGATTCATATTCTCAAGATCCATTGTAGGTACAAACTTCTCCTCTGGTTTTGCGTCAGTGGGTTTATTAAGTTGGTTTGTTGGAAGTTCAAATTCCGAGTGCACACCTGGTCTTTTCTTTAAGTCAGCTAGGTGTATATCGAAAGGTTTTGGATCGCCTTTGGCTACAAACACCTTTCCTAGATGCAAGAATCTTACTTCTTGGAATAACGTAGAAGGGATTGCCTTCATTCGGTGTATCCATGGTCGGCCGAGGATCATATTATAATTAGTTTCCCGATCTATAATATAAAACTCAGTCAGGATTGTTTTGGGTCCTAAGGTGACCGGTAGTATTATAGTTCCAATCGAAGTGGCTTTAAGGCTATCATAGCCTCTCAATGTATTTCGAGTGGTGGAACAGTTTGTTTCCCCATATCCTAATTTTTGAAGGAAAGAGAAGGGGACTATGTTAACTGCGGCCCCATCGTCAACCATTGCTCATTTTACGTAGTTATTATAAACCCATACTTGTAAGTGTAAGGCTGGATCACCTCGGCGTGCAATCTCAACATCTGTAGGCATTTTACTTATTTCAAATATGAATTCGACATCCTTGTCCGGCTGCCCTGGAGGATGAACATCAAAGTCTACATGATTTACCTGTGTTTCAGGAGGTGGAGTGATGTTAATTAAATGACCTAAACCTAATGCTTCTAAAAGAGCAGCCCTGTGAGCAGGAGAGTTTTTTAGTAAGTCTAAAAATGAAATGTGCGAGAAGGTTTTTGTTAGGTCGTTAATTAAATCATAGGCACCCACGGGTTTTTCTACTATTTGTTGACTCTTATCTGTTTCTGGCAGGTGACTTGGGCTTGGTTGAGAGAAATATTCTCGTGTTCTTGTTATAGCTTCGATAGGTAGTTCAGCGTCTAGTTCTACTAAACTGACTATCTTGGGTCTCGGCTGATTTCCTAATTGTGGCGCAACTGATGGATTTAGTGAAGTCGAGGCTTCATGATCATTGTTTCCCGTCATTGCACCCTTGTTCGTCCCAGTTGGATTTAGTCTGTTATTATCATGATTTGGGAGTGGATCGTTAAAGATCTTGAGGGGAGCATTCTGAGGGGAAACTGCCCCTGCGAGCGTGCTTGGTGGTGGTGACACGGGATCTGCCAAAAACAAATCTGTGAAGAACTGTCTTTGTTCTTCTGGAAAACGTTGCATGAATTTATTGTAGTCACGGCACGTTCTAGTATCATGACCTCGAATTTTGTGGAAACCACAATATGAATTGGGATTGTAATTCCTGGTTTGTTGGTTTGGTGTATATTGTGGCCTAAAACTCTGATCAAACTGTTGCCTATTAGGATTAAAGTTTTGCATTTGTTGTTTCTGGCTTTGATTTTGGTTTTGATAACCAAATGAGTTTTGGCTTGGCCCTTGTATGGGATTTCACCGTTGTTGTTGTTGTTGTGGATGGTTAAAATCCACTGTATTGATTGTCGGGGTAAAGTTGTTGTTTCGTTGGTTGTTTGTTTGTGATGGAGTATTGACAACATTTACCTTCTTGGGCTAGTCGGTTACTCCATCTGTTGTTACACCCCGATTTTTGTTAAGGATTTTAGGTCCTTGATTGACGTTTGCGGTGGTGGGATAATTTGTAGTGTTCTGATTGGGGGTGATTAACCTCCCGTTTGCTCCATATGTTTTACGACCACTATCAATTGCTGCTTGATCTATTCGAAGAGCACTCTCTAGTACTTCATCGTAAGTTCGTAATGGGAACTTCTGGACTTCTTCCTTCACTTCTCTGCTAAGCGAATGAAGGAATAAATCACATAGTTCCATTTGATCCATGTTTGGCGCACTTGCCGAGGAATAAAGGACTGTACGCCACCTTTGGATGAAATGGGCGACAGATTCGTTGTGTTCTTGTTTGATGTGTAAGAACTCCCTGATTCCTGTTCTTAACAGTTTGTTCATGTCAAATGCCTTAATGAACTCTGATACGAGTTGTTTAAATGAATGGATGGAAGCCTCAGGTATTCTATAATACCAATCAAGAGCGATGCCTTCCAAAGTTTTGGGGAATATTTTAGCAACAACCCCATCCCAAGGGAGTAGTTCTCGTATGGCTGTAGCGTAAGCTTTGATATGCGCATTTGGATCTCCCTCACCTTTGTACTTGGGTAAATCGGGAAGGGGTCTTGGAAGCATGACGCTTCGTATGGCGAAGTCTAAGGGCTCTTTCAAATATTCTGAATAAGTCCCTATCGCATAGGTTTCGACCATTGATGGTGGTTGCTGAGGGAGTGGTGGTGGGATGGGTTGTTGATATGGCGCAGCGTATGCGTTGGTAGGGGCATAAGGAAACACCTGTGTTTGAGCAAGCATGCCGGGAGAGGAGAACATATCTCCTTGTGGTGATTTGGAGTACATGTTTAAGTATGACGGGGTATTGTCCAGGAATGGATTGTTTGATACTAGACCGGGAGGAATGGTGTTAGAGATGATGGGCCTAGTTGGCGTTTGTTGTGGATACTGAGGAGGCATGCCTAACGTGCCTACTCCTGTGAGGAGATCTACTTGGCTAGGATGGCGTGGAGGATTGGAACCCCCTGTTTGCATGAATTGTGAATTTTGACTTGCTTGGGCAAGTTCTAACCCTCTCACTTTTTCTACTAACGTTGAAATGACTTCATTTGGTGAAGTCACGATATTCTGCCTTGGTGGCGTTTGTTGTATACCATGGTTTTGTATAGGCATGTGATATCCTGCTATGAACTGATCGCTATCTTGCCAAGTTTCTCCGAGAGTATTTCCTATATGCAATGGTATAGAGGTATTTTCTTGAAAAGAGACCTCGGGTTGCGTTTGTAAACCTCCTACAGGTGGGTATATACCCTGAGAGCGTTGTTCACTCCTAGGATAACGTATTGACTGTTCATCATCTAAGACCAGGTATGGGTCTGATTGTCTACTAATTTGTGGTCTAAGTAGCATCTGAGGAGATGATCCAGATTCTCCGGTGAACGTCATATTATTCGAGCCTGAAGGCTCTGTTTGTTGTTTTTGAGGGGGTTGATCTAACTCCTCAGTTTGAAAAGATGAATTATATCTGATTCTTGGAGTTTGTGTTGACAACTGATTAGTTGAGTAGTTGTCACCCCATACCGAGAGTGAGGGTGATGATTGTCTATTCTGTTGGGCGTAGTATGCCTCAAGACCCAAGAGGGGTCTGCCATATGCATCGAATCCTGACATATTCGGGGGGTATATGAATACCCGCAGAATAATGGGAGAGAGCGAAAATGATTCGTGAAAGCTAATGAGGCGGAGAAGATGAAAAGTAAACTAAACTTGAAAGAAAACGTAATACTATGACTCCGGATGAGAAAGTAGGAAGTTCACGTCAGCTTCACTAATTTTGTTTGTTTCACGTCGGGTTCACCAATTTTGTACGCCGGAAAAGTGACAAGCGAGCGTGGGAATCTACAGGTAACTCTTCCGCGTACCCGACCTCCCGAGGTCGTGCCGAGACAGCCGGTGGGGATGGAATATGCGTGGGATGCAGACAAACTAGTTAGGCAATCTAATGTCTTCAATACGCACTAGTGGAATTTGTGAATCTAAGGCAAAGAAGGCCCTTCTAACCTGAACTGGTGTGATAGATCGATCGGCAAGGATGACTGCTCGAAGGCTCCAATCAATATCGAGCTCTGGCGTGATTCGATCTATGGGTTGTGGAATACGTGGAAAATGACCTGGGATAGTTTCGTGTATGTCTCCAGATAAGGTCATATGGTGGGTAATGAATACAATCGACTCTACGGATGATTCTCTGGCCTAGTCCAGAATTCTCTAGCTTTGTTAGCCGCTATATCTAGTAAGGATAACTGTTCGACGATGGTGGGTGGAAGTGGGGTAGATCTGAATACTAATATGCGTAGGCCAGTGTCTATGTCTGATTGACTTATGGATTCGTTAGGTTGCGGGATTTGTGGATCACAACCGTAGACTCTTGGTTGTTGCGGTCCTGCTATGGTCATGTACGAAATCAAGTCCTAATCCCTAGTATCCAATAATCATATGCTTTCTCAGCTTCTATATTTAGGATCAATAACTGCGCGATCTTCTCAGAGTACCTCACAGGCGTTCTTGCAACCTGGATTCTTAGGCTGGTATCTATATCTAGAAGAGTGTCTCCTGCATCTGGCTGTGGGACCAAAGGATCACAACCAAAGGTTTGTTCTCTTTCGAACCCTTCTACAGTCATGTGTATGTTTGCCTAGGGTAATCTGTAGTTCGGTTGATTTGACCAAAACGTGTGTGCTTGGTCGTCTTCTATATTTAATCCCCTCAACTGAGAGCTGATCTGTCGTAAATCTGTTGTTGTTTGGAAGATTTGTATTCTAAGGTTCTGGTCTATGTCAACTATTGCCGTGACGAGATTGGGTTGAGGCACAATTGGCTCAAATACGTATTCCCTGGGCTCCCTGGGTCCCGTGATTGTCATACAAAACAATAATGTAAATCTAACTGCAACAAAGCAAATTTTAACTACGTGGAATAAATCTAGAACATATATATAATTTCTATTTTTGTATTTTCTGAGAAACTTTAAGAATTTAAGAAAGCAGCTATTTAAACGTATCTAGAATTTGACAACTAAGATAAAACTTAAAACAAACAAAATAACCGAGTGTAGTTATTTGTCTGTGTAATTTGTAGATCTATTCTAAATAATGAAATAACTTGCTTAATCTATTTGCCAGACTCTCGATCCTACCTCAGAAGTGAGGAATGAATCATAGTTTCTCAGAAACTATCAATCCCCACAGCTTCCCTGGCAATATCGAAAGTAAACTTAACTGAAAAGAAGTGATTATCTACTCTATTTGATATATTTCTAACTTTAGAACTTTGAAAGCTAGAACCTGGATTCTGCAGAACAGTGGCGAATCCAATGGTGTGTGTGATCTTGTCCCCTCAGTGTGATCTCCTCGTTCCTTTGTGTTCACGTGAATCCAGAAAAGCGTGTAATGCTAGCATCAACAGAAGTAGATATTGGGACAAAGGCAGCTCAGAATGCAGACTGAATATAATGCGAGTAGGAGAGGGATAGCGCAAGAGTACAGAGCTTGGCTTATGCAATTCCTAGCGGGATTTATTGCGAGTCATGCAACATAAAGCGTCCAGAACCTGAAACTATCCTGTTTTGAGGAGCAAAACCTGCAACTTTAATGGCTTCCTAAGCTATTCTACTCCAATGGATTGGGTGAAATAACAGCACTGCCTGCACAAGATGGATATGTGGCTTACCAACAGCTGAACAATGCTAACTAAACATGCAAAGAATTGAAACTATGGCTTCTAAGCAAAATAATAGACTGAACTATTGAAAATGAGAGCATGAGAAGTGAATGAGGGGCAGACCATTTGTTTGAGCACAAGCCATTTATTTATAGCTTTTCATTCACCCAAAGATCAAAACCAAACTGAACTCTAAAACTATAAACAATGGCCAAACACTATTCCAGGGGACCAAAAACATAAATGCAAGCCCAAGTCGGCAAAAAAAGCTGGTGAATCGTTGATTTTTACGTGAGTCGCGTTAAAAACACTTTCTGGAAAATGCGTAAAGGACCGCCGCTCTGAGCAGGGTGGCGGTTACAGGACCGCCGCCCTGATCAGGGCGGCGGTCACGAGACCGCCGCCCATGCAGGGCGGCGGTTTCGTCACTGAAGAGCAAAAGGCCAAGAAAAGAGGGGAAAAGGGAAAAACAAAGCACGCGGGGGCTAAGCGGGGCATGCGGGATGTTAACGCACACTTGGAGATCTTTTCCGGATTCCGAACACCTTGCGAGGAGACCTGTATCATCATTGGGGCACTTGTTACGTTGTTCCACAGTACCTTAAAATTTTAGGTACGTACAGTGCCCCTAGGACATTAGCGCCCAAGGGAGGATAGGGGCACCCAGGTGCTAGTGTCTAAGCCTAGGCACTGGTGTCTATGCTTTGATTCTAACACAAGTCTTTCTAGAATTTGGTTCAGAATGAACATAGGAAACAAAATAATAATTATTTAGTATTAAAAATCCAAAAAATATAAATTTATAGGAAATATATTCCTATAATTAAGGATATTATTTAACAAACAAATCTCTTAACAAAGTTTATTTATTACTCACATAACAATACATTATCTAATCAATATGAGTTTTTTAACAACTTTTTTACAATTAAATTACATTTACTTGAAATAATTACTTATGTAATTATTCCATTATTTAATTACTCACACTATAATGTAAGCACTAATATAATAATCCTAACATTTGCCCCCTTAGTGCAAACATGGAGAAAAACACCATCTTCAACTAAGCAACATGTTGCTCCGTAACCTACACATGGTCTCGATACTCAACACTAATTTTGGGAACTACATCATCCAGGAATATGGTCCCATCAACCTATCTAGGTGAATACATGAACTGTGACCCATCAACCAATTCACATCAACCATCAAGCCAATCTGATTAAGAACACTTCCTGCTATAGTATCAATGGTACAAATCTCCACATCATCATCATCACTGGGAAAACAAAAACAATGTATTGCACACATGAACATGGATTCTCACCTGTTCTTATTCATCACACACAGCAAAAAAATCACTAAAGCAGTATGTAACCTTTGAGGTATTGACGAACTTGAGGACGTTGATCCTCCTCCCGCCTCCATTACCTCCATCCTCCAATATTTCTTACTACTAACTTAGTTGAATATGGATTTGAGATTCAGTTTTATAATTCCCCTCATAATATTGACTCAAATGTCGTGTACAAGTGATAATGCATCCAAAATTTGATATGCGGGATTTTTATTTTTTATTTTGATGACTTAACTAAAAACTATTTGACAAACATTGACAAAGTGAAGACGAAAAAGACACAATGACACACTTTCAAATTTTGACATTCATATTTCTTATAATAACATTGATCAATATGACATGCATAAACATATTAAAACAAGGTGACACTTTAAAAAAAAGACACGAATATGACATCGTCGACACAATTTTAACTCTTTAATTATTTTACTATATATAGAAACTAAGACCATAATAACATAATACATTATTATTTAAACAAGACGTATAATAACCCACAAATATGGATTTCCACCTAATTCATTTGGGTTCAAGACTAAGTATTAAACACATGAAAGTATATATTTTAACCTGACAAACCTAAAGGAAATATAGGTGACATGTAAGGAATGCAAGACGATAAATTTCATTCTTGGGAAAGGGAATCAATGTAGACTTCAAGATCTTAACCAAAATACACTTCTCTTAGTTTTTGTTGGGTCGATTTACCGTAGTTTTATCCACTTCCAAGCTCACACAGTGTGATTACGATAGACATCCACCTATTTGAACTTTCAAATGGTTTAGACACATTTAGAATCCATACATTGGACTGATCGATTCTACAAATATATGTCTCCAAATTAAATCCACACACAATTGACACATTGATAATATTATCACAGTGAAAGATCATGAACAAAATTATTCTTGATTGAAACTCCTCACAATTTTTGAAGCACGTCTGGTAAAAAATTAGTTGAGAGAAAAGTGGTGGAGATCTTGTACATGGATCTAGACTGGTTTGCAAATCAATCTTCTTAGAATGTATTAAAAAGTATCCACTAAAACAATCTCAAGCTTTTGATAGAAATAACAAGTGAATGCTATGGAAGCTAATCTCAATATGATATTTATTGCACTATTAAGGTGAATGCGGTCCACATTTTTGTTCCCCTTAAGGATTCACCTAATTCAAATATTCTCCTGTAAGCTATTATAACACAACTATAATCTTTGCATAGATACTACCATCCATAGGGACAAAGGATAAATGAACATCCCTCAAAAACTATTATTCTTCTATTTACCAACCATGGGATCTATTATAGGTACATGATAAAAAATGCTTTGATACCAAATCTAGAATTTTGTTAAGAATGAACAAAGGAAAAAAAAAAATTAATATCAAACATCCGTAACATATAAATTTATAGGAAATATATTCCTATAATTATGGATATTGTTTAACCAACAAATCTCTTAACAAAGTGTACACACATAACAATACATTATCTAATAAATATGAGTTGTTTTATCAAATCATTTATAATTACATTACATTTACTTTAAATAATTACTCACATAATTATTCCAATATTTAATTACTCACACTATAATGTAAGTACTAACATAAGATTCCTAACAGTATGATTCTGAGCTACTTTTGTAACTGTAACCTATGCTGATTTTGTGTTGTACTATATTGTGTTATAGCTCTAAGCTACTGTATGGGGTTATTTATTCACTCGATGTATGCCCCCCTTGTTTTGGGTGCATGCGAAGTCGATAGGAGGATGCAACCTAAAAGAGAGGACTTGATGCTGAGTTGTATTGTATCCCTATAGGGGAGGGGATGTGCATGGTAAAAACCAAAGCACATGTAAACATAATGGCTAGATATATGTTTTAGTAGCAAACATAACAAGAACATCATAGAAAAAAAATGTCACTAACAAGTGTGCATACAAGATAGATCACGAAAAGAGGGTTTCAAACATGGGACATCAAATAACAATGTCACAAAACAATCAAGGCAGGAGTGTCCATAAGAAAGAAAACAATGATCCAACAAGACATTGGGCATAGCCCACAAACAATAACATATAATGAAAAACAATATCAAACAAAGTGTATCATACAACCATGGTGACATATAGTCCTACAAGGAAAATTGTACACATGAAGCACTTGTTAGCATGTTAGAAAGATAAATAGTATGTAAAGAACATGCATGAATAAGTGAAAGGTAAAGTAACTATAATAAGATGTAACAATATAACCTGTGTAGTAAATGATAAAGTAGAGTCTCCAAGATCCTGAGTGGGACTTGTAAAATGTACAATGCCAAGCATCATTGCAGTATGTAAGGACCTATAAGAGATCTACATTCACAACTAGAGACCAAGAAAACATGCAAGTGTATATGATAAATATAATGACATAATGAGTATCTGACTAACATAGTAAGCAAGGTGCATCATGTAAGTATAAGTAAGAAATAGTAAGTGTAAAAAATATATGCAATATGCTATGAGTGTGAATGGGATGGTATGCAATGTGTGAATGTGATAGAGCATAATTCCCCCAACATATGTGTATGAGATGAGGTTTACTTATAAAATACCCCTCAACAATCAAGAATGAACCATAAAACAAGAGTACGTCATCAGGAAATGGTTTTAAAGTGTCTGCTAGAAAGATAGCTCATGAAGCATAGAGCATGAAGAGGTTCATTTCAGATTTAGACCCACATCATTCGATTATGAACCATGGAATTATAGTACATCATAGGGTATTGACAGTACAATGTATGTACCAAAAAATTTAGTATACTTAGACATGGAGTGCAAAACATAAAGTGTAATAGTAAACACTAGAGACAATTGATAGTGCTAGAAAGGGGGAAGTGTGATGCCCCCAAATGTGTATATACAGAGCTGCTAGGAAATAGATATGATCATGGTGAGTAAAAATATACAAATTATGTAAATTGCACTAAAGGATGTGTATCGTATATATGAAGTAGTATATGTGTCATGAATAGAAGGATCCATAAGTAATCACGAGTAGAAATGCTCATGTGGAGTAGTATAGGAGTGTAAAGAGATGTAGTAAGGTGTGCTTGTATATATGAAAAAGTCTTCCTACCAAGATTTACATGAATTGCAAAGAGATACTTATGTATAGATGTGTGTGTGAATAAGAGGGATAGCCAACTGTTGATTAGAACATGTGGATATGAGGAGGGGAGATTACGATGCCCCCCAAATGATTTAACAAAAAATATAACTTTATTTAAACCATAATTGCAGAGTAGCTGATAGAAGAAATGAAGTACAACTACTAGACACACTATGACACAAGTAATAAGCTAATAAAATATGAAACTCTAAGTGTAAGAGAGAGAAGATATGACAGCTGATTTACGCATTATCTGGTAATGGTATGAGATAGAAAAACTATTGAACAATAAGAGATACATGTTGTCAATGCTTAGATTAAATTCTACAACGGTCAGATAAGGCCAAACTAGGGTATCGGGATTGAGTCAAGGGAACCTAGGCACCAAAGTCTACTATTGGGCTCCTGTGATTACATAGGTTCTTGGAATTTAATTTTTTTGGTGTCGCACAAATGTCATTGATAGTCGTTTTTGGTCACCTATATGTCACACCTTGATCACTGAGGCTCCTATAACCTACAAAACAAAGATTCACATGCAAAACCCAAAATAACACATCAAATAAAAAGAAATATTCAATATGGGGAGTCAGACTGATACCAAAAGTAACCTGATAGATTTAACTTATGACCAAGTGTTACACTACATCTCACACTTCATCTAGTTATTGTGAGTGTGTGATCATTCCCTAAGATTCCCTTATGCAAGTGCACTTGATAGTGGCCTGTAAATAAATGTAACAATGTAGATAGATGTGTGGATGGAATAATGAACTTCCCCTTCCTATGCAATGTATGCAGAAATTGATGTCCCTTGTCCCTTGAATGGATGCTATATGGATGCCTTTAGTGATCTTATATGTATTTGGATGCAATCTTAGGTGATGATAATAGATGCTTGGATCTTGGTCCTTTATTTTGAACACATAACTATGTATTTATATGATTCCTTTGTTTGAATTTCGTAATTGACAACTAAAACGCTGAGCCATAAGTGAAAAAGATGCCTAAAATATAAAAGAGACCCAAAAGGAGCAAGTAAGGTAAGAAAGGGCTAGGGGCACCCAAAGGTGACAAGGGCATACAAGTGTACTTGTCTTAGCTATGTGTTGGTGTCTGGAGTCACAAAAGATAAATAAGTAAAATACCGACTGGGTTGCAGGGTTTGTAAGACCAGATAGAAAACAAGAAGCAAAGGAAAATTTTAAAGATAGTCGTCAATTACTAGGTTTAAAGATAATATGTGTTTAGGAGATATAAATGTACCCAAGTGTGTGATTTTTTGTATACACAATGAACTCAGTACAATCAGTAAGAGGTGTGTTGGTTGTTTTGTAGTGTTCCTTAGTGATTGTTAGAACTTCCTACAAGTTGGTATTGTCCAGCTTGTCAAGATGGTTGATGATTTGGCAATGTAGCTCGACCATGTAATGAAGTGGATCTCCTTTAGCTCACCCTCCATCTCACTAAGCTATTTGGGGATATTTAGCACACTATGGGAATTTTTCCACATTCATAGAAATATGGTATTCAAATGGGTTTATATGTAAAACCCCATACAATATAATGTGAAGAAATGTGGTAGGGCACCCTACTAAAAACTATTAGACCCCACCAATTGTTTGAGCCCCAACCATCATACCATGTGGGCCCACATTGACTATTGAAGAATGAAGGCTAAAAACTGTATTTATTCTTGAAAAAACACTACCACTTGTCACCATCAAACTCATCCACTTATCATGTTCTTAACATGCCACATCAACATTGTGTAACCTTTTTTTCCCATTGGAGAAAAACTTCAATGGATTTTATCTTCCACATATGGTATCTATTTTATCCCATTCAAAAGGCATAAAAAATATCTCAATGAGATATTCCATATGAAAATTATTTTAGGAAGTTTATAAAATAAGTAAATCATGAATATCCTTTGGATGATACCTCCCCATTAAGAAATGTTGTGCCACCAAAACTTTCCATTCTCAATAAAACATTGAATGAACAATTCCTTCATTTTTTGGATTTCCCTTCTTTTCTATGAAGTATAATATCTTTATATAATTTATTAAATAATTTTAGGAGAAAAAATTCATTAGAAGGGAAGTTTAAATTTTCACATTGATTTACAATCATCAGTAACTATCTCTCTCTCTCTCTCTCTCTATAGGGGTTTATCTCCTAATAGGTGTTGTCTCTCTCAACACGGGGAAATTTCTTCCATTTTTGAGTTATCTCTCCGAATAGGGGACGTCACTTCCATTATGGGGATATCTCTCCCAATAGGGGATTTATTTTCCATTTTGGAGTTGTATCTTAGAATGTACTAGCATGTGTTTTGTTTATATGTCTTGGAGTATAACTATCCTAAACTGTAACATGAAACAAGGTGATGAAGAAGTTTAAATACTCCCTCATATCTCTTCCAACTAACCTTATGCATTCACGATGTCTTGGTCTATTTTTTTTAAAAATATCTTATCCTTTGCACTACTAGAGGCTAGGATGAAGAGATATAATTTATATATTCTATTTACTTATCAACAAAATAAAAACAATACAAAGTAGTTGTTTTATGAATGTATGTTAACATCCCTGTCTTACATTGAAATCCAATTGCACAATTTTCACTTTAGTGGGGTCTTATTATCAATTACAAATAGACATGGATTTTGAATACTCTTCCATTTACAAACATTTCCCAATATAGGGTCTTATAAATGTGCATTTAAGTCTTTACATATATATTACAAGTACATTTTTCAAATGGAAGGAAATAATTATAATGTACATTCAAAAAACTATAGTTCTTATCATACCTTAAACACTGATTTGGAGAACCTTTTTACCCATATTTTTTATTTTTACAAGAAATGGTAAGTAATCATTCTATTATGAATGTTAACATGCCTTTAAAAAAAAATAATACAACTTATAACTAGCTTCTCATATTGTTTATTCTAACACAATTTCTCCAACCAATGAGTTATTTTCCTTCATGATTAAGAAACTCAAAAATATGTGTAGGAGGTGAAAAATTAGCATGCTAAATGAATTTTAGTTATGAAAATAGGCTATCCATAAAGGAAAATACTATCTTACCAACCCATTTTGATATATGTTCCTCTATGGGTTTCTCTTGTTTATCGGTTTTTCATCAAGGAGATGGTTTTATGCATAGGATTCAATTGTTGATTTTTTGTGAAACTTTCTTCATATGGAGTTGTGAGTAGAGTTTATAACCTTTTTTCATCCCGTGTCTACTCATTTTACAATCAATGCAGTAGTTATTTTTATTCCCCATATCTTATTTTGGAGAGTAGTCTTTATTAATCCTCGTTTCTAAGGATTTCCTCTTCCAACAAATGGCCACACAGTGCATATTCAATCCATTAAAAGAACATGGAAATGAATACCACAAATTTGGTGTTACTTGACCATCCTTTAGATAATTAAAGTGAGTCTTGGAGTATTTATGTTACCCATTTATTTTAGGACTTTCACTTGTGCAATAATGTTGAGGAAAAATTATTTTATCTCCTCTGTTATAATTTTCACCTCACTTTGGAGATGTCTTGCATCCTCTTTGGATGTTTTTTCCTTAGAAGGTTTTTCCTTCCCTAGTTTCAACTTGCACTCAATCCTATAATCACTTTATGATTCCTACTCAGTTTTCAAAGAAACAACATCCTTATTAGTAGGATTGACAAAAAAAGATTTATTCTAACTTGAATAGGATGTATTTGGATCTCTAGAGGTGAAGGTTATCTTCTTGAAGCATGTCTTGCTTTAGATGTTTTGGATATAATTCTCCAACCTCTTTTCTACCATTTCTATATCCCAAACATGCATAGTGAATTCTTTCCTCTACTTGTATGGGATTGTTAATACCTTTTACATTTATCCCAAGGCCCTTTCCATCATAATCCACCCTATTTAGTTTTTTGGATCTAATAATTTTAATATGCTTCTCAAATTTACCGAAATTAACATATGATTCTTGATGGGAGGAAATTATACACGGTGATTCACTTTCATTGCATACCTTTGAGGTATGTGTATTTTTTCTAATAGACTTATCTATCTCCTCCACTTCACCACTAGTTTGATACTTTGCTAAGATATCATCCTTGGATTGCAACTCAAGTTGCAATGATTTAGTGAAAGCCATGAGAAATTATCTATGAATTTTTAATCTCTTGTATATCCTGAGTTTCCTCCTCCAAGGGTTTCCATCTTCTTATCATCTTAGAGTTCTCCTACTAAATATGGAAATAAATGGCTTCTACCTCCTCAAGTCTCTCCTTCTTCTGATCCTTACCCATGGTTATCATATTGCAACATGTATCCAATTGAAAATTGAACTAATGTAATAATATAAAGTTGAAAATTGTTAGCAATGCTTTAGAAACTCTTCTCTAATACCAAACTTGATCCAAAAATGGTTAGACAAAAATTACTCAGTTTCTCACTTTTATGGCTACTTAATGATTTTGTTCTCAAATACGAGTTATACATTAGATTCTGACATATAAAATACTTTGAAATTGATTAAGAATGCATAATATTTCTATTCCACCAATTCCACATATATATTCATTAGTTTTTAAATATTCCACCATTTTCCTATTAACGTAAAAATTGGCTTAAAATCGATGAAATAAGTTTAAAATATGAATTATGAGGTTCCACATAAACATGGAAAACATTTCAAATACCTCACTTAACATGTTTATCAATTTCTAGTATTTTTCAAAGTTATCTATATTTCTCGTAAATGATTAAAATGGTTTTAAAACTTTAAATTTAGATCATGAACTAATTAAAAATAGTACATAGGAATAAAATCATAGAAAAAATACTCCAATATTGATAACGGAGTTCATCCGTGAGGAACTACATCTTTGGGTTTGCCAATACGATGAAATGATCCTACTTAAAGATGTAAAATTAAACAAATTCTTACATCAAATTCTCCAAAATGGGCTTAAGACATGCAAATGCTTATATCTCAGTCTCTAGGAATTCTCCAATGGTTTCTTCCTGCAAAAATTAGACTAGTATATGCTTATCTCTCTCTGAAAATACCTTCTTCTCTCTCCATGAGGATATTTAATCTCTCCAAAATGGTTTAAAATATCCCATAATATAGAAATAGTAGTTCCACAATGTCTCTAAGGGTTCCTGGTTAAATATCCATCAACATCACAACATCAAAATGACATTAAAGTTGTTATATATCTCCTTACAAGGGGTTAATTCATCATTATAAGCCTACACTAAAAAATAGTGCTCTTCAAATATAATTTGGAGCCTTTAGAATGTGATTTAGCCTAATGGGCTAGTGGTTGGGCCTTATCATTTTTTGGGGCTTGGTTAGGGGGCCAAAACCCCATACACACCCACTTGGCCTATATTGGTAATTGTATCCCATATTTCTCAGCAAGAGTTTGGTCTAAGGACTTTTTAAGCCTATGATGGTTGGAATATCTTGTGGTGCAGGACATGTTGACACTAGTTTTGATGGCTTGACCAACTCACCAACTGGATCGAAAAGTATCTCACCATATTCTTGGAAATTGGATAGTAAATTTGAGTTATTGGGGGTTGTGTAGCCAACATCCAGCTCAAAACTTGATTTTTGTGCATTACTCTCAAATCTTAGGCTTGACGGTTGTGTAGACACAAAATCACGCACTTACTAATATTTACTATACCACCAAATATGTTGTTTTATATATGGATCTTACGTAACAAGGGTATTCACTAGTGACCCATTCCATAGTCCATCCACTTGTATTTTTTGTTTCTATTACTTTTATCTTTCACATTTGTCACTCATACGCCTGGTTCTAGTCAGGTCACATGGATCCTTGTCCATCAATCTTTACTCATTTGTTGTCACTTATGTTTGTACACTAGTGCCCATGATTAGACACTAGCATTAGGTGATATTTTCCATTCTGGGTGCTCGTGTATTCTTTATGTTTGATCTTATTTTTTACATTTGAGGTCAGTCTTTTTAGTTTTCATTCTCATATTCCGAGGTACTAGCTGACATGTCAGGTCAATTGTGTCGAAATTCGAGCAAGAGATACCTATATAAAGACAACATACATACCATTATAATGGTGGATAATTTTTAACAAGGGCTATCTATCTAGAAGGGACTTCATTTGGGCACATTACTTTGCATACAAATTACATAGGAATGGGATTTCATTCTATTCTATCCACACATTTACATTTTATCTAGCTACCGCCCACTATCATGGCATCATTGGCATGAGGGCAACCTAGGAGCACTATTAAAAACACAAGAACATAGAACTACATTGGGTTTAATATGTAGTGTAGTGATAAGTCATAAGTTCACTAGTGTGATAGTTGAGGAAAATTTGACCCCTCATTTTACATATTTATTTTTTAGGATTTGATTTCTTTTTTAGAGTTTTAGAGGAGGATATTTGTGTGCAAATTTACATGTACCCCAGAGAACCAAGTGCGATATAAAGGAAACCAAAATCAAACAAGTGTGAAGTCCTAGTGACACTATCGTACCCAAGTTTTGACCATTTTTGTAGACTATAACACCCATACAGAGGTCTTGGGTGCCCCTATCCTTGCCCAGGCGCCCATGTCCATGCATTGCAAACATCCCTAATTTTTTTTTAGCCTTATTACAATGGTCTGTGCTCATTTTCTATCAGATTTTCTAGTTCAAAATCACTTTGGGATAAGCAAAATTGAGATAAGTACCTTATCCCCCTCATTTCCTTTCACAATTAAAATTTATAAATTGCCTAACATTTATATTTCATTGTTTATCAGTAATAGCATATCTTTACATTCAAATTTTGATAAAACATATAGATTTTGTTAAATCAGGTTACAATAAACTCTGTCATTTTATTATGAGGTGATTTGGTTATTCTACGGCCTAAAAATGTTGATTAGTGGCTGGTTAGAACTCACTATGATCTAGTACTATCCAAATCTTCAAGATGATTGATGACTTGAAAATATAGCTTGAGCTTGTAATGAAGTGGCTTTCCTCTATCTTTCCCTCTAGCTCACTGATCTGGTTAGGGATATTTAGCACACAATGGGGATTATCGTGCATGAATAGAAATTTGTCTTGAAATGGGTTTATTTACAAAACCCATATAGTATAATGTGAAGAAAGGCAACAGGGCCCCACTCCTAAAAGAGAGTGAACCCCACCAACTATTGGGCCCCTAGCCAACATACCATGTGGGCCATATATTGACCATCAAATATTAGAGGCTATAAACCATATTTTTTCTTGGGAAGAATCTTCCACTTGTCATGGCCACACTCATCCACTTATCATATTCTCAACAATCCATATTAGCATTGTGTAACCAATGTTATTTTTTTTATTCAAAGAGAAAATTAAACTGATTATATCTTCTACATACAATATCCGTTTTTACCTATTTAAAAGGTTTTGAAAATATCTCAAAGAGATCTTGTATATGTAACTAGTTTGAATATGTTTAGGGAAAAAATGAACCCTTAACATCCACTATATCATATTACTTGTCTTCTTAAATAGTTATATGATGTAGTCAAGATGCACATTTGGTCACGCATTCATTCTATGAGGAGGATTCCATCAGTAGTTTCTTCAAACTCTACAAAGGAGAATTTTACCTAGCCTATAATGGCTCATTTCTTGCTATAAATGAAAATTCACATTGAGGGGCTCACTAGGTCACTTATTCTGATTATGTAAGCATCAAATCAAAGCAATTTCAGTGGCACAAAATTTCATGAATTAGGAGATGGCCAACTTAGTCTTGTTCCCCAAAGTAACCTTCTTTTAGCTCCACTAGCTCCTTTTTCCAAATATGTACTTTGAAGTTTTAGTTCTTACTGAATATTCTTAATACATATCCCCTATTCAATTATCATAACAATTTTAGTTCCATCATATAAATTCTTTCAAAACAATCTAAATGATTATATTTGTCTCTTTTTCCAAACTGTCCCTAGGTGCCTCTTAAGATTATATGCCCTGAATCCACCCGGCATCCACTTTTCAAATATTATTTTGAAGGGATTACAAGTTTTATTAGACTTATTAACTGACCCCTAAAGTTCATACCAAATATTAGACTCCAACTTTTCTTTTAACTCCTTTTATTACCCTTTTGGTAATCTTACCCCTAGAAGCCTTACTAAAGTCTGCTACAAACTTTTGTTATGCTTAATTTTACTTTTATGAATTATCAAGGTCTACAACCATGTTTTATAGATTCCCAATATTGTAATTATCCTCACCATATATTTTTAGGCCCTGAATTAGAAGGAAAAGGTGGCTTCCTTTGTATTACACCTCCTCTAATTAGCCCCTGGACTATGAAAAACTACCTACGTCAATACTGTAAAAAATATATCATTATGTGGCCATGGAAACTCAAAAATCTCTTTTGAATCTCTTATTACATTACTTGATCATTATTAGTTACAAGTTTCAAGGGGATTATTATTTTTTAGCACCTCTAAAAGATGAGCCTTAATATGATCTGGTAAAATTATCTTAGAGAGCCTGAGAAGCCAAAATTAATTATATTTCTATCTCAATTTCGTTTTAAAGTTCTCAAACCTTGGATTAGGGATTGTGTGATATTTTTAAAAATGTATGATCCATCATTAGGCTTCTATTGAACCTCCATTCATGAACATAGATAATTTCTTCACTGCTATGTTCTGTAGGGTAGGTTTTAGTATTCACAAACCCTAAGTCTTTACTAATCATTGCAAAACATATTTATTCATTCTTCCTTTGCATTGAGACACCATATAACCCTTTCACAAGTGATACTAAGCCTACAATACCCAAAAATTACAAAGAAACAACTGAATTCAACTCTCTCTCAAGTGTAAAAACTTGAGACAATCCAACCTTTTACTTTTTCCCCCAAATTTCCAAATGAAGTAACAACTATTCCTTCTATAGGTTTACACTATGCATTTCTATACTCTTAGGGCTATCAAAAATTACCAAACCATAAGGCTTACAAGAGAATTTTTCTTAGACCCTTTGCACATCCAATATTTCAACTTTAAATGAGAGTTTTCTTATCAAGACAAGGATTCACCTTACATACCAAATGCAAACACAAAATAGACCTTCACAGAGTCACTAATAATGAAAAGAAAAATTTTAAAATTTTACCTTCTTTAATTGATTTTTCCCATCAATGTATGGATCTCGAATTTTTTTCTTCTCAAATACATCCTACAAGGATTCTTAAATGCATTCTAGGTCTTATATCCCAAAAATCATTAATTATTGAGTTAGTGCAACTAAATTTCTTCCTCTCAAGGGATTTATTAACCATATTAAGACATTCTAAACTATGATATTTACTCAATATATCTCATTGTACTCTCATATACAAAATTTACTAGTTCTTAATCCTTTTACAAAAAAAAGTTCTTCCTCATTGTTCTTGGAGCTCTAAAACATATCCCTTGATTGATCAATGATCACAAACAGTTACAAAATGGATTTTTAAGCCTCTTCCTCGATTTGTAACTACGTAACTCTAACTAACCCTAGTTACATGTTGGTTACCTCACATGTAGGTCATAGGGAGACTTAAAAAAAGGGCTTACATAAAGTTTCAAGAACTTGTTACATCATTTTTACCTTAAGAGGATATTCCATTAACATAAATTGACCAAAACAACCTACAACATACATGAAAAACACCTAGAACTCTCTTACACCACCTAGAAATCCAAAATTGGCTCCAAGAAGATTCAAATTTTCAAATAAGAAAAATGGATAGAAAAGATCCAAACTCAAATTTTGAACTTCCAAAGCCTACAAAGACCATCTAATGACAACTACAACCCTCTAATGACACTTATAAGACCTACAAGACCCAAAATTTGACTAGATATAACTATACCACCTCTAGGAGTGATGCTCCTGCATCATACTCCCAACCTGAAGATAATCATTTCTTATCTTATTTTTTTCTTCTTCGAGTTACTCTTCATCTTCTTGTCTATATTTATCTTTTTCTTCTTTGACTGTACCTTCACTTTGGTCTTCCATTTCATCTTTGTTCTTTCTTGCTTTCTCTTGCTTGTTTCTTCTTTCTTGGATTCTTTGTTTGTTTCTTGTCTTCCTTATTAGGCCTGCAAAATTATTTCTCAAGTCTCTTTTTTCTTTGCAAATTCTCCTCATATGAAAAAAAAAACTTGTAATTTTATTTTACTTGAGATTTTCTTATTCATTTCCTTCTTTGAATGTTATTTTTCATAATGAAAAACAAATTTAATTTCTTTTTCTTGCACTAAACCTGCACATTCAACAAACAAGTTAGAGAAATCATCATTTTTGACTTCTTGCTCTTCATCCTTTTCATTTTGATTGTCTTCATGCTTCCTTCTTCACCAAAATACACATCTTTTCTTCACTGATAATTCACCTTTTCACTCTCTTAATGAACATTCATCTTTCACTGTATTTCTTTACCTCCAATTGTGCTTGATCTTACATACACAAACTAAGAATTAATTCCCTCATATTCTTCATCTTGGACTATTTCTCCTTGTAACTTCTCTTTATCTAACTTGAATTATTTCCTTCATTATGTTCTCTCTTATGAATTATTTTCTTTCCTCACTTCCATGAGGTTTCATAAGGGCTATTTCCATGCCCAATCTTCCTTTTATTTCTTATTCTTATCTCTCTCATACTTGCAACTAAATATTATTCCTCCCTCTTCTTCACAAATCTCTTACTCTCTAAATCTTCTCACTCCTCATTAACCTCATTTGGGATTATTCCTTAGCACATTCTTGTGCTTCTTTTTCATTCATATAGGACTTAAAATATTGCACTTCTTCCATACTGTTGTAACTTTCCTTTTTGTCCTTTCAAGGACTCACAAATCTCATTGTCTTTCTTCTTGATTTCACTCGTGAACTCTTGTTCCTGATCTCTTTCTCTTCCCAAGAACTCTTTCATGCCAAACACCATGCTTCTATTTTCACTTCTTGCATCTTGATATTTGAAAGGAAACAAGGTATACCTTTCATTATTCTTCACCAAATCACAAGTATTTATTCTTCCATCATATACAACCTTCCTGTCAAACTGCCATGGTCTACCCAAAATAAGATGGAAAACATCCATAGGAATTATGTCACACAAAACATCATCTTTGAATCTACCAATTTGAAAAGACACTCTACATTGTTCATTCACAAGAACCTGATGATTTCTTTGCACCCAAGCTACTTTATAGGGTGTAGGATGCACTAACCTCCTTAGATTCAATTTGTTAACCATTTCTTCAGAAACAAGATTATTTGTACTACCATTATCAATAATAACATCACAAACCTTACATCTTGTGTTACATATGGTCCTGAAAATGCTTCTTCTATGCACTGGTTCCTTTACCTTGCTGCTGAAGTAAAACTCTTCTCATAAGCAATGAGATTCCATCACCTTACCACTGTTTTCTCTCATCCATCATCTTCATTTCTACATTTTACTTCCATTTGAGTCATTCTTGACCCCAAGCATCTGATCTCTTCTTGCATGCTTCTCTGAGCATCACTAATTTCATTTACTTTTTCCAGTAATTCACCTTATAAAAAATACAAGATCTTCTTTCTTCCATCTTCATCTTGTTTTCTTTCAAATTTCACCTGTTATACAACAAATATCAATTAAGGAATTTGTAATCTCTATTATAACATTTCTCTGATACCAAAATGATGTAGTCGAGATCAAATTTGGTCATGCACTCATTGTAATGAGGAGGATTCCATCAATAATTTCTTCAAATTCTGCAATAGGAGCATTTCAACCTAGCCTATAATGGATCATTTCTTTTTATAGATGAAAAAGTCACATTGAGGGGCTCACTAGGTAACTTATTCTGATTATTTTTACCTCAAATCAAAGAAATTTTAATCATTTACAATCTCCCTTTCATATACATATTAGGAGATGTCCACTTAGTCTTATTCCTCAAAGTGACCTTCTTTTAACTCCACTAGCTCCTTGTTTCAAACATGTAATTTGAGGTTTTAGGTCACTTAATGAATCTTCTTAATGCTTATCCCCTATTCACTTCTCATAACAATTAGATTAGGTCCATCAAAAAATGCTTTCAAACCAATCTAAATGCTTATATTATGTCTCTCTTTTCCAAAATTTCCCTAAAATCCTCTTGAGACTATGTTGCCTTAAGTCCATATGCATCCACTTTTATAATAGTATCCAGAATGGATTATAAGGTCTTGTATTATCCTTTTAACTAACCCCTAAAATTTCTCCTACCAAATATCAGACTCCAATTTTTACTATTAACTCCTTTTATTACACTTTCTTTAATCTTACCCCTAGAAGCCTTACTAAAGGCTACAAAATTCTATTATGCTTAATTTTACTTTTATGAATTATCAAAGTCTACAACCATGTTTTTAATACTCCCAATATTGCAATTATCCTCCCCATATAATTTCAGGCCCTGACTTACAAGGAAAAGGTGACTTCCTTTGTATTATACCATTTCTAACTATCCCATGGATTGTACAAAACCTCATGCCTCAACATTGTCAAAAATATATCCTTTTTTTACCATGGAAATTCAAAAATTATTTTAAATCTCTTATCTATAAGACTTGATAGCATTATATCTTACAATTTTTAGGAATTGGAGTTGATTTTAGCACCTCTAAAAGACAAACCCTAGTACTTAACCGGTACAAACCCTCCTCAAAGAGCCCGAGAAGCACAATTCATTACCATAACTTTCTATCTACATTTTGATTCAAGTTCTCAAGATTTGAATTAGGGATTATTTTATTTTAGTTAAATCATGTTTGAATATTACCAAAAATTCTATTGAACCTCCATCCACATGAAATAGATATTTCTCCATTGCTCTATTAATAGGGTGAGGGTTTAGTATTCATAAACCATCAATCTTTGACTAATCACTTTTAAACTTCTAGTATTCGCTATATTTTGAGATTGAGAATTCCTTGCAACCCTTTCTAATGCTTCAAGCCTACCATACCCAAAAATGTACTAAAGAATTAAGATCATTTATAATTTTTCTCAAAACCCTAACAAGATTGACATATTCAACCTTTTGCAAGATAACCATTGCAAACAGTTACATATTTGTAATAACTTTATGAATACATGTTTTCTAAAACCAAGTTTACACATGCATTGATAATCTATTAGGGCTTAAATTCTTACCAAACCATACGGATTTAGCCTTGGAATATCCTTTGGAGACAAATATTTCACATCCTCTTTAACTTTAGAGTGGGATTTTTAAAATTTCAAGATACAGATTCAACACTTGCATACCAAATGCAAAATCAAAAATAGGTCCTTCATAGAGTACTTCATAATGAAAAGAACTTGGATTTAAAATTTTACCCAACTCGAAGATTTCTCCCATCATTCATATCATATCACAATGGCCTTGAATAAAGGTTAAGTTATTCTAAGGGATTCTAAAATGCAATCTTGGTCTTATAACCACAAATCATTAACTCTTCAAAGTTATAGGAAGGAAAGTCTTTCTATTAAAGGTCTACAATTTCTCGTTATTAGCCAATGAAACATTCAATTTTCTTTTTGTTCTCTTCCACAATTGTTCACATACCAGTTCTAGAATTATTTTGACATACATTATAGATCAAACTTGCTCTAAATTTTATTTGGAGCTCCAAATGAGTTTTCTTGATTGATCAATGATCACAAACAGTTACAAAATGGATTTTTAAGCCTCTTCCTCGAGTTGTAACCACCTAACTACAACTAAATTGTGGTTACATGTTGGTTACCTCACACGGAGGTCATAAGGAGGCTTAACAAGAGGGCTTACATGAAGCTTCAAGAACTTGTTACATCATTTGCACCATAAGAGGATATTCCATTAACACAAATTGACCAAAACAACCTACAACATTCATGGAAAACACCTATAACTCTATTACAGACCTAAAAAGCCAAAAATTGGCTCTAAGAAGATTCAAATATTTCAAATAAGACAAATGGACAGAAAAGCTCCAAACTCAAATTTATAAACTTCCAAAGCCTACAAAGACCACTGCAATGAAAACTATATCCCTCTAATGAACACTCATAAGACATACAAGACAATCAAATATTTGACTATATACAAGTATAGCCATCCTCTGGGAGTGATGCTCCTACATCATTATAACATTGTCAAGAATGTACTTGTGTTTTATGAATAAAGTATGCTCACTGATAAGCATTAGATGAAGTAATTTGTAAGTTTGTTATCTAGGTATTTGGATATGATATTGTAGGATACATTGAGAATATTTATGGGCCTCAAATTATTCATTTTTAGGGTCTACATACTTAGTAATATTCTTGATGAAAATATTGGTTGATGAGATCACCCAAGAAATTGGATGCCTTAGATTCAAGATAGATTTTTTACAAATTAGGGCCAACAAAGTCCCATCGGATTTGATAAAATTCATAGGGGAAAACATAAATTATAGGATTTTTTAGGATTCATTTAAATAGTATCTTGTTTGAGTTCATTGAGTGAAAGGGGTAAGTCAAAAACAACTCTTTGGGAATGGAAAATCTTGTATGGAACCACCTAGAGGTATTTCATAAGAGAATCATCTCTTTTTTATATATGAAGGATGCAAGGAAAATTCATCATGGTAGTGTTGAATGAAATATTTCAGGATTTTAGGTAATTTGATAAGTCTTACATTATTTATTTAGATATATTTAATTCAATAACAATGTTCTTGGATTAGAGAAGATAAAATAACTCTTTAGATTCTCTATCTCCAATTTTGAGCTAATGCAACCTTGCTTTACATTGAGCTCCATGATCTTTATAATCTTCCTCCACTTTTTTGTTTCTTCCACTAATGAGTTTCTTTTGTTAGTAAGGATATGTTAAAGGGACAACTATTAATATCTTTTGAAATCCTTTGGCATTCATGGTTTGATGCTTTATGGGATCTCCTCTTATAGGTTGTTACTTTCTTCCCATAAAGCTATATAAATATGGTGGTTCTTTTGATAGCATGATCCCACCGTTCAATTCATCCCATATAACATTGATGCCAATCATGACTGGAATGAGATGATTGAAAATGTTCCTTTTACTTTCAATGATGATCAAGGAAATTCTAATACCACTAAAGAAATCATGGTGTGATTCAAGGATTTGGTCTATAAGGAGTCTACACCTAAAAATATCCTTTAATTAAAATTGTATTAGGAGACACATCTAGTATAAAAGTTCCCTTAACAAGCTGACAAAGAATATGAAATATTTCTGAAAGGTCCCAAAGAAGATGATAAATGGGTTAAACAGGGTATTATATATTCGATATGTACATAGGTAACCTAAAGAAGGAATGACAAAAAATATATGTTTTAATAAATTTGATACATATCACAAACATCTCTGGTTATCCAAGGAAAAGGCCATCATTATGGAAGATGATCCATAGGATAGTAAAAACCAGATTTTTAGTTAGTTATAATCTAGGAGAATGTGAATTTCATATGTCATGTATTTTTCTTTAATAAAATGTGCATTTTTTTAAAGAGCTGCAAATCCATTTTATAAACTCACATATTTAAAGATGTGAATCCTTTTTTTAAATATGTAGTTTTCAAGATGTGAATTTTTTTAAAATCATGGATCTTGACTTAGTCAAATATCCATGGACATTTTGACTCATTCAAACCATGATCCTAGGATGTTTTCTATTTTTCTATTGGTAAGCGTGTGTCACATTTTCATATTCTATTATTAGCAACTAAGACATTTTCCACATGCATGTAGATGGGAAATAGGAATATTTGTCTATATATACAAGAGATATGTTGTATTAAGAATCATTCTGGTTGTATGTAAATTATGGATATTGAATGTGATAAAATATTTGTATTCAACACCTTTTATAAAGAAACATAATAAAGAGAGAAATTTATTCATAATTTTGTAATGTGTGTACTTATTTCTTAAATTATCATTATTTTCTCTTATGTGCATATATGATAATACATTATTTTGATTCAATGTTTTATATTTATTTGAATGATCTTATTGTTAAAAAATTTTAGTGTAATTGAAATAAGGATATGTGTTTTCCTATTGGAAATCATGAGTTCTTTTACTCCTCAACTTCCATAGTTCCATCTAATATCCTCTCATTTATTCCTACATTTCATTGCTTCTAAGAATACCAATCTTAAAGGTCTCATGTTTATCTTGTTTATCCCTCCATAGTGAAATCTGAAATTCTAAGCATGTAATGCATAATATATATACAAATGTCAAGCATATGATCCAAACTGTAGATGTCTTGTTTTCCTTCCTTGGGAAAGGTTATAAGGATTGTTGAGGATAGTGCATCCAATCCTGACCAAATTTTAAAACGGCCTTGGAATGACATGTCCTACAACTTATCTTTCAAATTAATATCTTTCATTAGGTCTTATAATCTCGCTAGGTCATCCTTTCATTGATAAATCATCCGCATAATCCTATATATAAATAAATAAGTAAACACTACCTTACTTTTTTAACCTTGAAAACGTATGGTACTACATTGATACACTCACTTCCTACAATTTTACTTGGGAATGTTCATGCTACCTTTGCACCTGTTGGTTTTCAAATAGGACTTTTTAGAAGAACAACAGTCAGGGGACAAGAAGTCCCTCCTCTTTAATGGGAGAGGTTCCCTTATTGAGACACGAACTTATTTACAAATATACAGAAGGTCATTTTATGGTTGAACTTGGATACCACGAAAATGTTTTCCACAAAGATCATCAGTTACAAACGGTCTGAGGAAAGAGGGTACAAAGATAAGCAGAATAACAAACGTTTGGAATTATAGATAACAGAATAATTCTTTACGAGTGCGAAGTTGCAGGGAATTTGGAACAAATTATTTGTATTAGCTGAATAAGATTAAAGACACAAAGTTCTTCAAACGACCTTCTTCAGATTCATTAATCAAAGACACAAAGTTCTTTCTTGGTCGTGCAAGATCACTGTATTTGCAAAAGCAATCAGCAAGACTAACGAATTAGGTACAAAATAATCTTCACAATACTAAAGGAAAACACAGAGATACAGAGATTCAGATAGAGAATGAAAAGAAAAGCCCTTTTATTGATACGTTCAAGATCTATTCTATTTACAATGTCGAGGTGTATGCCAAGTTCTTCTCCCCAAAATGGCGTGAAAAGGCCATTAATATAGGCTTACAAGTCGGTTACGTCTTGTAACCGTTTCTTTTAACTAAAGATAGTTAAGGAATGCCAAACGCAATACCTTAACTAATTACAACGAATACGAAAAGAAAGGAAAGAAGAGGAAAGGAGAGAGAAGGAGACAGGTGGCCGGCTACTGGGAGGGGACCCACTGTCTTCAGAATCCGCTGCCTGAACTTCTTCAATGACTCAGCTATATCTCTGCCACGAGGGACTGATGTTTAGTTGCAGACTGAGTCCAAAATCCCA
>JAHRHJ020000670.1:0-55925 GCA_019776745.2 Taxus chinensis
GTATTAGAAAATGGGGATGAAATACATAATGAAAATGTAGAGAATAATTATTTTACAATGAAAAATAATATTGAATTGAATGATAATCTTGGTATGGATGAAGTAATTGATATGAATCCAATTGTTGAACCTTTACCTGAGAATACAAATGTTAATCCTGAAATTTGCATGGAAAAACTAAATGAAGAAAGAAACCTTGCTAAATGAATCTTCACCTCTAAGAAAAATTCCTTCCATTTTGTGAAGAAAATCCAATTCACTTAATCGAAATTGATGAAAACATTGTAAAACCAATTCCTAACAAAATGCTCTTAAAGAAATGCAAGAAAAAAATCTAGGGGAAATTGGGATGATTACTTTGATAATTTAAATGATACTCAAAGATAGTCAATTACTTGTTCCATTAATGAAATTAATTAAGATGAGACCTACAATGAAGACCCTAAGGTTAAGAACATCTAATGTTGATTATGATCAAAATGCGTCAATTGTTGAAAACATACATAAAGCATACCAAACTGTAGGTGGAAAACAAGACGCACCAAAGATAGGAATGTATTACACGAAGTGCACTTAATTATTGTATAGTAAGTGATAAAAGTAGTTAATAAATTATTGATTAGAAAAAAAAGTAGTGCTTTGAAGCTAACACAAAAAAACGTTGATGAATGCAATAGATAGACGTAAATGTCTTTAGTCAGTCAATAACACTGACTATTGGGCATTTCTCTAGTAGACTTCCTTAGAAAAGACAAGTATATACATCTGATATTCTAAAAGAATTAATTGTAAAATTTTGCAATGAGAACACAAGGGGTGTCACTTGAATGGAAGAGATACAGTAAAAATAAGAATAGGTTCTCGTAATCATGAATCGTGTGTAAAACATTTCTTAAATATGAATCAAATAGAAATTGTTCTCTAAGTTTAAAAATTAAAATCCAAAAATTAACATTAGCCAAAGATTCTTTGAAATGAACAAACCCTTTTATGTGAAAATCAATCACTCATGTACCACTTGTTGTTGCAGGCATCATGTTGAATTTTCAATGCATTATGATGTTTTTTGTTAAATACGTTGTGTTTTGCATACTAATATCATGTTGCAGGAGTGTGGAATAAATGTCCCACAAAAATCTTCAAGGGAATTTATTCCGACAATATTTTGTGAAAAATCAACAAGACAATTTTTTTATAACAAAGCATGTTTGGATGGAACGTGCAATGTATGTGGTGGCTTGCCAAATCTGAAAAGTTGTATCCATGAGGAGAGTACATCTTCAATAGGAAAAGAATTGGTTGATTTCACCAAATATAAATCGGTGGCATATCAATTAAAATATGGAAAATAATCTAAGAGGTGTGAGCTTGTTACAAAATAATTACCTGTATCAGAATATATGGTCAAATTCAGAGAGGAAATTTTTTATGAGTATGCAAGGCACACACATAGAGCTCGATGGTTGGATGAACAATTCAAGTTAAGCAAGGACACATTCCCACTTGGTACTATTGTTTCAGTAGTTGACTTTGTAGAGAATTACACATTGTAGCCACAAATGGAGGTTTAGTCTCAATATTATAACTCAGTGCAAGTTTCTATTTTCATGCATATAACATTCATGCACTCTCCTAAAAGCACTGAGCAAGATCAAAAAATATTGAGAGAGTATCATTTCTACATCAGTGATGATCAGACACATTCTACAGAATATGTACAAGGGTGTTCTCAGGTGTTTTATGTGAACTTGAATGAGAGGAACATTAGTTTTGATCAGCATTACATTTAGTCAGACAACTACACATCACAATTCAAGAATGCAGCAGAATGCACAAATGTTTTATTGGCTAAGCAGGATGCACAAAGAAACAAATGTACAACATATCTAGAGTTTTACTGAGGTAGGGCATGGAAAAGGAGAGCATGATGGTGCAGGAGCATGTGTGAAAAGAGCACTTGCAAGAGAAGAGTTAAAGTTCAAGGATGGTGCTAAATTTACAGATGCAAAAAGTATTGTTGATTGGTGTGTCAAGAATATGGGCCATGAATCTCAACAGATATCAATGGTTCATAGATATTTTTGGTTGATAGAGCAACAACATCTGACAAGCTTTGAAGATCATATGACAGTTGCAGGATCAAGTGATATGCACTCATTCCGTAGTTCAGATGCAAATGCTTGGACTATTTATACTAGGTGCATGACATGTTTTTGTATATCATGCATTGATTTTGCATGGAATGAATGTGAGTCACAGTAGTGGGTGGATGAGTGGACTTGTAGACCTCTAATTCCACTCGACACACATCAAGTTCCATGAGCATTACAACTTGCAGGGTCTTCAGATCAAATGACAACATCACCTGACTTTGACCAAGTCTCTGATTTAGTGCAACAAGGTACATACATATATGTACATGCCATGTTTTAGATTTATAAATTATTAAATGGTCAACTCTTAATGTATTTATAAATTGACTAAACAATTTTACTTTGTGATACATAGGCACATTTTTGCAGTTATTGCGACGAAATTTAATGAAGAGGGAACAAACTACTTCTTATCTCGTTGTGTAGAGGGGGAAAAAAAATTGACTTCCACAGTCATTGATGGTGAAGACCTTGAGTATCCCACTGGATCAGTGGTAGTCACTGGAACTTGGCTTCGACGATATCCTATCAAAAAATCAAACATTTGGTTGTTTGAAGACTATGAAGTACATCGGAAGATACTTCACTATTCACATTTGGTCCTTGCAAAAAATATTAAATTGATCAAATATCAAGGTTGGCCATCAAACAAAAATCTGTGGAAGGTTCGTGAATCAAGATCATGAAGCAATTCTTGCTACTGTCAAGAATAGAGTTGATCCTTGTGGTTCATTGGATTGAATTTGCAAAGGTATGTTCTTCATGAATTTAATTTGAATATTTACTTAAATGATTTTGTTTAAATTTTGTATGATTTAAAATTCTATTTAATTGCTTACTAACATGTTTATGTAGGTTAGTGGTGCCAAAAAATCTTCCACCTTCACATGGTTGGCACTGTCAGTAGAGAATTTATTATTCTCGAAGCCAAGTGAAGCTAAGAAAAATTAAATATTAGAAAGGAACAACAAACAAAAATTCTCATTTCACCACCTATATTGTAAAAATATCTTATTAAAATTATCATTTCACCACCTATATTGTATGAACCACCTATATTATTCAGGTGATTGGAAATGGACAACCTTACACTGACTAGTCTGAATGGAGATGGAGAAAATAGCGAGAGGCTTTCGGTAGCCCAGACGAGGTAGCCCGAAAGCACATGGGGAGCGTAGGGAACAAAAACAAAGCCTCCAAGAAGTGTTCAAGGCCACCTGACATGTTTCCATAGTTGGTTCGGTCCCACGAGCTACTGTTTGTAAAATACAAAATCTGGCAGCCTACACTGACTCATACTACACTATTCCTCGCGTTTACAAATAATAGGACAGTGAGAGAACCGGATGGAGAGGGAGAAAACCACAAGAGAGGATTTCATAGAGGGCCCAAAATGGAGCTCTTGCAGATCTGACAAGATGTCTCTAGGTGCCACGGAGTCTGAGAAATCACATGTGAAGATATGGCATGTTTGGGCCTCAGGGCTCTTAAGGGACTACGCCCGGACGGGGTAGCCCAAAAGCACGGGGAGCATAGGGAACCAAAAAAAAGCCTCCACTAGTGTTCACCAAGGCCACCCCAACATGTTGGCATAGTTGGTTTGGTCCCACGAGCTTCCGTTTGCAAACTACAGCCTCTGGACAGCCCTACACTGACTCAGACTGCACTATTTCTCACGTTTACAAACAATAGCACAACGAGAGAACCAGATGGAGACAGAGAAAACCACGAGAGGATTTTGTAGAGGGCCCCTTGACATGGATCTCTCAGATCTGACAAGATGTCTCTAGGTGTCACGGAGTCTGAGAAATCACATGTCAAAGATATGGCGTGTTTGGGCCTCAGGGCTCTTAAGCGACTACGCCTTTATGGACGAGGTAGCCCAAGAGCAGGGGAGCGTAGGGAACAAAAAAAAGCCTCCACTAGTGCATTCACCAGGCCATTTAGATGTGTTGGCATAGTTGGTTTGGTCCCATGAGCTTCTGTTTGCAAACTACAGCCTCTGGCAGCCCTACACTGACTCAGACTGCACTATTTCTCGCGTTTGCAAACAATAGGACAGCGAGAGAACCGGATGGAGATGGAGAAAACTGTGAGAGGATTTTGTAGAGGGCCCCAACATGGAGCTCTCAGATTTGATGAGACATCTCTAGGTGCCACGGAGTCTGAGAAATCACATGTCGAAGATATGGCGTGTTTGGGCCTCAGGGCTCTTAAGCGACTACGCCCAGACGGGGTAGCCCGAAGAGCACGGGGAGTGTAGGGAACCAAAAAGAAGCCTCCACTAGTGTTCACCAGGGCACCCCGATGTGTTGGCGTAGTTGGTTGGTCCCACGAGCTTCCGTTTGCAAACTACAGCCTTTGCAGCCCTACACTGACTCAGACTGCACTATTTCATCGCGTTTACAAACAATAGGACAGTGAGAGAACCAAATGGAGATGGAAAAAAACATTCGATAATTTCATAGAGGGCCCAACATGGAGCTCTCAGATCTAATGAGATGTCTCTAGGTGCCACGGAGTCTGAGAAATCACCTGTCGAAGATATGGCATGTTTGGGCCTCAGGGCTCTTAAGCGACTACGCCCGGACGGGGTAGCCTGAGAGCACGGGGAGCGTAGGGAAAAAAAAGAAGCCTCCACTAGTATTCACCAAGCCATTTGATGTATTTAGTTAGTTGGTTTGGTCCCACGAGCTTCCGTTTGCAAACTACAGCCTCTGGCAGCCCTACACTGACTCAGACTGCACTATTTCTCACGTTTACAAACAATAGGACAGCGAGAGAACCAGATGGAGAGGGAGAAAACCACGAGAGGATTTCATAGAGGGCCCAACATGGAGCTCTTGGATCTGATGAGATGTCTCTAGGTGCCACGGAGTCTGAGAAATCACATGTCGAAGATATGGCGTGTTTGGGCCTCAGGGCTCTTAAGCGACTACGCCCGGACGAGGTAGCCCGAGAGCACGGGGAGCGTAGGGAACAAAAAAAAATCCTCCACTAGCATTCACCAGGCCATTTGATGTGTTGGCATAGTTGGTTTGGTCCCACGAGCTTCCGTTTGCAAACTACAGCATCTGGCAGCCCTACACTGACTCAGACTGCACTATTTCTTGCGTTTACAAACAATAGGACAGCGAGAGAACCGGATGGAGATGGAGAAAACCATGAGAGGATTTTGTAGAGGGCCCCGACATGGAGCTCTTGGATCTGATGAGACATCTCTAGGTGCCACGGAGTCTGAGAAATCACCCGTCGAAGATATGGCGTGTTTGGGCCTCAGGGCTCTTAAGCGACTACGCCCGGACGGGGTAGCCCGAAGCACGGGGAGCATAGGGAACCAAAAATGAAGCCTCCACTAGCATTCACCAGGCCACCCTGACATGTGTTGGCGTAGTTGGTTCGGTCCCATGAGCTTCCGTTTACAAAATACAACCTCTGGCAGCCCTACACTGACTCAGACTATACTATTTCTCACGTTTACAAACAATAGGACAACGAGAGAACATGATAGAGAAGGAGAAAATGTGAGAGGATACTTTCGTAGAGGGCCCTAACATGGAGCTCTTGGATCTGACGAGACGTCTCTAGGTGCCACGAGTCTGAGAAATCACCCGTCGAAGATATGGCATGTTTGGGCCTCAGGGCTCTTAAGCGACTACGCCCAGACGAGGTAGCCCGAAAGCACAGGGAGCGTAGGGAACAAAAATGAAGCCTCCACTAGCATTCACTATGTTGGTTCCATAGTTGGTTCTACACCCCTCGTCTGTTTGCAAACTACAACCTCTGGCAGCCCTACACTGACTCAAACTGGGCATAGTTTGCAAACAATAGGAGGCGAGAGAACCAAATGACCACAAGATTCTGGAGTTTGTCAAATATGAGCCTCCATGTTAGGTATCGCCTACACATGGAGATCTCTCATGGTCTAACTACATCTCTAGGTGCTTCACTATTGTTTGTAAACGCGAGAAATAGTGCAGTCTGAGTCAGTGTAGGGCTGCCAGAGGCTGTAGTTTGCAAACGGAAGCTCGTGGGACCAAACCAACTATGCCAACACATGTCAGGGTGGCCTAGTGAATGCTATTGGAGGCTTCGTTTTGGTTCCCTATGCTCCCCGTGCTTTCGGGCTACCCCGTCCGGGCGTAGTCGCTTAAGAGCCCTGAGGCCCAAACATGCCATATCTTCGACGGGTGATTTCTCAAGACTCCGTGGCACCTAGAGATGTCTCATTAGATCCAAGAGCTCCATGTTGGGGCCCTCTACAAAATCCTCTCATGGTTTTCTCCATCTCCATCTGGTTCTCTCGTTGTCCTATTGTTTGTAAACGTGAGAAATAGTGCAGTCTGAGTCAGTGTAGGGCTGTCAGAGGCTGTAGTTTGCAAACGGAAGCTCATGGGACCAAACCAACTATGCCAACATGTTGGGATACCTGGTGAATGCTATTGGAGGCTTTTTTTGGTTCCCTATGCTCCCCGTGCTTTCGGGCTACCTCGTCCGGGCGTAGTCGCTTAAGAGCCCTGAGGCCCAAACATGCCATATCTTCGACGGGTGATTTCTCAAACTCCATGGCACCTAGAGATGTCTCGTCAGATCCAAGAGCTCCATGTTGAGGCCCTCTATGAAATCCTCTCATGGTTTTCTCCATCTCCATCTGGTTCTCTCGTTGTCCTATTGTTTGCAAACGTGAGAAATAGTGCAGTCTGAGTCAGTGTAGGGCTGCCAGAGGCTGTAGTTTGCAAATGGAAGCTCATGGGACTGAACCAACTATGCCAACACATCATTGGGGTGGCTAGGTGAACTCTAGTGGAGGATTTTTTTGGTTTCCTATGTTCCCCGTGCTTTCGGGCTACCCCGTCTGGGCGTAGTCGCTTAAGAGCCCTGAGGCCCAAACACGCCATATCTTCGACGGGTGATTTCTCAGACTCCGTGGCACCTAGAGATGTCTCGTCAGATCTGAGAGCTCCATGTTGGGGCCCTCTACAAAATTCTCTCACGGTTTTCTCCATCTCCATCTGGTTCTCTCGCTGTCCTATTGTTTGTAAACGTGAGAAATAGTGCAGTCTGAGTCAGTGTAGGGCTGTCAGATGCTGTAGTTTGCAAACGGAAGCTCATGGGACCAAACCAACTATGCCAACACATCAGGGTGGCCTGGTGAATGCTAGTGGAGGCTTTTTTTGGTTCCCTATGCTCCCTGTACTTTCGAGCTACCCCGTCTAGGCGTAGTCACTTAAGAGCTCTGAAGCCCAAACACGCCATATCTTCGACATGGGTGATTTCTCAGACTCCGTGGCACCTAGAGATGTCTCGTTAGATCCTAAGAGCTCCATGTTAGGGCCCTCTACAAAATCCTCTCATGGTTTTCTTTGTCTCCATCCGAAAACTAAAAATTTAATGGCATTTGGCACTGGTTCTCTCGTTGTCCTATTGTTTGCAAACGCGATGAAATAGTGCAGTCTGAGTCAGTGTAGGGCTGCCAGAGGCTGTAGTTTGCAAACGGAAGCTCGTGGGACTGAACCAACTATGCCAACATGTTAGGGTGGCTAGGTGAACACTAGTGGAGGATTTTTTTTGGTTCCCTACGCTCCCCGTGCTTTCGGGCTACCCCGTCCGGGCGTAGTCGCTTAAGAGCCCTGAGGCCCAAACACGCCATATCTTCGACAGGTGATTTCTCAGACTCCGTGGCACCTAGAGATGTCTCATCAGATCCAAGAGCTCCATGTCAGGGCCCTCTATGAAAAATCCTCTCATGGTTTTCTCCATCTCCCTCTGGTTCTCTCGTTGTGCTATTGTTTGTAAATGCGCGAAATAGTGCAGTCTGAGTCAGTGTAGGGCTGCCAGATGCTGTAGTTTGCAAACAAAAGCTCGTGGGACCAAACCAACTATGCCAACACATCAGGGTGGCCTGGTGAATGCTAGTGGAGGCTTTTTTTTGGTTCCCTACGCTCCCCGTGCTTTCGGGCTACCCCGTCCGGGCGTAGTCGCTTAAGAGCCCTGAGGCCCAAACATGCCATATCTTCGACGGGTGATTTCTCAGACTCCGTGGCACCTAGAGATGTCTCGTCAGATCCAAGAGCTCCATGTTGGGGCCCTCTATGAAATCCTCTCGTGGTTTTCTCCATCTCCATCTGGTTCTCTCGTTGTCCTATTGTTTGTAAACGCGAGAAATAGTGCAGTCTGAGTCAGTGTAGGGCTGCCAGAGGTTGTAGTTTGCAAACGGAAGCTCGTGGGACCAAACCAACTATGCCAACACATCATGGGGTGGCCTAGTGAATGCTAATGGAGGCTTCATTTTTGTTCCCTATGCTCCCCGTGCTTTTGGGCTACCCCGTTCGGGCGTAGTCGCTTAAGAGCCCTGAGGCCCAAACACGCCATATCTTCGACATGTGATTTCTCAGACTCCGTGGCACCTAGAGATGTCTCGTCAGATCTGAGAGCTCCATGTCAGGGCCCTCTATGAAATCCTCTCATGGTTTTCTCCATCTCCATCTGGTTCTCTCGTTGTCCTATTGTTTGCAAACGCGAGAAATAGTGCAGTCTGAGTCAGTGTAGGGCTGTCAGAGGCTGTAGTTTGCAAACGGAAGCTCGTGGGACCAAACCAACTATGCCAACACATCGGGGTGGCCTGGTGAATGCTAGTGGAGGCTTTTTTTTGGTTCCCTATGCTCCCCGTGCTTTCGGGCTACCCCGTCCGGGCGTAGTCGCTTAAGAGCCCTGAGGCCCAAACACGCCATATCTTCGACGGGTGATTTCTCAGACTCCGTGGCACCTAGAGATGTCTCGTCAGATCCAAGAGCTCCATGTTGGGGCCCTCTACGAAATCCTCTCATGGTTTTCTCCATCTCCATCTGGTTCTCTCGCTTGTCCTATTGTTTGTAAACGCGAGAAATAGTGCAGTCTGAGTCAGTGTAGGGCTGTCAGACGCTGCAGTTTGCAAACAAAAGCTCGTGGGACCAAACCAACTATGCCAACACATCGGGGTGGCCTGGTGAACACTAGTGGAGGCTTTTTTTGGTTCCCTATGCTCCCCGTGCTTTCGGGCTAGCCCGTCCAGGCGTAGTCGCTTAAGAGCCCTGAGGCCCAATCACGCCATATCTTGACGGGTGATTTCTCAGACTCCGTGGCACCTAGAGAATCTCGTTCAGATCTGAGAATTGAAATCCTCTCATGGTTTCTCTCCTCTCCATCTAGTTCTCTCGTTGTCCTATTGTTTGTAAACGCGAGAAATAGTGCAGTCTGAGTCAGTGTAGGGCTACCCCGTCCGGGCGTAGTCGCTTAAGAGCCCTGAATGACTAGATTGGCTTAAGAATGAATTTGATAGGGGTATGTCTAAGAACACATGGGAGTTATCAATCACCTAGTAAATCTTTCTTGTTTAGTTCTGGATGGGAGTCAGCTGGCCTACGGCTTAGTGACCTTCCATTCATTGATAATTTATGTTATGATAAACCCATGGATGCTTTCAAAAGTGCCTTAAAAAGGATAGGGGTAGTCATCAAGCCTAGTGAAGGGTGTGATGTGATTTCCAAATAACTTGAAATGCCTACAGATTTAAAGGTAGTAACATGAATTGGACAGGATTAGACAATCAAGAATCATTGAGTGTCTGAATCAGAATGTCATTGCATCTGGAGACATTCTCAAGCATTGGAGTAATGTATATGGAGAGACATTCTCAAAATATCAACAGATGAAAGGCATCAAATTGTGACGACTGTCGGGTGTTTTAACAGGGGAGAAGACTACGAAGCATAGAAGAATGTAGTAAGTGCATGATAAGATAGGAACCAGTACAAAGAGACCATGAGCAAGAAGAAGCGCAAGTAAGGTAAATACACATATACACATTGATAAATTGAATGAATAATTACTCAGATTAGGTAACTCTTTATATACATACATTATATAAATATTGATTTCCAAAGTTTGATGCATATTATACATTGAAAATGCTAGTACATGTACATCACCAATAAATGAAAAAATAATCCATAATGTCTTAAATATTGTCAAGTGCACATCATATTAGATTCATGCGAAAATAATCTCAGAAATGTAAGGTCTCATACAAAATTATCAAGTTCCAAATAGTATTTTAATGTGCATAATAAATACAAAAATGCCCAAATAGGTCATATACCATCAAGTTCAAATGCCATATAGGCGTACATACAATGCCATGCACATAGGCATACAAAAACAATGTCATGTAAGACATATATATTTCCTACTCATCAAAATCTATCCCTCTCTTGGCCTTGCTCGAAGAAGGCCCTCCCTTAGATGAAGATGGAGATCCATGAGATGACTTTGGATCATCTGAGCCCATGCTTCGAGTCCTCTTCCGCTGAATACTCGCCTGTAGATGAGCCTATAAATGCAAACAATGTTTTTTTGTCAAAACTTAATTTATATATGTTTTCAACATGTATTTAAGACCATGCTAGAATGAAATTATTTACATAAATACACAAACTTACTGCAAGTTGTCGATCACGCCGAATTTGCATCTCATGCTCAGATGAGTCATCGGGAGCTCCTGCAGTACGAACGGGGGTACGAAGATGACGAGATGGAGGAGTCTGTGCCCTCGAAGTCAAAATGGAGGGGGTTGAAGTTCCCTACATACACATAAGATCAGAAAATCTAACATCAGAATTAGTGAAAATAGAGCTAAGTACATGTATCTACATAATGACAATATTTTAACTAATTTTATCAATATAGAACTATTGTTTTTACCCCGCCACGCCTGTGAATCAAATGAACAGGGCTGCTACCTGTCGCAGGTAACTCCTACATATACACAATGAAGGACATTATTAACATAATTTAATAATTCTACAATGAAAGACATTACTAACATGTAATTTAACATAATATGAATTACACGAGAAATTTAACAAAATTTACGTGTTGTTTGAATACCTCAGTGAGTTGTTGCGCAGATGAAATCACAGCGGCAACACCTTTATCTACTTGTCGCAGAGATGGTGGGGTGTCTAGTGAAGTCAACATCTTTATCAAACATGTATATCACGTGAGTTAGATGGACATACAAGAACATACATATATTTGACTTCAAAATATAATATATATATATATATATATATATATATATATACACACACACACACACACATGCAAATATACACACACACACACATGTATGTGAAAATTTTACATAATTAACATTCTAAATTACCTCTGTGAATGTATGTGTATTCATGGTGCTCGCCGCCTGTGGTCGGGATGAAGATGTGCCTCCCGCATGTTGTAATATCAATGCATGTACATGTACAAATACAATTATTTCAAATATTTAACATATATAAGTAAATCATGTACTCCAAACTTTTTGTAACACACATAACAAAACATAACAAATTTACCTGCGAAGGTGACGCCGATGAATGTAATCCAAATGTCTCACTCAAAAGGACATCTGACATAGTGACATTATCGTGTTCACCCCTAGCACCAGGTGCACCAAAATCAGTACGCATGAAAGTATCATCCTCCTCGGGCCCCAAACATATGCTACCACATGACAAGAAAAAATGTGGCCTCATGCTAGTACTCCCTGAGGGAATACTCTGTGTACCTCCATGAGCATCTGGCTCAGAAATCTCCCTCGTATGTCGAACAAGGGTCACAGATAGCCCCTGAAGCGCGTGGAGTGTATCAATCTCTACTGTCTCCTTCACTGCTTGAGGGACAATCTCAGGGTGAGGGGGCTTCTGTGTGGGGAATCTACCCTGCTGAATAGGTGCACGTTGTGCACCTGGTCGATCCTGTGCAGATCCTTTTCCTCGGCCCTGGAAATCTCAGAAATCAAAATAATTTGGGATCTCGTTGAGGATAAACTCGCAATAGAGTTTCCTCAGAAAGTATAGTGGCACCTCGTTGTTATTACAAGGTGGAAAATCAAACACCATCCACCATCGGTCCCAAAAATTATTTTTAATCAAATTATTATTGCACCAATGGATGGGAAATCATTTACATGTCAACGGAACAGGAAAATTAGTGCGGGGGTCCGTGAATAAGGTGCATATGAGTTCTTTTGAAATTTATTTTTTCTTTACATCCACATATGACAATTTGTTGGAATAATAAACCCTACAACCCTCTCTGTAAGTTGTCCAATGATCAATTTTCCCGTTGCCACGTCAATTTGAACAAGTAATGCCTCCAATGTGTTTGCAAGAGAGGCGCAATGGGGGTTTGTAGATTGTGCATCCCTCATTGTTTTGATTAAATCCTCAATTTCAATTTTGTTTTCAACTATTTGGGCTGCTAAATCTTCTTGACTACCGAGGGATGTTGAGCAATTGTGGGAGTGTCGGGAGGGATGACAGGAATAACAGGGTTTGGTTGTGGTTGATTCCCTCGACCTCTAACTGTAACAATAAAAAATATGTATTCAATTCAAATTTTAATCTATAATTATCATATTTCAATGCAATTTTGAGAAAAGAATTGTGCTTACCTCTTCTCCGTGGTGCCATCGTCGATTCAGATCTTCCCGGTGATCCAGAAATGATCCTTTGAGCTTGAGATCCAGCTGAATGAAAAAACGTGAGGGCACGGTTAAGCTCTGAAACTCACGTTTGAGGGAGGATAAAATGATAGAGGCTCGGGCCTCTTTTTTTTGTTTATAGTAGGCATAATGCGTACGCGTTATGTAACACGTGCGCGTTATGCTTTGGTGATTCCCGAGCCAAACAAATTAAAACCCGAGCGCGTTTTAACAAAAACGCGTACGCGTTTTTACTTTTTTTTCAGATTCTTGTCCACTTTTTGGCCCCCCAACTTTGTTTAAAAACAAAACACACAAGGATACACGATCATCACTTTCACATAGGTGGAGCATTATAAATGGTCATTTCATTTTCAGTTAAAAATGTCCATCTACATTATTAGCAAGATATATATGCCTACGATCAAAATTACTCCTAGAATAGAATGTCTCCCCCCTTTTTTTCTCTAAGATACCAAAATAATACAATCTGGTTTACGTCAATCACAAAATAATGCAATAGATTGCACTACATGTTCACTACAATAGTGTTGATACATCTATTTAACATTACATGTACCATTTCAATGATATCCCATATTACAAAAAGCATAAGAAACTCTACCATGGAGTTTCTTCTGGTATCTTGTACCTACAACCACTGCATGGCTCAACATAAATGGTTGGCATGGCATCAAACTACGATACAACACAATTTACGTTTTCACTAGTTTTATAACAATAACGAAACTATATGTTATCACACTTCCAAGGAGAGTAAGAAAATACAATTGCCATTTCATTTCGTTTTCGAAGACAAGTGAGAGATATAGAGAGAGCTTATGAGAGAAAAACATCGCATTTTTCCACATTCAATTTCTTTTCAAGCAACTGTCAAGAATAAGGTTTCCTACAATTAGTTATTCGTGTTTATGAAGGTTTATTTTGATCGATTTATTTTGCTTGGATAAGTATCATATGTCAGTTTTCTCCATAAAGTTGCAAGTTTCCAAAAATGTCAATTTTAGACAAGTTGCTCAAAAATCAGATTCAAAAACCATCTTTGAGACCCAAACAGATAAGGGAACCAATTCCTACATATACCCCTATATACAGGGATACATTTAGAGCATGACAAAACCCCAAACTGGAAAACATAGATTAGAATGGTGCTCGTCCTTTCGGAGTTATGCACGTCATAAATGCACCCAAGCAGTCCTTGTTGCCCAATGACCGGAGGCCTGACATAAACTTGTTTTATCAAGAAAACTAGCTTGCATGATGATTTTTTCCAAACTGAGTGGTTTGTAGCAATTGTCTCATAGTAGACATTAGAGGTATGCGAGCAAGCCAAAATTCATTTCGACACCCAGGGCCAAAACAACAGGTCAAAACCAAACTATATTTTTCACTTTCAACAAGTTGTTTAAAGTTGCGAATTAGCCCATGGGCTCCTAAACACGTTACGAAACAAGGTCAAAGTTGACATCCAAGGAATAACCCAAGGTTCGGTTCGACACTCCACATGACAAGGTACACTAGACTAAAGTTTGTATTTTCTCATTTTCGGGTTTATAAGGATGTTTTGCGCCTCATTGAAAACATAGGTTTTTTAATTAACATTGCACAAAGTCGTCAAAAGTAGTTTTCACTAAGTTTCTGTTATATCACGCCAACCGCATGGTTTCCAAAACCAATAGCTAGTATAAGAGTTGTTACAAATATCTTACGAGGTAAATGAGAGTATATTGTTTACATTCACAGTTATTTCATTCTAGTGCGTACAAAACAGAGGTAAAATTACCATTATAAAACACGTTTTACGTCTCATTTAGATCATCCTAACCAATTTAATCTTCTTTAATTTGATTTACAACTCATATTCAAAGTTAAGAAAACTAGATCGTTTAGTTAAAATATGCAAGAGAGAGAAAGATGACCATGTCTGAAAAAAGATTGAGCTGGCAAGTGATTGCCAAAGAACACCACATTAAAAGTACGCTGCAACATTTGCAGTCAGACTTTACATTTTCCAAGCATTCCGTCAAATAGTTTGCAAGGCCTTGATCAAAGCTTTCCACATTTTGTATATATCTGCGAATATGCTGCAAAGGTCCATGTTGACATCTGGCTGAGGCAAATTTCTTGAAAATCCTTCAAGCATCCATTCAATGGAACACCGTTTTATGCATATCCATGAAATCATTGTTTTCCAAAGATCTACACTTTTTTGATGCAAACATTTTATCAAACAGGATTGACAAGATTGCTCTAAGGCCAAGACTTCTTCATCTACATTTCGCAAATTTTCGAGCATTTCATGGATGTCTCCATACCGTGTTCCTGCAAAGCTCTCCACATTTTTGGCCAGTCACAACATCAACAATCTGAGCAAGGTTTATGACGACTTCTCACATTATTCATTTGGAATTTATACCCAAAGCAATTCATTAGTTTGGCACAAGGATTCATTGATTGTCGCAATGGTAAACTTTCAGGTTGAAAATCCTTTTCAATTCAGTTTACCTCCACTGAGTATAATAATAACGGTCAACGGAACTTTCTTCAACTAAAAATCCCTGTTAAGGCGCCATCACTGCATTCCATTTTGGGCATAATGTTTTTCATGCCCTACGCATTTCAATGAACTACATATTGTTTGAGCGCATTTTGAAAAATAGTCCGTGTGCATACCTTTTGTCAATGCTTCTCACAGTTTTGCATACGTATGTCTACGAAGACTATTTGCAAAAACATAACCCAACTGTAGCAAAGTATGCTATGATGGACGTTTCCATAGCCTTGTTCCCTAGGCTCGGCCATCTGACTTCATTGGAGGAAGATGCTGGCAAAGGGCGTTGAGTTCTGGCCTTATTCCTGCCAAAGTACACTTGTTGGAGGTTTCCACAATAGTTTCAAACAATCCCATCTGTGCAAGGAATTCCATTTGTTCCAAAATACGGTATCCAGCTATCATTCCTATCCAACGATGCTTTACTAGACGTGCTTTCCTGCCAAACTAACACCCCCCCAAAGCGGCATCAACAGGGAATGTTGGAAAGGTCGTGAACTATTCTGGACACCTGCCAACATGATTTGTGGTGTTTGAATTTTCCAAGGCCGTATTATGAACCACTCCACTTTTCTTTTGGCACAAGACAACAAACAAACAGGTCTGTGAGGCAAAACCCCTCTCCTTCCTACCATGAAATAGACAAAAAGGCCCAAAAGGTTATTTCATTGCAAAACAACACATTAAAATAAACAAACTAAACTTCCCCCCTGGCAAATTTCAAGTGCTTTTGAAATGCTCCAGACCCATCATCCAAAGTCCACTAATTTGGCTGCAATTCATAGGGTCTTCTGAACTTCACCACCCTGTTCCAGAACTCCAGTATTACACCTCCGTAATGAAGATAAAGGCAGGGAGTTTCTAAACCTTTAAAACAAGCACCAACCTGGAGCAAAGACTTGCAACTACAATACCACCCTCTGACTAGAGAAGGCTCCAAAACAAAACCAAGTATTTGTACAAACAACATCCCATGACTAGACTAGAATGCATTCATCCTCACAATGACCAACAAATTTTCCAAAATCTTCCTCACGAATGAAAACTCACATTACCTACCCAAGAAGAATTTCATTAATTCTTTCTTGGTAAAAGGTCTTCCCACACCCCAAAAATTCAAGGAATTTAGTAATATTTATTTATGTAGTTATTTTCATTTTTGCTTTGTTGTTAATATTTTAAATTTCAAATGATTTAAATCATGCAATTTTCTCAAAAATATAAGATAATTTATTTCTACGATTGTTTTCATATTTTAAAATTCACTTTAACCAAAACCTCACCCACTCTCGTTAAATCACTCACCTCTCGTGTAAGAATCTTCATTTAAAAATTATGTAGATTACGTTTATCGTTACCCGTATTACAATTACTTAGATTGACTTTAACATTAAAACCAAATATATGTATATATGTTTCAACTTCAAGATTCACAATGTTCTCGAGTTAAAAATATCGTAAGAATAACGACATCACCACACAAGCCAAAGGCACGAAGGAACTTCAAGGGTTCCAAATGTTCATCCGCACAAGGACAACTCCCAAATTGCCCTTAGTATTTTATTATCGCAATTGTAAAGTTTAATTCATTGCCAATTTTATTTGCGGTCACTTCCTCAATGGTAAAAAAGGAAACCCAACACGAGCTCAACATTCTACCACCATCATGCGGTCCTTGAGTAATGGTTCTAGCATTTATTTGACAACCAGGATAGGGTTATCCTTATCCCCATGGTACATGGGGAATGGTGATAACACGGGCACAAAGTGCGCACTACAAACATTGTCCGGGACAATACCATCCATTAGAGGCACTACCATTCGATGATTTTGTCATTTGTTGGATGGTTCCGTCTAGATTGAAATTTTGTGCCATATTTTTATCTATGCATGTAACTATGTCCCTATAACCTATATGATTGTATTCTGATGTCTGTAATTCAACATATGTGCTTGAATTGCATTGATATTCTTGTAATAAACCCAATAAATTCCCCCTCTTTTGAGGTGAGTGAGATAGATTGTAAATCATTCACCTTAAAATAATTGATGTTTATCGATGACAGATATAACATATAATTATTTTTGTAACACATAAATGATAAATATAAATGGCCACCATATAAACCCTGACCCTCACATAATAGAAATCATGACAAAAGGAGATGGCACACACAACAAGCATAAAAGTATACAAATATAGAAACACATAAATATACAAATACAAAAATTAATGTCACACATAATGATATATAAAAGGCCAAAGATTGCATACAAGGGACACAATAGTTGTCCACATATAAACAAGGTCCAAAGGGCTACACAGGAAATACTACCGAGGTCACAAACAAGGGACACGAGAGTTTAGTACACACATAGAAGGTGAAAATATGTATACAATAAGCACACAATAAAAATACATACAATAAACTAGTAGTTAAGATTTGCATGGATCCAGAGTCACTTGTCTACACAATCCACATGCGTCACTTTCAAAGATTTTGATAGAAGTGTTAATACCCTTATTAGATTATATGACATTTATATTAGTGAATTAAGTACACTGAAAGGATGTAAGGGGAGCTATAGGAGGTTATTATGATTAATTAACTTCCAACATTAATCATCCAATATAATAACAATGCATTAATACTTGGAACTAATTTATGAAAAATATGAACTTGAAAACATAAGGGGATGAGTGCACTTAGCTATTTACAAGTGGGTCTGGGAAGTTCTAGGTGTTCAGATTGTTGGAACTAAGAGATCTAAGATTGGTGATGCTTCATTTCTGGAACTGTGACTAGAAAATGACTTGGGGCGGGACTATACAACTCTTCTAGGATCATCTGTATGGTCTTGACCCTACTGTATAATTTTAGAATTATTCATAATCTAGCTCTGTAACTTTTTGGGATTGTCGCCTACCTGAGAATTTTTATCGTTGTCAAACCCTATTTTTCAGTCATGATGTGAATCTCTTTGAACATCCTAAATGAGATCTCAAACCCTAACCATGGGTAAGAGGCCTTGCAAAAAAAACATTAGTTGGGTTGTGGGCACCCTAAGCACCATTGACAATGACACTACTCCAAAAAGGCCTCAAACCACATGTCGTTCTCTACCTAACATGTGATATATGAATGAATTTAACTATGATTCAATAACTTCTAAGATAATTCTTGAGATGAATTTGGCTCTTGCTAAAATACTTGGAGAATGGATGTTTGAGTTTTTCCAAGTGAGAGACTGATTCCTTATCCTGGTAATAAGCTGTAGACCTATTTTGGTTGTTACCCTAATGAGTGTGCATGTGTTTTTGCAAGATTTAGGGACCCTATAGTGCCTTTTGCAAGTGTTGGAAGTGTGTGTAGCAATGTAGTGCCATAAGATTTATAGATTAGCAAATGAAGCAGTATTAAATTACTTATATAGAGTTCTGAAGGTAAATGTTTTGAAAAGGTTGACCCAAAGAGAGTAAATACCCAATGAATAATATGAAACTACAATAAAATAAGGCGGACATGTTAATTTGAAACCATACATGTAGGTTAGTAGCGGATATCACAAACCGATCAAAGTGTACGGTTTTTCACAATGATGGAAATCATGATTATTGATATTTCCATCCTATTAGGTTGACTTAGTATATAGATTTTATCCATTTAATTCTAAAAAATCTACACCATATCAATGTGTAAGGATAAACAAGCTAGAAAATATACCTTGGAGTGTACTAAATGAGAATCAAAAGGTTGTATTTATCTTACCAAGAGTGCATTGTCAAAACTAATAGTGTCATAGAGTAAATTTCCAAGTTTGAGTTTCTACAAGAAGAATAATATTTTGTAAATCTTAAGCATGTTTGAGATAAGTTAAAGTAATGAAAGTAATTATAAATAAAGAGAACACATTATATTGTAGAAGATGCCCCCAAATTAGCTAAGCCATTGGGCAAAGGGTAAGTCCAACATTTATGATCTTGTGAAGTTTTATCTTACATCATACTCACATGCCTTGTGAAACACGTGTATTAAATATAGAAATTATATCTATCAAACCATGTAAAAAACAACATATGAAAAGTAGAAACTAGTAAATCAAATCATGCTCAAGCCCTGATTTAATATTTTTGGAATATTTGAATGTTTTGTGTATTTAAACAATATCGAGTAAAAAGTGTTACCCTATGATGTGATCAAGAGGGGGAGGAGAGGCACCCATACTTTGTAGAAGATTTATACTTCAATACAGTATTATGCATGTAATATGATCATGATGTGTTGACATGCTTAGAAGATGGACTTCCTATAGGAGGAGGCCTTTGTAAGGTAGGATATGTAGATATAACATGAGTAGACTCAATACAACATGGTTGTATAAAATCCCCTTTCTGTATTGGAAGAAGCAAAAGTTGAACAACTAGTTGAAAGAGCCTACTCATAAGGGATACCCTTAACTATAATAGACTTGATTGTAATAAATGTATTTAACACATTAATGAAGAATAAAAGGAGTATCCCTAAGCCTATGAATCCAAGGGTATCATAGAAGTGTTTCAGTTTGTCCCAAGTATACATCTGAATAACCAAAATAGTTGTATTCGCACATGTATGGATCCCACTGTAAGAGGGAGGAAACAATGTGACATATCCAATGGACTTAATTTAAAATATTGTGCATTAATTACTACATATGTTTCTTAGTATAAGCCAAAAGAATAATCAATGTAAGATGCACATGTTGTGCTTATAAGCTCATTATCAAACCAATACATTGTGGATAGGTTATTGATTAACAACTTTATTGAAAACATACAATAGCATAGGTGGAAATAATAGCATCATCAAACCTGTTATGTCCCCCCATCATCAAAAATTGTATGGAGGGGTCAGGAGCAATAAAATAAGAATTAATTAACCAAAGTGATACGGATAATCAATTGGATGATCTATATGTATTCAGAGGAAATTTGTGCCTGTATATGCATGTTGCACATTTTGGGGTTGGTCTTAGATTTAGAAGTGTGATGATTAGAAATTTGTTTTCATTAATAGATGTTGAGATTAGGGTTATCATTGAATTGATTCTTATATTTATTTAGAGTGTGAATTAAATTTATAGCATTTGTACTGAATCAATGTTGAATAAAAATTATGAATCTTGTAGACTTTTGTTTAGTGGATATGTTTGAGATATCATATGGTAGAATCTAAATAGGCATCAACATCAAAATATTTAACTTGGAGAATTCCTAAAACCTCAAAGGTTTTAGTGGATGGGATAGACCATAAGGTTACATTCAAGAAAATTTAATAATAAACCTGCGATGTGGTGGAGAAGAGAAACCATGTGAACAATGCATGTTCAAGAAATATCTTGCAACAACAATGATTTGTAAGTTGAGATATGGATCATTAGCAGTGGCTTTTAGCCTTCTATTTTTTTATCATTAGTTTTTTCTTCATAATTATATTTGTCTTGGAACTTAGATGTAGATACATTAGGTGGAGTAGATCCATACTTAAGCTTGTTCAATGTTATAGGTATTACAAGACTCTCTTTCTTTTAAAGTATCACATAGGCTCACATAAAAAATTGTTCATGAAAAATTATAAGGGAGATTAGAAGATTATCAGTAAATATATCAACTAAATGCATGTATACCAACCAAGTAATATTACTCATTGTTGATAAGAATTATCAATTGTAAATAAGACATAGTCACTAATTGGTTCATTAGGAAGCATTGTTGCAATTTATCCATTCAAGTCATAAGAAACCTTATCAATAATGTTAATAGAGAACTATGGAAGAAATTTATCAACAAATGGATTAAAATCCCTCATGAATTTAATAAGTAGGTCATATAACCATTGTAAAGTACAGGATTTCTTAAGAACTTATTACATAAAAGTTTGGTGAGAAGTGTATGAATTGTAAAGCATAATCTTAATATAAGTGAATGCATGACAAAGAGAAAAGGTATTTCTCTCATTAGATACAAATTTAGACAGACACATAGGAATGTAAGGTGACTAACAACCCTAAGGGTAAAGGATAAGATGCCACCTTGTATATAATTGGATTATGAAGTAATTGATTAAAATCCATGATATTAGAATGCATAGCTATAGACACACCTCTCTCTAAAATTGTGGAAACATCTTAGTCTATAAATCATGATCTGAGGAGTTCTCGATGGAAGAATGAAGTAGAGTGAGAATACAGAGGCCCATTAATATGAAAATTGTGATATAGGAATAATATTGGAAGTTTGGATAGGAATTATAACTTGTTGAAGGGGGATAGTAGATACCCCCATATTAGGAATAGATGTAGTCATAGCAGATATGAGAATTAGTAAGTATGTAGAAGCTATTGAGATTTGGGAGGTAAGTACGTGCACTAAAAAGGATCTTCATGATAATTTAGAGGATGGGGACGATGGGAAACAATGCATGTAAGATTTAACCCTAGGTAAGAAGAACCTGAAGAATTGTATCAAATTGTAATGGATGTTAGTAAAGGCCTTATCAGAAAATAAGATAAGATAGTTTATCTTGATCATGTGTCAACATAATTAGGATCGTTATGGAGGAAATTGATTTCATTATAGGTCCATGAATGAGCATTATCCAAGTTCAAATTTATTTTTAAGAGGATATTGGTTAGGAGGAACAAATATTGGAGCACTATTATGGAGGGGCAATTCTCAGGAAGATAGAATACGATCATAAATAGGAAGATAAGAGGAATTCATAGGATGAACCTATTCTTATGTAGATGTGTATAGGAACCAAGGGATATGCTCTGACGAAATTGGTGTATATTAATCAAATTAGCTGATAGATGGACAAATATAGGGTCATCCGTGGACGTCATATTGCAAAAAACAGTGAAATCTCAACTTGTAGGGATTATTAGCTATACATGCACTCTAAATTAGAAAAATTTATATAAATATGAATCGTAGCATTCGGAATCTAGTTTCTAAAATACTAATTTTTGTAAAAAACGGACAAGTTTAGCTATATTAAACACTTAAAATTATATGACTTAGTTTTTTTTTTTTCGAAAAAACTTATAAGATTGTAGTCCGTTTGCCCGCATTTTGGATGACCAAATCTTGTTATTTTTTTTTTTTCCTTTGGTGAAACGTTAGATGTAGTTGTCTATCTTGGGATGGATTTTATTTTGTATTTTTTTTAGCAATTTTTTTTTTTTATGATTTTTTCCGTGAAAGTGGTCTGAAAATATTTAGAAAATGGAGCGCTTTCCGTTTGCCCGCCATAACTATATCAAAAAATATCGAAATCAATTTTTTTTTTTTAAGGTGTATAGAATTTGTCCACGCTTGGGATGGTATAATTTTTATCATATTTTGATAAGCGAAACAAAAGTTACAGTCTTAAACGTAGACATGAACATTCACGGGAAAAAATGTCTTAAGGACCTATTGTTAGTAATAAATTATAAAATGATATTTATCTTATTCTATTCACTTTAAAAACAATATTTTTACAAAGCTAAGAGTCTACCCTACGTGATGGCACCATTTTTGTGAAATGTTTTCAGTTTTTTAGCATGGTTCAAGTCTTTGGAAGAGCAGATTTGAGGTTTTTTGACCTTTTGCACTTCATAATGACCTTCCATAGCTTTAGTTGGGGAAAAACAAAGATTTTCCGAGGCTTAGGTTCGGCAGATAGATCCGTGATCGCGATTTTTTTAAAAATACCGCGAACGCGCTTTATAAAGCGCGCTCACAGTTTATAAAGCGCGCGGTTTATAAAGCTCGCGCTTTATAAATCATATTTACACACATCCCAATGTCTGAATTACCATGTGATTTTTACTCTCTGACCTTACCGTATGAATTACTGTGAAATTCTGTCTTTTTCCAGGCACGTTTTTCTTATCACCGAAAGCAAAACATCATGGGAGACAAAAAACGAAGTTAAAAAAGGAATTCATTAAGTAAAAAAACACCAAACGAATTAGAGGCCAACAAAATTGAAAATGCTGAGCGAATGCGGAAACTTCGTGAATCTAGAAGAGGTTCATCTTCAATCCCAACTATTGTAAGCAATGAAGAACTAGGTAATGTTTCTACTGTCAATGTTGAAGTTGAATTAAATACTCGTGATGAAGAAGTTTTTACTGTCAATGTTGAAGAAGAATTAAATACTCATGATGTAGCAAATGTTGAAATTGAAGGAGACAATGAAAATGTGAATAAGGAAATTCATGTTGAAACTGTAGACAAGCAAAATTTGACAAAAACACCTCCTAGGATTTTACATAAGAAACCTAATTTTTTGATTGAAATTGATGAAAACATTTTGAAACCAATGTCTGACAAACTTTCTGAACGACAAATCAGAAGAAAAGCCACTGAAATTTGGGATAATCATTTTGAAATTTTAAATGATTCCCAAAGATGTCAGTTGTTGGTTAGTTTGATGAAATTGATTAAAATGAGACCTACATTAAACACCTTAGGATTGACAACATCTAACATACGTGGTCAAACCTCTACAATTGTTGAAAACCTTCATGATGCATATCACACTGTTGGTGTCAAGAGACGCACTAGGGATAGTAATATTGTGCGTCGTGTACTTGCTACTAGTGTTGTAAGTGAATCAATAAAAAAACAACGTTTGATTACGCAAACAAGTCGAATGTTGCAAGTTAATCGAAAAACTCTAATGAAAGCAATTGAAAGACGTAATATCCTTCAATCACTCAATAATGTCGATTTTTGGGCATTTTCTGCTAGAGCACCGCGTAAGGACAAAAATAATTCTGATGCTATAAGAGAAGTTGTTATTAAATTTTGGCATGATAACACTAGAGTTTCACCTAATACAAGAGATGTTATAAAACGGAGAGTTGGTTCTACTAATCGTGAACCACATCCAAAGCATTTCTTAGATATGACTCAAACTCAATTTTTTCGTAAGTTTGAACAAGAGAATCTGGAAATTAAAATTAGTCAACGTTTTTTTGAAATGTTGAAACCATTCTATGTGAAAATCAACCATGCTCGCACCACTTGTTGTTGTAGGCAACATGTTGAATTTGCGATGCATTATGCTAAATTTTTACGTATTCGTTCTATTTTTCATTCTGAAACTATGTTATCTGAATGTGGTGTTCAAGTTCCACCAATATCTTCTAGGGATTTCATTCCTACTATATTTTGTGAAAAAGAAGTTGGACAATTTTTTTATAGTCAGGATTGTTTAGATGGAAGTTGTAGTACATGCGGCGGATTACCTAAATTGGAAAGTTGCATCCATGAGCAAATTGAAGGTACAATAGGACATAATTTAGTTGAATTTGATAAATATAAATCAGTTGCATACCAGTTGAAAGATGGAAAAGAGTCGAAACGGTGTGAGCTAGTTACAGAACAAATGCCCATTTTTCAATTTATGAGAAAATTTAAGGATGAAATTGTTTATGAGTATGCGAGGCATACACATAGAGCTCGATGGTTGGATGAACAATTCAAGCTATGCAAAGACACATTTCCTATTGGTACTATTGTTTCAGTGGTCGATTTTGCAGAGAATTACACATTGCAACCACAAATGGAGGTTCAATCGCAATATTACAACTCAGTACAAGTTGCCATTTTTGTGCATATAGCATTTCTACATTCTCCTGACAGTACAGAGAATGATCAAATTTTTTTTAAGAGAGTACCACTTTTATATCAGTGATGATCGTACTCATTCTACTGAATTTGTGCAAGGGTGTTTCCAGTTATTTTATGGAAACTTGTCTGATAGGGACATCCACTTCAAACAACATTATATATGGTCAGATAATTGCACGTCTCAGTTTAAGAATGCACGAATGTTTTATTGGATGAGCAGAATGCATGTCAAGATGGGTGTGCAACATATTTGGAGTTTCACTGAGGCTGGACATGGAAAAGGAGAGCATGACGGTGCAGGGGCATGTGTGAAAAGAGCTCTTGCAAGAGAAGAGTTGAAGTACAAAGATGGTGCTAAATTAAAAGATGCAAAGAGCATAGTGGAATGGTGTACTGACAACATGGCCCGAGGTTCTCAAGAAAATTCCACAGTTTGCAGATATTTTTGGTTGATAGAGGAAAAACATATTGCTAACTACGAGGATTGTATGACACTCACTGGGTCCAGTGATATGCACTCATTTTGTAGCTCAGACGCTACTTCGTGGGCCGTATGGACAAGAAAGTTGACATGTTTTTGTGCATCTTGTATCGAATTTGTCACTGCTGAGTGTGATTCACAAGAATGGGTGGAAGGATGGATTTGTAGGCCTCTAACTCCGCTTCCTAGTTATCAACCTCCACAAGCATTACAACTTGTTTCTGCAGATGAAGTTACAACATCCAAGGACTTTGACGAAATTTTGATTTTGGTGCGACAAGGTATTTATGGTTATTTATTTAATTTTTGTATTGAGTTATGTCCATTGAAATTTTAATATGTAATTTAAATTTGAGTTGTTCAACCTTGGTTATTTTTTTGTAGGACATGTGTTTGCAGTAATTGCGACAGAAGACAATGAAGAAGGAACAGACTATTTCTTATGTCGTTGCATCGAGGAAAGAAAGAAGTTGACTTCTCCTATTATAGATGGCGAAGAGATTGAGTATCCTACAGGGTCAGTGGTAGTTACTGGAACTTGGCTTCGACGGTATCCATTAAAAAACTCCTCTGTTTGGGTGTTTGAAGACTTTGAGACACACAGGAAAATACTCTTATATTCACATCTAGTTCTAGCGACAAATATTCAGTTGTATAGATATCGAGGAAGACCTAATAACAAGATTCTTTGGAAGGTTCGAGAGTCAGATCATGAAGCAATCTTGTCTGCTATTCAGAGTAGATCCGATCCTGATGGTTCATTGGAATGAATTTACAATGCTCATGTCTGGTATATATTTAATTTCAAGTTTCAATATATATATATATATATATATATATATATATATTTTTTTAGTTTAAAGATCTAGATTTAAGTTTGAATATATTTTATTTTAAATTTGTGTATTTTGTGTGTCATGTATATAGATCTAGTATATGGTTTTGATTTGAAACTTAAATTTCTTTGACTAACAATTTTATGTTTAGGTTAGTGGTGCCAGAAAAGCTTCCACCTTCACGTGGTTGGTATCATTAGTAGAGAATTTTAAATTCTCGAAGCTAAGAGAAGCTTGAACATTGTTTGAAAAATTTGTAAATTTTGAAAAAGTTGTAAATTTTGAAAAAGTTTGTAAATTTTGAAAAATTTGTAAATTTTGAAAATGTTGTAAATTTTGAAAAAGTTGTAAATTTTGAAAACGACTCCTCTAGGTGCCACGGAGTCCGAGTAGTCACCCGTCGAATTTGAACGATATTTTGGTCTCAGGGCTCTTAAGGGACTAAGCCCGAACGAAGTAGCCCGGAAGCAACGACCCTGTAGAGGGTCTCTACGCCGAGGTTCTGGATCAGACGAGGCCTCTCTAGGTGCCACGGAGTCCGAGTAGTCACCCGTCGAAGTTGAACGATATTTTGGTCTCAGGGCTCTTAAGGGACTATGCCCGAACGAAGTAGCCCGGAAGCAACGACCCTTTCGCGCACCGAAACACCACCTCCTCTAGCGTTCACCTGGCCACCCGGACGTGCCGGCGCAGTCGGTTCGGTGCCACGACCCACCGTTTGCAAAATATAGCGTTTGACAACCTTACACTGGCTCCAACTGCACTATTTCGCGCGTTTGCAAACAGTAGGACAGCGAGAGCACCGAAATGAGAAGGAAAAAAATGAGAGAGGCTATTGTAGAGGGTCCGTATGCCGAGGTGTCGGATCAGACGAGGCCTCTCTAGGTGCCACGGAGTCCGAGTAGTCACCCGTCGAAGTTGAACGATATTTTGGTCTCAGGGCTCTTAAGGGACTAAGCTCGAACGAAGTAGCCCGGAAGCAACGACTCTTTCGCGCACCGAAACACCACCTCCTCTAGCATTCACCTGGCCACCCAGATGTGCCGGCGTAGGCGGTTTCGGTGCCACGACCCACCGTTTGCAAAATATAGCGTTTGACAACCTTACACTGGCTCCAACTGCACTATTTCACGCGTTTGCAAACAGTAGGACAGCGAGAGCACCGAAATGAGAAGGAAAAAAATGAGAGAGGCTATTGTAGAGGGTCTGTATGCCGAGGTGTCAGATCAGACGAGGCCTCTCTAGGTGCCACGGAGTCTGAGTAGTCACCCGTCGAAGTTGAACGATATTTTGGTCTCAGGGCTCTTAAGGGACTACGCCCGAACGAAGTAGCCCGGAAGCAACGACCCTTTCGCGCACCAAAACACCACCTCCTCTAGCGTTCACCTGGCCACCCAGACATGCCGACATAGTCGGTTCGGTGCCACGACCCACCGTTTGCAAAATATAGTGTTTGACAACCTTACACTGGCTCCAACTATACTATTTCATGCGTTTACAAACAGTAGGACAGCGAGAGCACCGAAATGAGAAGGAAAAAAATGAGAGAGGCTATTGTAGAGGGTCCCTATGCTGAGGTTTTGGATCAAAATAGGCCTCTCTAGGTGCCACGGAGTCTGAGTAGTCACCCGTCGAAGTTGAACGATATTTTGGTCTCAGGGCTCTTAAGGGACTACGCCCGAACGAAGTAGCCCGGAAGCAACGACCCTTTCGCGCACCGAAACACCACCTCCTCTAGCGTTCACCTGGCCACCCAGATGTGCCGGCATAGTCGGTTCGGTGCCACGACCCACCGTTTGCAAAATATAGCGTTTGACAACCTTACACTGGCTCCAACTGCACTATTTCACGCGTTTGCAAACAGTAGGACAGCGAGAGCACCGAAATGAGAAGGAAAAAAATGAGAGAGGCTATTGTAGAGGGTCCATACACCTGAGGTTCTGGATTAGACGAGGCCTCTCTAGGTTCCACGGAGTCTGAGTAGTCACCCGTCGAAGTTGAACGATATTTTGGTCTCAGGGCTCTTAAGGGACTACGCCCGAACGAAGTAGCCCGGAAGCAACAACCCTTTCGCGCACCAAAACACCACCTCCTCTAGCGTTCACCTGGCCACCCAGATGTGCCGGTGTAGTCGGTTCGGTGCCACGACCCACCGTTTGCAAAATATAGCGTTTGACAACCTTACACTGGCTCCAACTGCACTATTTCACGCGTTTGCAAACAGTAGGACAACGAGAGCACCGAAATGAGAAGGAAAAAAATGAGAGAGGCTATTGTAGAGGGTCCGTACGCCGAGGTTTGGATTAGACGAGGCCTCTCTAGGTGCCACGGAGTCCGAGTAGTCACCCGTCGAAGTTGAACGATATTTTGGTCTCAGGGCTCTTAAGGGACTACGCCCGAACGAAGTAGCCCGGAAGCAACGACCCTTTCGCGCACCGAAACACCACCTCCTCTAGCATTCACCTAGCCACCCAGATGTGCCGGCATAGTCGGTTTGGTGCCACCCACCGTTTGCAAAATATAGCGTTTGACAACCTTACACTGGCTCCAACTGCACTATTTCACGCGTTTGCAAACAGTAGGACAGCGAGAGCACCGAAATGAGAAGGAAAAAACTGAGAGAGGCTATTGTAGAGGGTCCATACTCCAAGGTGTTAGATCAGACGAGGCCTCTCTAGGTGCCACGGAGTCTGAGTAGTCACCCGTCAAAGTTGAACAATATTTTGGTCTCAGGGCTCTTAAGGGACTACGCCCGAACGAAGTAGCCCGGAAGCAACGACCCTTTCGCGCACCAAAACACCACCTCCTCTAGTGTTCACCTAGCCACCTAGATGTGCCGAGCATAGGTGGTTGGTGCCACGACCCACCGTTTGCAAAATATAGCATTTGACAACCTTACACTGGCTCCAACTGACTATTTCGCAGCGTTTGCAAACATAATAGGACAGTGAGAGCACCGAAATGAAAAGGAAAAAATGAGAGAGGCTATTATAGAGGGTCCATCACAGCCAGTTTGGTCAGACGAGGCCTCTCTAGGTGCCACGGAGTCTGAGTAGTCCTACAAAATTTGATTATTGGATCAGGGCTCTTACTTGTAAGAAATTGCAGTCGGTTTGGTCCCGTTTGCAAAATAATCTCAAATTTATGCGATTTTGTACACTTGGTATGAGGCCTCTCAGATTTGAACGATAGATAGTCTCAAGGCCTTACGCCCATGGCAGTATCTACCATGTGTCGGCATAGGAGGTTCGGTGCCACGACCCACCACCACCTTACACTGGCTCCAACTGCACGTATTTCACGCATTTAGGAAACAGTGTGAGAATATAAGAGAGGCTATTGTAGAGGGTCCGTATACAGGTTCTAGAAGAAGAGGCCTCTCTATGCTACAGAGTCCGATATCACCCTGTAGTTATATTTTGGTCTCATAAGGGACTACGCCCGAAGAAGTAGCCTGGAAGCAACGACCCTTTTACGCATCAAAACATATAGCATTCACCTAACCATCTAGATGTGTCTGGCGCAGTTGGTTCGAGTGCCATGACCCACTGTTTGCAAAATAAGTGTTTGATAACCTTACACTGGCTCCAACTGCACTATCGCGCGTTTACAAATAGTAGGACAGCGAGAGCACTGAAATGAGAAGGAAAAAAATGAGAGAGACTATTGTAGAGGGTCAATACACTGAGGTTGATTAGCACGAGGCCTTTCTAGGTGCCATGGAGTCCAAGTAGTCACCCTTCAAAGTTGAACGATATTTTGGTCTCAAGGCTCTTAAGGGACTCTGCCCAAACAAAGTAGTCTAGAAGCAACGACCCTTTCGCACACCACACCTGGCCACCGCGGTGTAGGCAGTTTAGTCATTCGTTTGTAAAATATAGCATTTGAAGAACTTTTACACTGGCTCCAACTGCATCTACAAACAGTCAGGACAGCGAGAGCACCCAGACATATTATAGAGGGTCCATACGCAGACGATCAGAGTAGAGGCCTCTCTAGGAGAGTTCAGGGCTCTTAAGGGTAGAGCCCGGAAGCAACGACCCTTTCGCGCACCAAAACACCACCTCCTCTAGGATTCAATATAGTCGGTTTTGCAATACCGTTTGTAAAATATAGCATTTCCTTATTTATTTAAATTAAATTACAATGACTTGGTTGTTATGTTATCTCTTGTTGTGATCGTGTCCATACATCCAGGGCTCATGAATCTTATTTTCTGCCTTCTCCTTAACAGTTAGTTTTGTTAGCCATATTATGGGTAGTAAATTGTTCTTAACGGTTTTCTTTTCCCAACTCTCTTGATTCAACTCTGATGAAACCATAATTATCTTCTCTTCCTCCTTGCTTCTTCCTTTTCCTCTCTCTCTCTCTCTCTCTCTCTCTCTCTCTCTCTCTTCTTGTACCTCATTAAAGATCTATCAACCTTTGAATCACATCTCCTGCTAGTTCTTCTTCTTCTTCAACATATATATCAAGTCTGATTATGAGGTACCTTCAAAATTATTTTTCTCTACGTTTCTTCCTTGAATCATCAATTTTTCACATATGTTCTTGTTCTCTTATCCTTTCTTGTAATTACTTTAGTCTAGCATCTTATCTCTCTGATACTAGAGGATCCAATGTGGCATTTTGTAACCATGGTCACTCTTTACTTTACCCATCATTTTCATCTATCTCTTTGTCTCTCTTCTTGTCACTGTATCAATATCTTATCCTATTAGCAATTGAAAGAATGTAGTTTCATGGTATTAGTTTCATATGGAAGAAGAAGATTGCAACTATAATGGCATGTTTCAGTAAGCCACAGTAGTACAAGCTTATGATGCAAATAAAAATAATATAAAGATACAACTCCACATATCATTCAGATTTAACAATATTTCAGGATTATTAGAGTTACAAAAGAACAGAGGATTGGAAAATTAATACAGTTACTTCAAGGATTAACTCATATGTACACACAAAAGTTACAAACAATGTAGACCCAATTTTGGGTATATCTAATAATATTATCTAGATACAGTCAAATACACCAGAGTTTCAAGCACACTTTTCCAAATACAACAGGATGATATTGATGAATTCCATTAAATCCATAGGTTATGGAATTATTATTTTGGGAGTTGTTAGATGGAGGGATGTGAACCATAACTTAAGTTTTAGTTACTAATACTTAAGTTGGATAATAGAGCTAACAATATTGTTTTAGTTTGAAAAATAAAAATTCAAAATGCCCATGTGAAATATACCACAAATAATAATCAGAAAGATACTAGAAAATATATAACTAGAAGTAATACACTAAATCCACCGAACAGAGATCAAAACCCACTTTCTCAGAGTTAGCAATAATACCAAAATAACCAAAATAAATATGATTTAACCAACACACATGGATATATATATATATATATATATATATATATATATATATATAGTACTATCAAACAAAGTGTGCTCCAGACGCGCACGTCTCTGAAAATATATATGTACATAAGTTCATAATGTATGTATACATCTCGAACTAAGCACGTGTCATAATGTACATATGGGACCACATGCGGTCGCAAAAGGCTATATATATATATATACAATGGACTATGAATCTACTCATGACCACATATGTGTCATCCAGGTGGACTATAAATCTACTCATGAAACATCTTCCCTCTCTTCGCCCTGCTAGAAGTAGCACGTCCATGACCTGGGGATGTAGTGGAGGGAGATGCCACTATGGATTTCATCCGTGTGGTCCTAGGTGTCTCTAAGCATGCCTGCAACCTAACCTGCACATTCATAAACAACAAGTTTTTAACACCCAAAATTTTAAAATACATTCAAAATTTAGAAACTTGTATAATTGAGTTAAAATGCATGTGAAATCTTACCGCAATGTCATGATCCCTATCAATTTGTTGTTGACGCATCGCAGGGACAACAACAGACTCATGAGGGGTAAGCTTGTACATACAAATAATTAATTTTCAAATTAAATATTTCACATATATACCTACAAAATTTGATATTGTAGATTTAAGTTTAATAAGAAATAATGAACCTCCAAAATTTAACAAATTTAAAAAATTGTGTACCTCAGTTAGTGGATTTGCAGATGCTATGGCAGTATCTCAGCCTCCACAGTCTGCATATATGGAGGAGTCTCTCTAGCAGTCATAAGCTATACAAAAAACATGTACAAATCAATTTATTAAAATCTACTTAAGAGCTATACAAAAAACATGTACAAATCAATATTTAGTTAGTCAAGAAAGAATAAAAATGTTATTACAATTTTATCTTCTATTTAGGCTAAATACATAGGATCTATAAATGTTAGCACGAAGGCCATCTATCTTCATAAGATTTTGACAAAGTTTTGTATTTAATCAAGGTAACCCATAGTCATCTTCTGAGGGAGCATTTTATCCATCCTTTCTTCTTTTCTCTAAATTAAAGGAGAACTTTTAATGGGTAGCTAATATGGTCTTATTTCAAGGACCCTCATTTTTACCAACCTCAAGCTACACTTCAGGGTGATGTAGTATTTTCCTTGTAATTAATTTCTTAGAATATGTAGATATATTGTGACTCAGCTTATATGTGTTTCATAGGAGTTACTTGACTTTTTAGGAGTTATTTGTGTGGTGGTACTCCTAGAGGATGTATTCTAAGCAATATATGATTACATACATGGCTTTATATCAAATGTATTGTTGCATTTCCTACTATGAAATTTTATATACGTTGAGTATAAGAAAGTGAAACTCATGTACAGAGGTCCAAGAATTAGAAACAAAGTGTAAAGAGATTTGTAACTAACCTGCGTAAAACTCATGTGAGGCGTGCCAGTAGCCTCAGTTCCCTGAGCAGATGATGACCCGCCAGGCTCCTGTGTATAAAAGAGAAAAATATTAATACATGTACAACATACACGTGAAACAAATTATAATAATAATCTAGTGCAATTAAATGATTTATTAAAAATGTAAGTTTGTACAACTTGAAACTTACGTTTGAAACACGCCCAACCGCAGTAGCTAGCATGTCGACACCGGATGTTTCCTTCACCGGCTCTTGCTATTTAAAATAAAATAAAAAATTAGTTTTTTACATGTATGTACATGACGTACAATAATATATATATCTCAAACATGTGAATTAAACTATTGTATATATATATATTATTTAAATTTATTTGAAATTTACCTGTGAAAGACCAATATCAGTGGCTCCAGTTCCAAAAACATTCCCCAGCATCTCATCTATAGAAAAGAAATCCTGTGAACCAGCAAAATGATGTCTCGCCTGCAGTGCATACGGCACCACATGATCCACAGTGGTGTGGTGCACTAGAACTGGTGCCTCCACCAACATCACCGGATGCAATCTGGGTGCTATGCTGGGTGAGAGTGTCAGTGAGCTCCCTCAATGCATGCAATGTATCAATCTCCACAACCTCCTTCACTGTAGGAGGGATAACTGAAGGCAGTGGGGGTTTTGGGGCATGGGGGATCCTAGGCTGACCTACGCGTGCACCAGGTCTGCTCTGTGCAGAGCCACCTCCTCGACCAAAAAAGTCTGAAAAGTCAAAATAATTCGGGACCTCATTGAGCACGAACTCACAATATAATTTCTTCAAAAAATAAAGAGGAACCTCATTGTTGTTGCATGGTGGATAATCAAAAACCATCCACCATCGGTCCCAAAAATTGTTTTTGATTCTATCATCATGGCACCAATGGATTGGGAACCATTTGCAAGTAACTGCAGGGGGGGCATTGGTTCTAGGGTCGGTAAATAATGCACAAATGAGGTCTTTTCCAATTTTTTTGTCTTTGACGGCTGCATGGGATAGTTTATCTGCATACCACCGCCTACAGTCACTTCTAAAGGTGTTCCATCTATGTATTTGGTTGGTTGCAGACTCGACTTCGCCAATCAATGTTTGCAATGTATTGGCTAAAGTCATGCGGGATGGATTTGTAGCATGATTTTGTCTTATAGTTTGAATTAGGTTCTCAATGACAATTTTATTTTCTTGGATTCTTCCAATGATATTATCTTGCGTCCCTGTTGGCTCAGTGGGGACAGAAGGAGCCACAGGAGGCGGATCTATGTTTGGAGGAGGGTTTTGAGGAATGTTCGGAGGGTTTTGAGGAATGTTCGGTGGGTTTTGAGGAATGTTTTGACGGTTTGCACGAGCCCGAGCTTGCCGACCAACTGATAAAACAAGAAAATTGTATACATAACCAAACATTTCAAAAAACCCATGAAAATGCCAAAAAAACACCTAAAATGCAAAAAAAACCTAAAATGCAAAAAAATGATTACAATCGGGGACTTACCTCCTCGTCTTGGCGGCATGGTTGAATCTATCGCTATCCAGAAGTCCGATGAGCAATTTTGAGATAGTATTGAAAGCGCGAGTGAAAAATGTTTAGGAAAAGTCATGGTTTGAAATGAAAAATGAGGAAAATAACGAGTCGCGGGACTGTTAAATTTTGTCTCAGAGTTCCACGATCGCGGTTATAAACCGCGATCGCGGTTTTAGGTTCGGTAATTACCGAACCTAGAATTCAAGAACCGTGATCGTGGTTTTAAAACCGCGATCGCGGTACCTTTATTTCGGGTTTTTATGTCCACGGAATTGTCCACCAACTTCGTGCACTTACCCTAGGAATGGTATACTTGAAGACATTATATGGTTGAAAGGGGGAAAATATAATCTTGCAAAGACATCCTGTGGATTTTGAGTTGAATGAGGTGGTAGATATATACACTTGTATATTCTGAAGTTACAATTGCAAGAAACTACTTGATTATAGTGTATTTTTCAATGATATTGGAGTATCACTAGTCATCCTAGGGATTTTGAAAAGAAGAGGATATTTTGAGAGATGATTCCTATGTGATAAATACAATTCCTTGAACTTGCAGAGCAGAGATAAGCTCCATCCTTTCACATTGAAATGCAAGAAGATTTTTTTCCTAGAATTAGATACTTTTTTGATAATCAAGGAGATAATCCCAATGGTATTAATACAGAGCTATTCTGAAATAACAGTACATCTAACTACATGGATACATTGTTCTGTTTTTCCATAGAGGATCTTCTTAAAATATTAGGACAAAAACACCTACATTTGTTGATCATTTATTCCTTCATGAATAATGATTGGGAAAGAGAATTGAATAAGTTTGAAGGAGTTACATGCAAGCCTTCAGGAGTATGTCGAATGCGAGAAATATACTATGATATATATATAGTCTATGTTTAGGTCATATAGGTACTTATTGCCTATTATTTTACGTGGACCAAGGTGAACGAAGATGTGAATTTGTGTGATACATGAGTCTAATCACAACGATTTAATCATATGTTAGATCCATTGAAAATTCAAGTGGATGGGATCCCAGTAGTAATATACTTTTTGTCGAAACCTCGCAAGAATAGTGTAAGACCAATGGTTAGAACTATGATGGTCTCTACATCATCACATACGAGACCAATCATAAAGGAAGTTATTTCGTAATAATTGATCAATAATTAATTAAATAGATTACAATTTAGCACAGTCTCTACCAAGCCTCGAACTTACAACTTTAACCTTGTGTAATAGGAGGAGATGTCACTTATCCAAAATGCTCTAGTGTTCATATCCGCACTTTGTTTCAAAGTTCACTCAGGGACAAATAGGCTCTCATGAGTATGGGCATGCCAAGGTGAATAGACTAGATTGAACCTTGGACATTCTCTTAGTAAACACCCATGGTGAAATAGTGTGACCAATTCAACCAAATTGATTTTCTACCCCATTGACAAACCATGTCACATGTTAGATAATAGATCCCTTCTTTTCAAAGGTGAATTTGATACAAACGATATTCCATAAATTTGTTGAGTATTGATGTACTAGGATAGTTAACGTTAGATAACAAGATTTATGTCTCTTTTGTGCGAGAATCGTTCATCTAATCATTTTAAAGGTATGTGAACTATTAGGGAATAACCATCAATATCGAACACGTTCCCTGGTGTTCGTTGGGGGTCGTTACATATGATCGTGTGATTATGCATGAAATGAATTTAGGAATATCATTACGCAGATGGGCCATTCCTGCTACATGCACATTTTCTCATATCGCATATCTTCCTTATTTTATGTATCGTGGATCCTTGAACTAATAGATTTAACAAATTGGTCCTTATCTACATAATAATTTGAGTGGATTGCCACACCTTGTTACGAATCTGATCGGCTCTTAAACATAGGTTTGAATTATGTTAACAGGCAAGGTAAATTAATTAGGATGGAGAACTATCGTTCAATATTTTACAAAAAAAATGTACTCCTTGTACATTACATATCTATAAAAAGATAGCAAATGAAATACCATTCCATGCTTGTTCTGAAGTTGAAATGTTGAACGTGCCGACCTTACATACATTTGGTTATCCACACATAAAACCTTGCTCTGCAAACTCACATATTAATCTAACGAATGCAGTGAACGTTAAAGTAATAAGAACTGATGCCGGAATACAGCATTAAATCTCCGACTCTCAACGTCAGGAATTGCAGGAGAGTAACATATTATTAATGTAGTATATGTTCTTCTAATGCCCTTCATCATATATATTTTCAATTTAGAAGATCTTTTTTATATGACATGAAACAAGTATATATCTACCAAGTCACATACTCATAATACAAAGTGGTAAATTATGTTATTGACAGTGCTTCACAACTGGGCACTTAGCAACCCTACATAGATAGAATCACCCTCTCTGATTCATATATTTTAAGGAGGAAGCAAATATTGGCAGATTTGTTGGAACAGTAATAAGTCTACCTCGAGACAATGATCCTGGCTTCAACCATTTCAACTCTCCGTATAGGGTGTTGTCAAGCCTTACACGCTAGTAAGACTTGATCCCTGGTGGACTCATTCGTAACCATTGGGCATACATCTATATGAAACTTTGGCACTAATGTTTGAGAATGCCCTTCGTACAGGCTTTATAAATTAGTATTTAGATCATGAGTGTTGATACAAATTGCATGCACTGTATATGCCGAACAGTAGGCTGGCGGATGATGGATATGCCTTAGTACCCTCCTAATCTAAGAGTCACTGGTGATTAAGGATATGCCAGATTTGACATCCCATATGACCGGCTGCGTAGAGCTCCCAAAACCAAATAGATTCTTGGCTGAGCACCCATCAAGAAAAAAGTGCACTGAGCGATCCATCGGCCAGAACCTCGCTTGTGCACGGAGATTGCGTGACAGACCACATAAAGGCGAACAATAGAGATGCATTAACTCTTTGTTCCTACCCACTAAACAACTCAAAAGATCATTTTTCGTAAAGCAAACAGGAAAGTGTGTGCAACTTGGAAAATAGTAAAATAAAAAAAACTCGACCTCCCCTTTTTCTTAATAGATAGCACTAGAATACCCTCCTCGCTAATACACTAGGGGAAACTGAACCAATGATCGCAAGAATGGCCCAATGACTGTGAAGAAATGAGTTATGTGAAACAAAGTGCCAATGACAGTTTGAATTAATGTTTAAAATGAAATAAAAACTAGCCAATAAAGTAAGTCGCATCAAGTCGCAGCAATAAATGAACCAATGAAATGATGACACATAAACAACCCATAAAAGGTGCCGATATTCACAACTAATGGGTTGCCTTAAATTCCTTTGTCATTCAAATCTGCTCGAGTTTAAATCCCTTAAAAATCTGATTTTCCACATACTTCAAATTTTTTGAAAGCAAATCAGTATATTAAAAAAATCATGTTCTGCAAAAGGGTATTTCATAAATCAAATCGTAATGAGAAGAAGAAACCGAAATAGTATGGAAACACCACATTACCAAAATAGTAAATTATATATAGAATTTAATATAAATATTACCGACCACACTTACCTTAATAATATATGTAAAGTAAAACTTATTTTAAATAATTTGTATCAAAAGACTAATTAAATAGTCAAAGGGCCCTTGGTCCATTGGTGTTGATGTATGACTTTCATTGAGCCCACTAGGGATCAAGTCTTGCTAAGTGCAAGGCCTAGAGATACCCGACATAGAGAAAAACAATTGATGCGTGGATGCCCCTTACATGCTGCTGCTTAGTTGAACTTAGGCAAAGATGCCATTAAATTATGTAATCCATTGCTCAATTGTACGACACCCCCTAGAGGTACTCAATAAAAAAAAGACTAATTCCATAAAACCTAACAATAATTGACAAGATAAATATAATTCCTTTCATTAATAGAGACAATTATAAATATTATTATAATTATATTTACTAATTTTTATTACTCAAAATTTACAATTATAAATATTATTATAATTATATTTACTAATTTTTTATTACTCGAAATTTACATTTATCTTATCATACACAATTTATAAAAATAATTATTGATTGTTTTATTAATAATTGTAAATAGCACTTCCACCTATCTCCTCTATGTAAATCTATCCATAATTTATTAGATACACATGTATACAATCCAAGCAAGAATTTCCTTGAAAAGCCATTGAGGATATGGAAGTGCCACCTATCTGCTCTATGTAAATCTATCCATAATTTTTTAGATATACACGTATACAATCCAAGCAAGAATCTCCTTGAGAAGCCACTGGGGATATGGAAGTGAGACATTGAGTCAATCATGCAGTTCAAACCACTTAATTGGATCAGAGTTCGATCTCAAAACATACATGGAGGATTCGAAGGGATCGTTTTGTTAACGATGCCAAACCCAAAGCCCAACAGAGATTATTGAAGTAGTTAGTAATATTTTTCTTAGTATTTTTTAGAAAATTGAGGAGTTTTATTAAAATTATATCAAAACTTCAATATCAAATACAAATATATCTCAATAATTAGATTAATAATTTGTATAGAATATATATAAAGTGGGTGATGTAAATGTAGACAACCCCCACAAATAATTCTCTAAAGGAGGAATGTGAAATAAGAAGAACAATAGTTGTAACATTGCTATGTTTTTATAAGAGATATTTCTCAAATTATTATTGTGGCAATCAAGTCATAGCTTCCACCTACAAATTTTGTGTGGTAATTTTGATTGTAGAAAAAAAAAATCAAAAATTTCACAAATTTAATATTGATAGAGATACAACATTGTAAACTGGAATATTTACAAAGAGGAAATACATAGAAAAATTACAATTGCGAGAAATTGTTGAAATTTAAGAAAAATAAAAAATTTGTGGGAAAGTTACAAATACGAAAAAATTGTGAACAAATATACAATACAATTAATGTAGGTGAGTTATAAATTTAATAAATTGTAGACTATCCATGGTCCAACAAATCATGGAAGAAACTGCAAAAAATGACTCAAAATGCAGACAAGATACAATTCAGGTGACATAATTAAAAAGGATTAATTACTTAATAATTGTGTCACATTTACACCACCCAAAGTGATGCAACTTCATCAAAGTTTCGCAAGAAAAAACACACAAGACCATTGATTTATAACACAAAATCAACCCAATTTGAGGCGCAACTACACTTTATTTAGTTGTGATCAATTGGATTGAAATTAAAATAACACTTCATTTGGTTGGAGTCTTGGATCTAATTAATTTGGATGACATAATATATATATTTATATATAATATGAAATGAACAACACAAAACCAATATTTACAAAACAAGTGGTCAGGCTAGAATATTGAAACAAATAAAGAAAATCTTAGAAGAAAATTAATTCTATCAAAAAGAGATGAGGAATCCCTAGAATGTTACATGCAATGTGGGTTTATAAAAACTGAAAAGATTAAGGGTTGAGTGTAAGTTGAGTTGATATTACATAAAGGAAAACATTAAGGGCCAAGTATAAGATGTAGCTCAGGTTCACCAAAAGAAATCCATAATGATTGAATGTAAGTTGAGTTGAGTTTACCAAAAGGAGAACCCTAAGGGATAAGTATTATATGTAAAATATTCTCATTAAAACGTAGATATGAAAAGTGATTTTACAATACCAAATATACTAATCTAGCCATATTTAATTTGTAATTCAAATCTAAATACATATTTAATTTGCAATTCAAATCTAAATACATGTGTAAATAATTTAGAATTATCATTTCATTGGATAATCCTTGCTTTTTTGCAATTTTGGAGACAATCTTAAGTGGCATACAATGAGAAATAAGTCCAAATAACATGACAAACCAAACCCATAAAGTATTTATTGCATGTTCAAACTGAACTGACCAGTTTTGTATAGAGTATGGAAATGAAAGAACAATTCCATATAAAGTACAAAAATAGCTTTGATGTCAAACTAGGGAGAGAAATATTCTACTACAATCAACTAACTCTAGTCTTCAAAAAGATTGCACGCTTTTACTTATGAACATCGCAGATCATTGGGAACATGTGCTCCATCTAGAACTTGAAACCCTAATTTGGACTCAACACCTTATAGGACTCATTAAAAACAAAGGTTGTTAATGGGTCTATGCTATCCCTCACCTCTAATATTATCAGATCCTATGTGTCTTGAACAAATTGTACAAATTAATACTTGATGCAAGTTAGCAGACAATTTCCAATCTAAATAAGTATCCCAAACCTTATATTTTTATGGATGCAAAACAACTCGTAAATGCTAGAATGTTTGAATTCTATTTTTGGTACAAGGATGCTATTCAAAACAATAAATTTAGCTTTTATAAAGATTCTTCAATATCCATTTTTATTCAAAAATTTCTTATCTTGAATTGATCTTGTTCTTGTTATAATCCTAAGAGGACTAATGCAATTTCATGCATTTATAAGTTTATTGAATTCGAATTATGACCCTATTAGATTGAGTGCAAGACAACACATAATGGACAGAAAAACCAACAAAAAAGTATATAAATTCTGAAAAATTCAAAATCATAAGACATGAGACTTAGAAAGGTGGTGACTAATTTTCTATAGTACACTATTGGCATGACCAATTGATTCCATACAATAGGGTACTTACATGCCTAGCTCCATATAGTATGGAATTGACAATTGTTTAGGATCATGAGAAAATTTGTGAAAGGGAGAGAAAACCAAATAAGATTTGAGAAAATAAATTCAAGAAACATTAAGAGTCACACAAGATAAAAATGAAACAAACTAAAAACCAAATTACACATGAAACACACCAATAAAAACTTAACTTATCCAATAACCAACAAATAATCACACAAATACACTATCACTAAAGCAATTAACTAACTATGTGCCAAGTTATCAATACACGGAATAACACTAATGTGATTAAATAGCCGAATACTAAGAAAATTGACGGTTATAAAAGAGAATTTTTAAAATTGCCGTCTCCTTGTATTTTTGTTTTTGGAAATATTAATAACGAGTCCAAATGCATTGTTTCTTGAAAGACATATATTTTTGTTTGACATTTTCATGATCAATGTAGGTATTTTCCAGGGTGCTTTTTAGTATTTATATTAATACTATCATTGACGGTTTCTAAACGTCTCTCAAATTTTTTAAAATAATGGAAAATCTTTGTCAAAAATGGATTGTTATCATAATTTAATTTTATGGTAGCCATATAAACTAGATGGGTGCTTATTTTCTCTATAACTATAGATCACTTGTAAAACGATTGAAAGGACAGGCCGCAGCAAATACGGTGTCAACAATAAAAAATGAGCATAAAACATCATTTTGAAATATATCTTAATTAAAAATGTCTTTCATTTTATTGGCATCAATATTTTTATCTTCTTTGACATGGTAGCCACTTGTAAAATGATTGAAAGGACAGGCCGTAGCAAATACGGTGTCAACAATACAAAATGAGCATAATACATCATCTTGAAGTATATCTTAATTAAAAATATCTTTCATTTTATTGGCATCAAGACTTTTATCTTCTTTGACATGGTAACCAGTTTATAATACTGTTATTTCTAACTGGTGGATACGATATTTTTTTGTTTTGCTTTGGGGTATGGCTTTATAATATTGCAGTGTCAAACTATATGATATCATGCACACCCAAAGACAGTTTCAATAGGCCTGTAATTGTCATCGTCCCTTGACCCTGTCATCTACATAGAAAGTTTCTCCCATACACAGGCTCTCCACCTCGTATAAATATAAGGAAGATAAGCCACAACTGATACAAAGCAGTATATTACAGAAGTTCAATGGAACCCATCAGTGGATCCATAGGACATTCTGCATATACAATGACGCTTATACTTTCTTTTCTATGTTTTGTTTGGTAGCTATTACGGCAGTGCAAGCTGAGTATGATACATCACCTCCACCCTATTACAAGTCTCCACCACCACCTTCTCCTCCTCCTTCATACTATTATACTTCTCCTCCTCCTCCTTATTATTACAAGTCTCCACCCCCACCTTCTCCATATTACTACAAGTCTCCACCTCCCCCTCCCCCATATTATTACACTTCTCCACCTCCCCCTCCATACTACTACAAGTCTCCACCACCTCCTTCTCCATACTACTACAAGTCTCCACCACCTCCTCCATATTACTACACGTCTCCTCCTCCTCCCTCCCTATTACTACAAATCCCCACCACCTCCTCCTTCGTACTACTACAAGTCACCTCCCCCTCCTCCATATTACTATAAGTCTCCACCCCCTCCTCCTTCTCCCTATTACTACAAGTCTCCACCTCCTCCTCCATACTACTACACGTCTCCTCCCCCCCCCCCCTTCTCCCTATTACTATAAATCCCCACCACCTCCTCCTCCATATGACTACAAGTCTCCACCCCCTCCTCCTCCTCCATATTATTACAAGTCACCTCCTCCTCCTCCTCCATATTATTACAAGTCACCTCCTCCTCCTCCATACTACTACAAGTCTCCTCCACCTCCACCTTATTACTACAAATCCCCGCCTCCTCCTCCTCCTTATTACTACAAGTCTCCACCCCCTCCTCCTACTCCATATTATTACAAGTCACCATCCTCCTCCTCCTCCATACCACTACACCTCTCCCCCACCACCATCCTCCTTATTACTACAAATCCACCATCACCATCCTCCATCCATACCACTACAAGTCTCCACCGCCTACCACCATCACCATCTACAACTCCCACAACCATCCTCCATCCATACCACTACAAATACACCTCCTCCTCCATCGCCATCACCTCCTCCTCCATACCACTATAATTCTCCACCCCCTCCACCATACCATTCTCAGTCTCCACCTCCTCCTCCTCCATACTACTACAAGTCTCCTCCTCCTCCTCCTCCATCTCCATACTACTATAAATCTCCACCACCTCCTCCTCCTTATTACTACAAATCTCCACCACCTCCTCCTCCCTACATCTATAAATCTTCCCCCCCTCCTCCTCCTCCATACTACTACTATTCTCCCCCTCCACCACCCCCATATTACTACAAAATCTCCACCGCCTCCAACTCCAGAATATAAGTATGTGTCTCCACCCCCACCCATTAACGAATATAAATCCCCTCCTCCACCTCCACCATACAAGTAATAGTTACTACCCCAGCCCATGTATGGATTCCCAACTTAGATCATTAATAAAAGGTTAGTTTCTGTCATGCTATCTGCATTTCTTTTGCTTAATGTAATTCTGGTACTATTCCCAGGCTATTAAGGTTAGTTTCTGTCATGCTATCAACTGAGAGTTTTATGTATGAAAGCCATGATGCAGGAATTTTAAACTCTATTTTGCAGGTCTGCCTCCCATTCACCATATCACCCAGTTGCATTGCCGGCTTGAAGATTTCAATAAAGATTTCTTTCATTTCATTTTATACAGAAAGCTGTTATTAAAGCTTTTACTGTGGAATAATTCCAAATGTTGATCACCCTAGATTATATTAATTTACTCATATTAGTATTATATTGTGCACGCTTATGGTTGTCAATGAAATATAATATTCAAATCCATACAATTTGCAGGTGTTTTGAAATTCTGTAATTTATTTTAAGTTGTTTACTACTTTACGTTGGGTACCATTGAAGTTTTAACTTAAAAAAAAGAGAATGATAAACTCTCTCATGGCTTGGGTGCAATTTCGAATGAAAAATTATATCAATTAAGGAATGAATGCCTGTTTCCAATGTCAAATATCTCGAAAACCATTAAAAAGAGAGAGAAAGCAATCCGAAATCCTTAGCCGAAGACTTTTATTAATGTATGTTTTGAAATTTGACGTCAAAAATGATTTTTAATATATCAAAATCTCATTCGTGTTTTTTTCTTCTAAAGAATAACGGTTGGATTTATTAAACATTTTCGTTCAGGCAACCAATTTAAATGGTAGATTTGCATGTGTACAATGCAATGTAAACCCCAAACGATATTTGTTATTTATTTTAGAGGGATAGTTAAAAATAACAAATCTACAAAAAAGAAAAATTGTTAAAAATAGTAAATATGTAAAAATAACTACTGCAAAAAAACACAAAATTGTTTAAAATAGCTAAACCATTATTTAAGCCGTCAAATTTGACATTGAATAAAATTGAAAGAGGGATTCCTCATCTTTGTATACAATTATGCTTATGAATGAGGTAACTCTTATGATGGGTTGTAAATTATAGTTACAAATTGTTGAGGAACAATGTTTGGTCTTGTTTTGCTTCAAGGAAGTGTGGTGGTTGTATTGACACTAGATTTGTTTAGAATAAAAAATAACTCTTTTCATAATCTTTGGAAATAGATATCCTTAATTGAGGATTGCGAAGTAGAATGATTTATGTACTACAAATAATGTGTTTCTAGCTCCTTCTCTCTCATATTGAATAAATAGAAACCAAAAAAGAAAAGAAAAGAAAACCACATCTAATATGGGACTTTACAAATCTTAAAGACTATTTTCCAGGGGTTGAATTAGTATTTAATCCTAAGGCAAGAGGGCTAGATTTTGAGCTTAAATAATTTTTACATCATGTAATGTTGGTTAGCTTTTGTGCAAGAATTATACGTCAGACTGGAGCAAGGTGTGCTTCAAGCTTACTTATAAACTATTTTAGAGGTAGTGGATAACCTCACCCAAAGGTCACACAAAAAGAAGAAATAGTAAAATTGCGCCCCATAAAATTCCCCTTTAACTTATTGAAAATAAATAGATTTTACATTTTATCACTAACCGACCAACTGTAGATTAAAAAACGTAAAATTTTCCTCTGAAATCCTGACATAAAACATGATAAAATAAACAATTTAGCAGCTAAACTCGCTGGAAAAATATGGCTACTAATAAGTTCTAGAACTCGGGAAAACCATCGGCCCTAAAAAAATAGAGTGAGAGAAAAATAGGAAAGCAAAATAAAGGATTTAAAGTAGAGACTGGCTCATGTCTAGAGATAGAATACATTCATTATCATGTCTCATTTCTTTGGTTGTGTGGTTTTTATCTTTGTATACTACATAATAAGAAAACCAAAACATAAAAAATAAATATAACGATACCCATTCCTTTCAACATGTATAATGATTTCTGAAACTCTAACAAAAGCTCATCAAAAGCTGCAGAAATTGTGAAGATTTGCTACAACAACAAGCTCATCAAAAGCCAAAAACAAATCAATTACATAGAATTGAAAGAAATACAAAGACAGGAAGTAATCAATGTCTCATAATGTTGTTGATTAAATAGTTCTACATTTATCAACCCCACAAAATAAAAAATAAACTGAATATTGTGTATATATGCTCATTGAGCTTTTGCACTTATCAAAAGACCCCCTTGGCTAAGTGAATCTAACTTCTCCAGGTTAGATTAACATCTGACGAAATAAACATATAGGTTGGGCAACAGACCTGCATGGTACTATTTGTATTTTGTATTTTCCCTAATTGATGGCTATGCATTGATGCAACGGTAGAAAATTAAAAATTCATGTTAGCTAAAGGAAAGAGAAGAAACATTGACCTTCGCAACTTGACATAAATTGTAATTAACCTACCTTCATGTAGTTTACATGTGCAATTTCCATCGTGATATAAATTTGAGTTCAAAAAATGAAAAAGAGGAAACGATTAGTGCAAGCTCTTGAGGATCATTCTTTCAAATCCCCACATTGTGTTAAGGTAGTCTATAACCCACCCAGAAGTAAAATTTGTGCACCGGGTTAAGGCGGCCTATAGCCTTCCCAGAGGGAAAATCCCCACAACATGTTAAACCAAACTACACCACAAAGGTTAAATACTTAAAATTCAATCCTTGGCCTATAGCCCAGATGACAAATCCCCATGTTGTGTTTAAATTTCAATCATTGGATGAATCCCCACAAAGCGTTAAGGTACCCTACAACCAAGTTAATGTCAACTGTGATTGTGAAAATAATAAACTTCTAAATTTCAATCCTTTTCATCGGTAATTTTATCATCTCATGAAAATATAATCGTAATTAGATTTTTGCAGATTAAGTATTTATTCTAGATGTCCTTTTTTTCCTATCTGATTGTCTGGAGAAAAAAATTAAGCATTTCTTTCAATAAAGGGAACATTTTATTTATTTTTTAAGAAAAAGTAGGGATAGAAAACTAACTTACTCGGCCATAGCGCTCTCCAGGGTCTAACTCCTCGAACTCTGAATCCGTTTCATCACTATCTTGGTTTGATGGAGCGTTCCCTCCACTACCTTTCTTGTCCACCATATCAGAAAAACTAAAAAACAACTGCAACCTTTTTTTAATAACCTTCTCTGTCCACCTCCAATACCCGAGTTATAGCAAAGCCTTGCACTAATAGGTTGAAGTTATAAAACCCTCTAGTTCTATTTTTTCTATCCTAAAACAATTTCCACACCCCAAATTTCACTCCAAAACACGAACTCCTCCTTAGAGCCATGTTTAGTCCACCGCTTGTCGATCCAGATTCTCTGCATCAAATATTTATAAAACCCTTTCAATTTGTCATCTTCAAAACCAAAAAATAAAGTATCTCCAAACCCTAAGAGCTCAAAAAATTGTGAATTTTGAATAGAATGTCATTGTCTTATACTCCACATAAAATAAACATTATTGAATCTATAGATTTCGCATGGAGCTTAGCATGTACTAAAAACAACCAGAGAAAATGAATTCAAAACATCATAACTACTTGAATTCAAAATTAGGACTTTTTACTTGTAATGAGAAGCAAGAAATCAGAATGAAACAAGTTCAAATAGGGAAATCAAGGTTTCAATTTTAATACAGGGTAATCAAGGTTACAATTTTAATACAGAGAAATCAAGGTTACAATTTGATATAACTTATAAGATTTTCACTACAACCAGAGATAAAAATGAAGTATTGACATACCTTCCCAATAAGGATGCCATCTCATAGTACTTTTCAAAGACAAATGTATACATACGTCAGTATCTAAAATGCCTTAAAAGTACCAATATTTCAAGCTCTGTAATATGTTTCAAAAGTTGTTATATACCTGTCATATTTGAGCCTAAATCTTTTAAATAATCTCTTTCGACAATAACCTAATGATGATATGAATAAGAGATATAGTAACTGTTGTAATGATTCACCCCCAATGAAATCAAGATATCCCTTGAGCATTTCAGATGGATGGGGGACTTTTGAGGTAAAGATTGTTTCCAGTTTAAAAGATTTCAATCTCCGATTCTTTATAAATATCGAAAACAAAGTTATCTGTATAAAGAACTCTAATCTATTTCAAAAATAGAATTATCTATATAAAGAACTCTGTTTTCCATAGCCATAACTATGTTCTTTATATAGATAACTTTGTTTTCATAGATACCTTTATTGAGAACAAAGTTACATATAAATATGGAACTCTAATCTACTTCCCTGATACAGATCACTCACTCTGAAGAGGAAACCTCTGATTGATAATTTTTTTTGGTCAAAACCTCTTTTCCTTGTTCAGTATTGATGTATTTTAGGCCCTGGGAACTTATTTATATTGAATGAGATCACTCAAAAATGTTAAATTTTCTGCATTTCTTTGTCACGGTTCAAGAACTTATTTTCAATATTGATGTATTTTAGGTTCTGAAAGAGAATGCTTACAGTTAATTATTTTGTAACGGGTTGCGGAAACCATGAAGAATGTACTCAAACTAGAGGCCCTTAAGAACTGAAGACAATCCTGTGGCTACTTTCTACTTCTTTAGGAACATTTTTGTTGGCAGGAAGACAGTATTTGGCTACAAATTTTCTGTTTGTTTAGAAATTTGAGGATTTTCCTGTTGAGAAATGAGAAAAGGTGCTTCTTGACTGGTCTATGAGTTCATTGTCCTTATTCAGGACTAATTTTCAAATCTTTCAAGGGTAGCCCGATGTGGAACCATTTCAACAGAGTAAGTTGAGAAGTCCAATGAAAATAGAATTATAAAATGGTAAGAGTATTTTTAGGTACAGTAAAACTATTAAGACTAACAAAATGGAGGATAAATTTCACAACAATTTTTTTCCACCTCATCTTCATGAACTAAATGAAATGAACTTTTACACCTCATCTTCATGAAGCAACATGTTTCGAATACCCTTAGCGACAGGATATTGCCTCCCAGTCTCTAGATAAATGAGAGCACCTTCTTCTAAATGCAACTCTAGAAGAGCGTGGTGAAAACGCTGCAAGAAGACATCATTCTCTAGCATGGTTGCCTCTGCTTGTTCTGGGAGATCATTTACATTCATCTTCTTTGCTGCATCATGTAAAGCCCTCCACTCAATCTTTGGGAAAATGTGCTTCAAGAAATCAGGGTTAAATGGAACCTCCTTCGTCACAAATTTTTTCAACTTCCAACTCCAAGGGAAAGCCCTTTGTCACCCCTCTGATATTACAGGACAAGATATTGTGCGTCAACAACGTCATCTTCCCCAATTCTTTGTGAACCAAAAAATTCTCCAACTAATTAAAACCTGCAGGTATTGCATGACATAAAAAAAATCTTTTAAAATACAAACAAATAAAATGGAATCAATACATTTTGGTAAATGGATATCCATAATCAGTGCAAAAAACTAATATTATTGTTTTGTCTTTTATAAATATATATTAAAATCTCTTTGCCAACGTCTGTTTTGTCAAATATTTTCGCAAATCAAGGCGCAAGAAGTAGGAGGGTGAATTGTTTGCTTATGAATTTGCCACAAATCCTGTTGATAACTAAACAACCAAGTTTACTGCCTCTGTCAAATAGCACAGCCGGTGGGGGAAAGGAATGCAAGTGTAGATTGGCAAATTGGTTTGGTCCGGAATCCCAAGGAAAAATAAAGCAGGAGCATGAGCATGGTCTTTGGAATGAGCTTCTGAGATAAACATAGAGGCATAACAATTATGGTAGGGCATCAGAAAACTGTGCCTTCACACTCAAATTTCAATATGCTGGTGCTGAGGGAAACCACAGACTATAACTGTGAATCTATAATGGCTAGAGAAGAAGGTTGATGAACTGAAAGAATGCTTTCTGAAGTAAATTCCACAATCATAATTCTCTAATTTCAAAAATACTTATGGACAAACACATATAGCAACAGTCTGATCCATTCCTCCATGAAATGAGAAGGTCATTGGATTGATTTGTGGTGGCTTTGAAGGAAAGAAGAGCTTCAGATTCGTGTTGAGGACATGCGACACAGAGGCTTAGATTGGCAAAGAGAATAACAGAAACTGCAATAATATTTATCAGGGCACGAGCAGTAATGACACCCATATTATTGGGACACTGCAATAATAAACACACATTTTGCCAAAACCTACTTCAATTTAACTGAGAATCTACACAATTTGATCTGCTCGACTGTTAACACACGTTTTTCTCTGCTCTGAATGTGTATAAAACTCCTAAGCCCGGAATCCGACAGAATAGAATCAATTTCTATGGGTTGGCTTTGAAGAAAGGCAACCAGGGAGGACCATTAATGGATTTATTAAAATAAGAACCAGTCTTCGAGATCTCCACCTGAAGGCAGCATAAACAAACCCACAAGGTAACAAAGAATTAAATTGCTCAACATAATGGAAAGAAAGTGTGAAAACGTGCAGACGACCGTCAAACCGTCAAATTTAGCACAGTCATAGAAACGTCTACAAGGGCCTTTCCCATAGGGGGAACACCTTCGGCATAAAAAGTGTTTACAGATGTAAAAATTATATTTTGTTTGTTTATTTTCTTTTAAAAATAAAAAATAAGAAGAATTAATACATTATATAAAATTTGATATATATAATAAATATGGAGAGATCTAACCAATTGAATTTAATTACCACAACTACTTAATTAGCATGCTTTACAATATACTAATTTGTATAGTATCATGGTTCATTGACCTTCCCCTCTCTTTCTATATGGTTTTAAAATCTCATAAAAAATCTCTACTCTCTTTTTTCTTACATGATTTTGTAATCTTTAAAATATCTTATTTATGTTTTTTTATTATTTCTCTTTTCAATAAATATTGCAATAGTTTCGATGACTCAATTTTTTTTTAATTCATCATGACATGTAAAAAACAATTACAAATTCAAAATGAATAAAACTCCAAAAATTTTAACAAAAAAGTTAAATTAATAAACTGAATATAATAAATCAAGATTTAAAGTTTCATATAGAAGAATATATATAAAATTAGTAAAGATATCTTAAATACATTTATTTGAAATATGCCAAGAGAAATCAATATGAAGGTTGTAATGTTGTATTTTGTACATAACACATTGATGAATAACTCCATTACATTGTTTATCAATTTCTCTCGAGCGTTGACAATTAATGACATCAATTTAACTATGTCATTGTGTACAATTTTACACCTGCCAAATGCAAATTTCCTTGAAAATTTCGAAGGATTTAAAAAAAAAACCATTTTGTACATATCCCACATTCATTGCAATCCATAAGACCATATTTCCTTCACATATTTTGTTAAATAATTCATGTGCCTTGTGTATGGATATCCATTTTGTACACGGCTACCTGGAAAGTTGCAACTACATTTAACTAAAATCAACTTTCTAAATTATGTTTTGATAGATGTCCATATGTTGTTTTAAAGCTCCCATTTTGACACAAGCTCAGAGGATGTTGGGAACCCCTACTAATTGCATTTTCTTGAAAGTTTCTAAAGCCTTTTCAACGAACTCCATTTTGTGTATATTGTTTTGCAATATTCTATATATAATTAAAGCTATCAAATTTTAAGTATGTCATCAGAAAATCTTGAATATTGTTTCACAAAGTTAAAACTTTTTAGAGTGCATGAATTTTTTTTTGTGAATCGGTCCCTAATTATATTTTACCATAATATAATTACTAATTTAAAATGCAACCAAGACCATATATGACATGCTTTGGGAAATACAGATAATTCTCTAATTTTATAGATGTACATTTTTCACTTCACTCAGGAAAAATGGACCTTATCAATCCACCTACCAACATTTTCATTTAAAACCACCCTTATATAATTTGTGTATTATATAATAAGGTATTGCCTAAAACTCTTAGGAAAATGAATCTTCAAATTAATGTATGAAATTGTGATTCATTTAGGAAAGTTGTTGCAAAACAAGATGATGGAAATACAGTCATTTCTTAGTGAAATATTTCTTTAAAAATGACACTTTCAACAAATTTTATTCTTGTAAGTTATACATATTTCTATAACTATGAAGTCATTCAATTGAGATTTTAATATGAAAGTTATGATATAGGAATTTCAAACTCCATTTTGTAGGTTTGCTTCCACCCCCTTGTTCACCATATCACCTAGTTGCATTGCCGACGTGAAGATTTCAATAAACATGGCTATGATTTCATTTTAATTGTGCATATGAATAAAGCTACCTTTTGTCCAAACTTCATATTCGAGGATTGATTAAACTTTTGAGTGTGTTATCATTGTGTGGAATAATTCAAAAAAATTGGTGATCACACTATTTTATTAAATTATTCATTTTATTTTAAAACATAATATTAAAATCAACACACTCTGCAAGTATTTTGAATTTCCATAATATAATTTATGTTGGGTTTCCAAACTCTTTCATGGCTGGGATTACAATTTTTTGATTACAACTGTAAGCTAGGAAAAATACACTTATAACAAAACAAGGAAGTAAAATACCAATAATCATACCTCCTCCTTCGTGTTCCGTAGCAAACCTCAGAAGGGGCTAGGAAACTTGGATTGAAACCTGATTGTGTGATATGTAGGTGTTTTTCTTCAAGATGGAACAAGACCTTCCTGCAACAATGATCCTCTTACTTTGCACTAGATGGGAAAAAGGATTATGAGGCTATTTGGGCATTAGGACGAGGCAAAAGGATGTTCTTTGCTCAAAGGATGTAAGAACTTAGATATGACATTCAAGCCGATTCTCCGTGTCCTTAGAGGGGAGGGGTAAGGTTGTATTTATAGCCTAGGGGAGTGATTAAATTAGAGTAATTTAAATAATCATGGTTTGAAAATATGGGCAAAATTAAGTGAGCGGTTTGAAAATGTGGGCAAGATTAGGTGAGTGGTTTGAAAATGTAGGCAAGATTAGATGAGTGGGGGCCACGAAGAATGGGTGAGGATTTGAATTATATTTTTAATTCATAAGTGGAGGATTTTAGGTGAGTGGGGACCACGAAGGGTGGGTGAGGATTTGAATTTGAATTTTTAATTCAATAGTAGAAAAACATGGAGAATAATGACATGTGGTGAGGATTAGGTTATTTTTAGATTTGAAATGGATAATTAATCAAATTATATTTGATTAATTCGAAGTGTATTTTTGTGGAAAATGAGGAAGGGGAATTACTTGATTTAGGACAGATGTGAAATTAGGGTGTCTACATTTGCCCCTCTTTGGAAGGGTACTATGAAAGTAGTGTCCTTTCAAAGAAAGTAGATGGGATGGGGGAAGAATTCAATCTACTTTTCTTAAGCAAAAAGGTAGAGCAAATGTTTGTTGGGGAGAATAGAAAGTGGTGAGTGATGGATGTCATAGTATCCTCCAAGACAAAAATGTCATGAGAAGATGTGATTACGGATAGATGGGACGAGATTGGAATATACGATAGAACTCTCGAAAAGAAGAGAAATGAATTCTACGGAGAAGAGGACGATAATGGAGTGGAAGAGACTAGAATGACTGCATGATGCAAATGGAGAAAGGATTCAATTGGCCTTGAATGCTAGGTGTGAGGGTGTGTGAGAAAGAGAAAAGGGAATGGATAGGATTAGGGGCTGATTACGAGAAAAGTAAGGGAGATAGGGGAGGGGAAAAAAAGAATGGAAGAGGTAGAAATAAGAGAGAGGGATGATAGGGGAAGAAGGGAATGATGAAGGACAAACAAGACAAAAAACAAGAAAATAACAGAGCAGAGGGTGAAGGGATAAAATAGAGAGATGTGTAAAATGAAGGGAAACAACAGAGACAGTAAAGAGGGATGCGTGAAAGTGAAAGAAATGATAGAGCTGAGAAAATAAGGAAACGGGAAAGGATAAATAAGAAGGAAGAAAACGAGGTGGGAGTAGGGGATGAAATGAATGAAAAATGGAAAGATGACGAAAGAAGAAGTAAAACAAAGAAAAAAAAAGAAACTATGAGGGGCAAGCAAATTGTGAAAAAGAGGAGAGAAAAGAAGAGAAATAGATACAAAATGAACGAAAAGGTAGGGGTGGTAGAGAAAAATGAGAAGTGGTCAGAAGAAACATGAAAAATTAGGGGGAGAGGAAAGGAAGATAGAATGAATACAAGGAGAAGATTGAAGGAATCGTGTCATTGCGATGAAGACCAAGGCAAAGAATATGGAATAGACTATATGGAGATGCATGTGGAGGGTGGTATGATAAAAAATACAGGACGGCGTTGAACAACCAGGTTATCGATGGGAAAAGTAAGGAGGAAACATGATGGAAAAGGGGAAGATGACGATACAGGGGAAGGGAAATAAGATGAGGGGTGGGAGAGAGAAGAGGATAACAAAAGAAAATGATGTAGAAAGAAGGGAATACAGAAAGGGGGTAATAAGTGGAAAGGGAACAATATAAGGAATGTTTAGAGAAGAAAGAGGGGAGGAATGACATCGATTGGAAATGATGCGGAGATGCATGAAATGAGGATATTAGGATGACTAGAAAATAGAAAAAGGATGTATGATGAAGACAGTAAAGATATTGAAGAGAGCGAGGAGAAGATGGAGAGATTGGTAAGAAGCAACAAGAAAGGGTGGGATTGAGAGAAAAAAGAATAGGAGAGAAAAGAGAATGGGGATAAAAGAGGCAATGTCAATGAGGGGGATGTTAGGGAAATACCCCCTTACAATGAGTGGTGGGGAAGGGTGAGAGAAAAAATGAAGAAAAGGAGAAAGATAATGAGGATTGGAAAGGGGTAACGCCAACAAAGGGACGTTAGGGCAAAGCCCTTTTACAATGAGTGGTGGGTTCGAGAGGAGAGGAAGAGAATGAAGGGAAATTATAGAAGGTTCAAGGGAGTGAATGAGGTCGTGCGGAATGAGGATTGATGATTTTTAGGGAAAGCCCGTTTACAATTATTATCGCGGGAATAGAAGATGATGATGAAAGAATGATAGAGGAACGTTAACAATAATGGAAAATGGCGTGTGTGGGTAGAAATGTGGGGGGAATTTGAGAAGATGAAGTAGAAAGAGTAAAGAAAATGGGAGGGATGAGTTAGGACTAGGTGAAAAGCAAGGAGAGGATGCGGGTGATGAGGATGAATGAGGTGAGGATGAAGAACCGAGACATGGAAAAGAATGGGAAGAAATGGTATGAAGGATGACAGATCAAGAAGAGGAAAATGGGGGAAAACAATGTGATTGTTGGCAGGAAGAGATTAGATGTATGTTGTAAGAGGATATGTGGAGAAATGATAATAGTAGAAGGAAAAAGTGGGTAGTAGGAGATACCAGGTGAAAGAAGAGATCAACAAAGTGAATGAAGAATGAGGCGAGGGGAGAAGTTCACGATGACAAGTTAAGTGTAGGGAGGACCCTGACATAAGATTGTCATGTGATGGAAGTGGTTAAGTAAGATTGCCAAGCAAAAAAAACTAGAGATAAGTGGTCAAGCGAGAAGCGGTGTTTGTGAGAATCGAAAAGGAGGTGAAAAGGATGTGATAATAGGGGAATGTCGAGAAAAGGTGAAGGGTTAAGGGTGTGTAGTTGATGGGGAAAGGCAAGGAGACAAATCATCCTTAAGAGGGAATCTTAAGTGAGATTGCCATACCGGGTGAGTGGTTTAAGTAAGATTACCAAGCAGAGGAGGTTGATAGTGGTGGTAACAAAGATGTGATGATGGGGAATGAAGAGGAAATATGGATGGTGAGATTGTAAAGTGATGGGTGAGTGTAAGATGACATGTCATGCTTAAGAGAATCTCTTAAGTAAGCTCGTCATGCTGCTGGAGAGTTTCGTAGATCACCCAACCGACAGGATTATAATGCAAAAGGATAAAGATAAAATGATATTGGGGACAGGGATGGAATGGTAGTTGAGAAGATCACGGCGAGGGATTGATAAATAAGATAGAGGAAATATGATGGATGGGCGAAGGCCATAGTGGCAGTCAACCTTAAGGGTGGAAGTCTTAAGTAATTACCATGCAAAGCCGGATGGTTAGTAAGATCTTCAAGCTAAGACAGAAATGGATTATGTTAGAGTTTG
>JAHRHJ020000671.1:0-55729 GCA_019776745.2 Taxus chinensis
GAATGGCATTGTGTTTTGCCTTTAGAAACTATACATGGTTGACTTTTGTTACCAAGTTCTAGAGGATGATAACTGACATCTAGTTGTGGCCTCTTACGTGTTGAAAGCATTACTATACCTACTTCCTGGTTCAAACTCTTGTTTGATAAAGTAAGGGGGAAAACATTGTAAGTTTAATTGAATGAAATCTCTACAATTTTTATTAAGGGTCGCGAGCAAGCTATTAATAGTGGACTGAACAAAATTGTAGGGGAACCATGGTATTGGACTCGTGAAATCGTTTCCTGTTAGATGCGACTGATTACAGTGATAATATAAGAGGTGGCTATTATATTCATCTGTTAATATTTGCCTAGACAATTTCCTTGATAAGCCCCACATGGATCGGGTAAAATTCCATCTTTACCCATTGGCAAGGAGACATAGAACTGATAGGCCCTGAACTGCACGCATAACCTTCATGATGGATATGTGTGTGGTTCTTATTTTTGTGCTTGCACTTGTGGTAAGGTATTTTGAGTCTGGGGCATCGCTGGTGTATTACCCACCGTGTATCGAATCCCTTTGTTTTCGAACTCGAATATCTTATTCTTCGAACTTGGTTACTAAAAGTCCCATTTTGTGGCTTTGTTAAGGAAATTAATTTTTATTTTTATTTTAAAATACTTTTTGACATTGTCGGAAATATAAAAATTATTAACGACTTTTGGGTTTAGCCTTCCCTTATATTATGTAGAGAAGTTGATGATTAGGATAAGTTTTGTTGGTAGAATAATGGCCATTTTTGTGTCTCGTTTGTACGCTTTTGGAAGAGTGGATTTGTTTTGTTAACTAGTACTACGTTTCAGAAATCCTATAAGAAGGTAGTGGTAAAAATCCTTGGTTAAAACTGAAACTACAGTTGTTTTTCTTTTAAGGGCGTTGAACCCATATTACTATGAAGCCTTCCCCTGGGAGATTTGGATAACATCGTTTTGTGTCGCGCCTACGATCATAATTAGTATGTTTTGTCTTCTCTTGGACCTCTTTAGATGGATGGATTGAGTATTGGATTCCAATCACATAATCCATAGGATTACATGAAGGAAATATCAACACTCTTGACTTTCTTGTTCCTAACCCATAAGGTCTTGCCTTGTTTTATGTGATTTTGTTCTTACTGGTATTTTGACTTTCTCCTTGTTGGATGGTTTAGATTTCTTTCTCATGCGAATAAGTTTGGAGTTGTGGGTTTTCATTTAATCCATTTTTGAATTAGAACATTCCTTTCTTGATATTGTTAAATGTTAGCTTACTGTTGCAATGTGTAGCCTTAACATGCTCAGTTCTCGCGAACTGATTCTAGCTAGTATTTGTGCAGATGGATTATGCGAGTAGATTAATGAAAGAGTTGTAAAGGTTTCATCAGTGCAATTTATGAAGTTCCTTGTAAAAATGTCCAATGTGAGGTTAATTTTGTAATAGTGCTTGCAAAGGAGTTTAGAAGACCTCTTGCCTTGGGTTGTTCTGAAATTGCGTGATGATCTTGTCTTGTCCTTCTGTAGGAAAATTGGTAACTTACCTTTGTGAGAAATGGTATTCAATCTTTACATTGATATGAGTATTGTAAAACTTTGATCTTAAGAATAAATTGTCAAGTTAAATCTTTCTAAGACTGAGTGACAATATATTATAAGTAAAGCAAAATGGGTCGGTTAAACCCTTAAAGACGCTAAACCAAAAATAATAATTTATAATTAACAAATAAATGTAGAGGTGATCTATTTGAAATCAAATAATTCCATGAGTGATCAAAATGAAACCATCCTTTGTGAAGTAAAAAATTTTATAACTTGATATCCCTAGCTACACTAGCGAACATTATCCTTTTTATGGTGAATTCTTAGAATGATCCTAAGGTGAAACAAATTGTTAGTTGATATAAGATAATAGATTTAATAAGCAGGAGGAATCAGTTTCGAAACCACGCAATCTGTCTCTCAACCATTTGAAAGGTAAATTGTTTTCTTTTGTAAAAAAATCATCCAGTGAAGCCTAAGTAAAATATTTAATAATTTTCGATAAATCCTCAAGCTTCAATAAAAATTGGGTTAATAACTAATGAGGTCATAAAGATGAATTCAACTCGACCTTCTTCCTCTAACCAGTTTTTTTTTAGGTGCTTGGTAATCTTTCTCTTAAGTATGTTGAAAGCGAATCCATATTGTAATAAGGTTATGAGCGAGTTTTAGTAGCATAAGTGAGGATAGATGGCCTTGTGGAATTAAATTACCTCCTTTATTAAATAATTGAATTAAACAAATAAATGTCATAATAGAGAAGATTTAAAATTAATGACTCAGTGAAAAAGGAATAAACTCAGCTTGGTAAGATGAATTGTATGAATCATTATCTGAGGTCTCCTTGAAAACGTAAGGCTAAGAATTGCAAGATGTCTTATTAAAATAAATAACCCTCAAGAATATCTCGTTGTGGTTGGCCCTAACTGTAAGTGTGTTTGTGGTTGGACTTCTATGTTGTCATGTCTAAAAGAAAAGTAAATTGTCCTTGATAGGTGTGAACGTTTCCGTGCTGCCTTTATGGCCATCCTTGTATCGAGTTGTTCACAGAGTTAGTTGTATCCTTGGTGACGACATGTTGCGTCATGTTATGTGTTAAGAAAGAAAAAAAAATCCTGTCTTTTACTTTGTTGTTCGTGTGTGTGGTTTTTTTTGGTCGTTACACTTGGTATCAGAGCAGAGGTTCATGCTCTCGAACCTATGGGCCGGATTGGTGTTCAGATATGGTGGAACAATTGATGGGACACCAACCTTATTGTTTCACTCTAAGTGTTGGTAATGACACTAAATGGCAAGATCTCCATAGTATTATGAAGATGTGAATGCCCATACAGATCCTTGAGCCACATAACGTTAGAGAACACTTAACATTGTCTCAAACCCTCATCGAGTATCAACATACCTACATCACAGATTCATAATATTTCATGAAAAAAAATTATAGAAGGAACTTGGAGCAGTAGACTATTTGTACAGGTAATCAAATCTACTTATTTAATGAAGTTTTTTCCAGACTACATAGATAATATATATGTTCTCTCGTCTCAAAGGTATGAATGGACAACATAGAGGCTTTACACATGTCCACGTGATTATTGTGGCTTGAGAATGCGCATCTAAAGTTGACGTAATGGACTAGGAGGATACAACTTGTTATTGAGGTGACAAAACAATACTTTGATAAGTTCGTGTCTTCCTGGAACCCTCCGCCCAGCTTGCAACCACTTGGATTTTGTTCAACAGGTCACTCCTAGATGACCCTTGTTTGTTAGTATATAACACAAATACTATCCACCTCCCCACATGCAAACCTTGAAGAATGTTCTTAATCAAGTTCAGCACCACACTAAATGTTCAGAGGCACAGACATGTCTGCGTAGAAAGCAATCACAGTTGTAGTCCAAGGTACAACGCCTTCAATGGGCCACACAACCTACTTCAGAATTTACTCATTGAAAGCAATGATGGGAAAATTAAGTACCCCCCCTACTATCAAGAAAAATATGATTCAGATGCTGAACATAGTTACAATCGTTAACAATGATATCCATATAGAGAACAAATGTCGATTGCCAACCGGTACTTTCCCGCCATGCAATTCTAAAGTAGATTGCAAAATATGCTTCAAAAGCAGAGCAACGTTCAGAAACTTATCACCAAATGCTATCTAGATTTTAAAGAGATGCTGATGCAAAGATTCACCAGCAACACATTTTGATTCAAAAAATGCTCACATAAGAGCATTATTTAACATCACATAAGCACACAAGAAACATTCCACATGCTACAAAAAATGCCACTTGTTATGTGCAGTTGTCCATTTGTATCATTAAATGTTGGGAAAAATATTTTGAGACGTGTCATTGAAAGTGATGCTAAAGTACAAGAAAAAAACACTTTCTTGGATGCATATAAAGTTCACCAACAACCATGGAACACCTACCACTTATTCAAGTTTCTTGAGATTGGAGCTACAACAGGAACCGTAAAGGTGATAAATGGAAAAAGCGAACGACTAAAGCAATTGTTCGGGTCCACTCGAGATTTGTGGATGTCCCAACTCAGGAATCAACATCATATGACCTTTTGTGTTGGTCAGAACTCCTTTTATAGAAGCCTTTCAGAAATATTGCCTCCAAAATGTGGCTCAAGCCCACATGACATCAACAACACTTGGGACATGTAACAAACACAACTACAAACCATGGCATTTTTTACGCACTATCGTAGACATAGGACTTGAAATACAGATGTTAGTTCTGACTCATAGAGGTCAAATGCAGTATTCAACACAAACCATTGCAAGAATGGAAGGTCTTTGCACAACTTTGTCTGGGAAACAACACGGGTCTTGACAGTCTTGAAATGTTGGGGAAACAATATTTTGACATACACAATAATTGGAACATACATGACATTTCACATCATTTATAAATAACTGGTTCATCATTCATTCAGAGAGAAAAGGTAGACATAATTAATAACACCACCATCTTCCACACTTCCTTTGTCTTTATAAAAACTAGCTCTTGATACCATACTACACCATTCAGCAAACAAAACCCTTCTACCTCCACTAAGATTGATAATTCAAGGAACGGCTGGCACAGGAAAATCATTTCTGATAAATAAAATCCAGAATTCATTCACAGCATCAACCACATCTCCCTCACCTCTACTTGTGCTCGCCCCTACCGGTGTTTCAGCATTCAACATCTCTGCATCCACAATCCATGTAGCCCTGCGTATTCCAATCAAAGAACTAAAACCCCTTGAAGGTACAAGCATTATCATCTTTTCAAGAGTTTCTGAAACATATAGAATATGTTCTTATTGATGAAATGAGTTTCATCGGCCCAAAGTTGCTAGAGAAAAATTGACAGTAGGCTATGCGAAGCTTTCCCACACTCAAAACATCTGAATTTGGAAACAGATCAGTCATCCTCCTCGGCGACCTCAGGCCAATTACCACCGGTTTTGGACAATCCTCTTTATGCAAGTAATTCCTATGGAGCAACCCTTTGGAAGGGATTTCAGTCTTCCATTACATTGCAAACTAATATTTGGCAACAAGGAACAACCAATGCACAAGTTTCATTCCGGAATTTACTGCTCCACATGCGATATTAAACCCCTCTAATTGAGGATTGAGAACTCTGTCTCGCACAGACACACACCTAACTCACCAAGAGCTCAATAATTTTAAGGATGAACCACATTTTTTTGCAAAAAATGATCAAGTGGACTCCCACAACCTTCAAATGCTGAAGGCATTGAACGTTCCGATCACCCAATCCATTGCTGAAAGTAACAGGCGAACTGGACCAAGAAATCCTGATGATGATCAGTTGGAACACAAAGTTCTGCTGTGCAAACAACAAAAAATCATGCTTATTGAAAATCTATGGGTTGATGTAGGCCTTGTGAATGGTGCTACAGGAACAATCACTGACATTGTCTACGACGCATCAATGCAACCACCAGCATTACCTTTATTTGTTGTTGTCAAATTTGATAGATACAACAGCCCATGTTGGGATCCCTCCAACTCGTTACATATTCCCATACCCCTTATTTCGAGAGGGAATTGAAGATAATTGCCAATTAAAATGGCCTGGGGATTAACTATCCACAAGTCCCAAGGACTTACTTTGCACAGAGCAACTGTCGACATTGGAACCATTGAAAGGCAGGGTTTGACATTCACAGCTTTCTCCAGAGTTCCCTCACTTACAAATCTACACATTTCACCTGCTTTTTCATTCGAAGAGATACTCAAATATGGTGCACGTAACAACACTTGGAGCAAGAAGAAAGGAGGAAGCAAGACTATTATCACTCAACCTATCGTAAATACTACCCTCTACTTTGATAGCACCTCCGCTACTACTATACTCAACACTTCTTCTATCCAAAGCGACATTGTCAAGTTCAAGGGGTATCAAATGTAATCATGTTTATTGAATTTAAAAATGCCCACTAAAGGCTAACCATTCATGATATAAACCTTTAAATGCAAATGTATACATGTCTCAATTACATGTGCACATTTCATATCTACATTTATTGCTGATGTTTTCAAATATGAAATGAAACTTTAAATGTACGAAACTTGTAACAGATAATTAAATGTACACATACAACATTTCAATGTAATGTTTCAACTAAATTCCACACTACACTATCAATCACACACATTATCAACTTTACAATAAATGTTTTTCCAACAAAACACCAACCGAACAACCGATGCACAACTAACACAATAAACCCGAATAAAATACATACAACATCAACTAAAAAATAAATTAATTTAAACTTCAAATGTATTCCATGTACAAAGCTTTAACAACTTTGACATGTAGAAACAACCTTAAAATTAAGTGGCCCATCTATATTTCTACACTTATGTCAATCACACCCCTAATCAACATCAATTGTACTTCAAAATTAATAACTATACCTCTAAATCAAATAACATATACCGTTTGGCGTTAACATTGCATGAAACACATGTGATTGCTAGTAGGGTAAAATAATACTTGAGATTGAACACCTCTAATTGTTAAATATATTATATTTATATATGAATGAAATACAAAGACTACAATTTGTATATACTCTATGTGTATACAAAGGAGGTGTTTCTGAATGGTAGAAATATTTGAGATTCGATGATATCTATTTGTAGACTTGGCACTTAGTTCAAAGGAACGACTTAATTTGACAACCACCAAGTGACATTCTTGTTACCATGCCTTAAATTGACTAAAGAATAAATGACCCATTGGAGCAACAAGAAAGCCCCAAAATAGTTAACCAAATTTTGTCCTTTTCAGAGGTCGTGGAACCTTTGGAGAGCTATTGGAATATTGAATCTCACATGCACATTCCAAGGTTCAATTCCAGCGCAAAGTCCTCATGGAAAATCACCCTTTTGGCAGTGTTAGAATTCAAATGTGTGTCGCTATGGATCGTGGAAGTTATGCAACAAGTCCCCTTTTAGGAATGCAGAAATTACAATTTTTTAAGGCATTTTTTCAAATAGCGGTAGCCCAAGCATCGGCACAGCCCTGTCAAACCATTGTGATTGGAAATCATTTTATCACCGTTTAGTGGTTTTTAGCTGGGGTTCACACCATTTCCCAATCCTGTGTATGATTTTTACACATTTGCAAAGAACTAGCAATCGCATGTGTAAAATGCAATGTGAACGCCGAACGACATATGTTATTTGATTTAGAGGGATAATTATTACTTTTGTAGTTGATGTTTATAAGGGGTGTGATTGATTTTGTAAGTGTAGGAATATAGATGAATCATTACATTTAAAGGTTCTATCTCTACATTTCAAATTTGTTACAAATTCGTACATATACATTTGCAAATCTTATATCATGAGTGATAGTTAATTACTTTTGTAGTTAATGTGGTTTGTAATTATTTGGGGGAAATTGTGTTTGTGTTGCAACGTGTTTGAGACAATGGTTACATCGGTTGTTTGGTTGGTTGGCTGTTGAAAAATCCATTTTTGTACTGTTGATAAGGGGTGTGATTGATAGTGGAAGTGTTGGAATATATATGAAACATTACATCGAAATGTTCTGTGTATACATTTAAATTTGTTACAAAATCGTTGATATGCAGTTGCAAATCTTATATCACGATATATGAACTAAACATGAATACATGAAGACCTTTGTACATTTAGAGAATTTATATCATGAATGGTAGCATTTTGTGGCCAATTTTATTTCCACTAAACATGAATACATTTGATACCCCTTGAATGGAACTGCCTCTTTGGATACAATAAGTGTTGAGTAAAGTAGTAGTGGAGGTGCTATCAAAGTAGAGGGTAGTATTTATGACGGGTTGTTTTGGTTGAGGGATAGTAGTCTTGACTCCTCCTTTCTTCTTGCTCCGAGTGTTGGTATGTGCGCCATTTTTGAGTATCTTTTGAATGAAAAAGGAGGTGAAATGCACATATTTAAAAGTGAAGGAACTATGGAGAAAGTTGTGAATGTCAGACCTTGCCTTTCAGTGGTTCCAATGTTGATAGTTGCTCTATGCAAAGTAAGTCCCTGGGACTTGTGGATAGTTAATCATCAGGCCATTTTATTCGGCAATTGTCTTTGATTCCCTCTTGAAATAGGGGGTATCCAAATATGTAACGGGTTGGAGGGATCCCAACATGGGCCGTTGTATCTATCAAATTTGACAATAACAAATAAAGGTAATGTTGGTGGTAACATTGATGTGTCATAGAAAATGTCAGTGGTTGTCCCTGATTGTTGGAGGGATTCCATACTCAATGTTCTGTTTCATAACAATTGTTGTTGTATACTGGCTCTTATGCCACATTATGAGATTTAGAAGGAAGTAGTGAAATTGTGGGTGGGAACCAAAATGCCCATCATGTTAGCACATCAAATGTAGATTGTATTCATGCATTGGAACTTCTTTTGTGCGGCGTTGTTGCCACATTGTTTTTCCTGTTGGAAATAAAGTTGGGAAATCCATTGAGAAAAGGACTTCTATATTGTATTCATTTATTGGCGAGAGCCCAAGCTTTGGACATGGCATGGTAAATACGAATACATTTGATACATTCGATACCGAGGTGGATACATGAAGGTTGAGAAAAGTAGTAGTGGAGGTACTATCAAAGTAGAGGGTAGTATTTACTATGGGTTATTTTGGTTGTTATGGAAGTAATGTTGATGTGTTGTAGAAAATCTCATTGATTGTTCCTGTAGCACCATTTACGAGGTCTGTTTCAACCCATAAATTAGCAATAAGCATGATTTTTTGTTGTTTGCATAACAGAACTTTAGAAATAGTAATATCCTCCTTTACTAATATTTGTGGAAATGTAGTCGTTTAACATGTGGATTGGGTTGAATTTGGCATATTATATTTGAGACCACGACCTACACAGAGAGCATGCTGAAAAGAAAGGGAGCAAGATTTTCAAATTTTTGGGGCTCAGAGGTGATGTATTATGGGTTTTTGTGTTTGTATGTGTTAAGGTATATGTTATCTATGGTGATTCCCAGCCCCAATTGGTTTTTCGTAGTGCCCAATTTGGTAGATTTCAAATTTTGACTCTTTTTCAACGAACTTATTTAAATCTGTGCTATTTCATTTGTTTTAGGGTTTGAACTTCCGATCAGCAGGTAAAATCTGGTTTTTCTTCCTGTGCAATATGATATTGGGTGTATAGTGGTTGGTGACACATTTGGTGGCATTCTTTGGGTTCTTGGGCTTAGGATGTGTGATTTTAAAGCTCCATTGGTGAGAAATAGTTCAACAAGGTGCATGTGTATTTTGTGTGTGTCAAATATTTACGGATTTACAAGGTATTAACATGTGGAGAAATAGACTCCTTGATTTGGGTGGGTGCGTATGTCGGTTATAATTTTGAGTAGATGAGGCTCTGAGTACAAATGGTAATCCATTTTTATTAGGATGTCCAAGTTCACTGCTGGGTTGTAGAGAAATTATCCAGTAGGGAATAGATGTTTTTGTTATTTTGATTGTATTTAGTAGAGGTTTTGCAGAACTGTAGGGCATTGAGATGTCAGGGAACAATGTGCTTGATACTTGATTCTGGATGTGTTCCTTGATTTTGAATTTGGATTCGTGAGTTTCATGGCTCAAAATGCCAGCCCATGTTTATTAGGATTCTTGAGTTCATAGCTCAAGTATAGAGAAATTCCCTAGCCATGAGTAGTTGTTATTATTTTTTTGGTTGTATTAAGTAGATATTGTACAAAGTTTCCTTGTATTAAGTTATCAAGATGAAATATCGTTGGTTATGGGGGAATTTTACTTGATTTTCATTTTTTCTTGGTTAGGCTTATGTTTTAAATGTTACCCATGCTTATTAGGATGTTTTATATCTCAGTAGACCATTTTCTGGAAAATTGGATTGATAAATTTATTTATAATTGTACGCTTCCTTTTTTGGGGGCTGGAATTAATCATTTTTTATATTACATCATACTTTGTGTTTGTACCAGGATTTTTAAGTTTATACATAGAAGCTCATTTCATTCGGTTTGTGTAGATTATTTTGTTTGGGGGAGAGGTTTGACATATTCAGTACGCATATTGAGAGAATTCTTGGAGTTGAAGCACATTCAGTGAAGCAGTATGGCAGAAACTGCTTCAGAATTGCGCGAGAGGCTGTTGGTAAAGCACAAAGAAGCCCAAAATCTGATCAATTATGATAATGAGAATAGCAGGATGGCAATTAAGGAAGAAGGGGAGCCTGAAGTTCTGCATGATGGACTTAATTTTGGCCAATTCATGTTAGTTGGCTCTGTTGCTGGCATGGTTGAGCATACTGCTATGTTTCCAGTGGATACATTAAAAACTCGCATGTAAATGCTGGCTAGTTTAGGTGGTTCTGCTCATTCGGGTGTGGGAAGAACCCTTAGGTGTATAATGAAATCCGAGGGGGCTCTTGGACTCTATAGAGGCATTGGAGCCATGGGTCTAGGAGCTGGACCTGCTCATGCTGTGTATTTTTCTATGTATGATGTTTGCAAGGAGAAATTGGGAGGCAACAGACATGGTCACCATCCTTTTGCCCATGTTGCATCTGGAGTAGTAGCTACTATTGCAAGTGATGCAGTGTTTACACCAATGGATGTGGTGAAACAGAGGTTGCAATTGAGAAGTAGTCCATATGGGGGAGTAATGGATTGTATAAAGAGAATGTTGAGGGAAGAGGGTTTTGGACCATTTTATGCTTCCTATCGAACTACTGTGGTAATGAATGCCCCTTTCACTACTGTTCATTTTGCAACTTATGAAGCTGTCAAGAAAGTCCTCACCAAATTTTCTCCAGAAAACGCAAGTGAAGAGCACCTACTTGCTCACATCACTGCATGCGGGGCAGTTGGAGCTCTAGCAAGTGTTATGACAACGCCACTTGATGTGATCAAGACCCGGTTGCAATGCCAGGTCCGAATCCTCTTCTTTAATAATTTAGTATTAGTCTTGAATTTAGATTTTCATGAACGGTATGGGAAACAGAGAGACTTTATAATTTTTCCTGAAATTCAATTTCTCAACTTGAAAGTTTCGAATCATTGATATAAGCCTTACCCCATAATCACTTATAGAAACTTACCTTGTATAAACAAGGAATTAATTCCAATCCAGAGTTAAAATCCATTTGATTCGCTATGATTTTTGGGATATATAATATCTATGTTGTTATATTTTTATATAAGTTATGATGAAAAAATTACAGTGCTCATTATAAAGATTTATTGAATATGTTTTCTTTTTGAAAATTACTTACACTCGCTCTTAGTCATGAAGCTACTTGCTCTCTTACTCTTTCATTGAAAATGGGGCTAAATTAATTATATTCATATATCATTTACCAGACTGTTCCTGTTAGCACCTGTGGAGAATTTCATCTATGTTCTTTTTAGTCTGAGCTTGTCATCAATGTTGCTGTCGAGGTTAACTATTCCATATGCTCGTCTTCTTTTCTATTTGTTAGACATCAGTTATCCCATTTTTATGGCAGTACCTATCTCTAAAAGCTATCTAGAGTACAACTAATAAGACCTAAAATTATATTAGAATAGCTTTTTCGTTGGCATACATTTTTCCATTCACTAGTTTGTATTTACTGATTACAGTTGGCTTTCATTAGATTGAATTCAAGGATATTCAGGGCCCCAGAACTTCCAGGTTTTTTATACAAAACATATTAAGTTCTTGAATTTAATATAGTTGTAGAAACGTCCATTGGAGTAAATACCTCTCCCCTGCATATTTTTTATACCATTGGGCTTGGTACTGGTGATCTCCTCAACCTTCAATCACCATAAACAAACAGAACACATAAAATCTACCATTCTGTCCTCCAATGGCGTTCTTGCCGAATCCAAGGGCACAGTAAGAAATGGAAGCATGCGAACTGTTTGACAAAATGCATGCCTGAAAGATATTTGGTCTCAATGACTGCAATGTCATCTTAATCAAACTTATTGAGCAGATAGTTCTCTGTTCTTTTACGTGGACCTGTTTTAATCTTTGTTTTGTTTGTATTTGCAGGTAGGCTATCTTAGTTGTCCAGGTTTACAGCATTCTAAACTATTGTTTTCCAATTGGTTAGGTGTTATTGCCTGTGAAACGTCATGCATTATGCAAGCTATTGGATTCAATAAGTCCATCTTCGATCCTATTAATTTCTACTGTAAAGGTTATCTTAATTCCAATTCTAGAGCTCAAGAGATTGCTATATCTTTTCTCATAAAGAGCTTGTCAAAGGGCTCTGTAAAGGTACAAATTAGTATCAGGTGGTTGTATCCAGAAACTTCCACCCTGGTACAAATTAGTAACTGGTTGTTTTGATCCCAATCCTAAAACTCTATAGATTCTTATTATTGCCGAAGGGTACAATTTTGTTTCTGAATATTTTCTAAGTATTGTGAGCGTGTACAATTTAGTGAGCGCTTATATATTTCTATTTTCAGTCCATAGACCTTAAAAACAGGAGAAGATTTTCAAGGGTACAAATTATGTGGTGTCCATATTCCCAATTTCAGTGCATAGACCTATAAAGCAGGAGAAAAAATTCAAGGGTACAAATTAGTAAGTGCCCATATTCCCAATTTCTGTCCATAGAACTAAAAAAGAAGAAGAACAAATTCAGCCTAAAACAGGAATGGAGCACACCTTTGTGCTAAAGCATGTTGTGGGTGCTTCAAATATGCTCAATGCTCAAACTCCATGTCACTCTCTCAGATCAATCTCATTAGCTACCCTCTTCCCTTCAAGAGAATCCATAAAACCCAACCATAAACTCTACTTAACAAAAAGAAAATCTTACTCATTGACAACCGACAATTTAAATGGAAAAAAATGTCTTAAACACCGTTCAACAATCTGTTCTGCAGTAGCAGAATACTTTACACAAACACCTGAAATCAATTTTTATGAAGATATGCCTACAAGGCTTAACAAGATTTTGGCTGAATTCAAAGCACTGGAGGATCCCCGTGATAGGGTCATGAGGCTTTTGGACTATTCTTCATTGCTTCCACCTCTGCCTCAATATGAGCGCATTACTTTAAATAGAGTGATGGGCTGTACAGCCCAAGTATGGCTTATCGCCGAGCTTGGTAGTGATGGAAGAATGTATTTTGGTGCAGACAGTGATTCTGAGATCACCAGGGGCTTTTGTTCATGTTTGATTAGTTACTTGAATGGATCCTTGCCATAAGAGGTGCTAAAAGTTAAGACAGAGGATTTGTCTAGTATAAATATTGGTGTGGCTGGTGGAGCCAACTCCAGGGCCAATACTTGGCACAATCTCTTGATTAGCATGCAGAAGAGGATACGAGCCATATTGGCAAAGAACTCAGGGAAGTCTCCTATTGAGGCTTTTCCTTCCTTGCTCATAACTGCTGAAGACATTTCTTCCCAAGGGAGTTTTGCAGAAGCCCAGGTGATAAAAATTTTCTTCATGTCGTTTTGGATTGTTGCAAATGTTTAATTGATAGTTTTTTTGTTCTTAGTTTTAGTATTAGATACTTATTTTTGGTTTTTGGAACTCTCTCTCTCTCTCTCTACCACTTCTACATGGTATGGTAACTTGTACTTTTGAGTCCTAAAAAATCTGCTTTAGTCTTTGGTGGGTGTTAATATAATTTCTTAGTCCCAATTGAGGGTAGCAATAGAGATTTCTATATACTTTCCATCTTCTGCATCTGGTTCTAAGACAAGGGCACCGTGTAGGCACCTATTACTCATAAGTAAAAAGGATATTTATATTTACTCTGTTATTTTATGAGTAGAGTGGGAAGGGAATAGAGGGCATTGCCATTAGAACCAAAATAGGTTGTTACTAAAAGGGGGCCTTTAATTCTTTCTTGGTCATCCCTCACGACTATTTCAACTTTAAGCATAGTACCCTGGAAACTCTGGTACAGAAATGCCAACCCTGGACCTGTACCCCAATGTCTGGGTGAAGTTGTTATTTTTTATGTATAATCTGGTTGTACCCTTATTCATGTACCCCTTGTACCCTGAATTAAAAATGGTGTCATCTTCTTGCCCCTGTACTTGGGCCTGTCCACCACTATGTCTCCTTGTGACTACAATCCGAGGAAGCAGGGTCTCTTCCAAATGCTAAGATGCTTCTTAGAAGTGAGGGTTTCAGGTGATTGATTTAAAGATTAGGTTATGACTCTCACCTCGCTCCCTCAGCCACCCTTCCGCTTTCAATAAAAGCAGAGGATATATTCTCCTTAGTGGAAATTAAAAATCCTATGGCATGCTTCTGATATGCATCTGAAGTCCTGCAATGTCTTTCTGAGATAGAGCTGAACTTGCATTCCTGTAGAAAAAGAGGTCGTTTAGACTCAGGACTAGTTTCCATTTCATCCTACATGCACTTCCACTTTAAGAGCATTATGTTTGCTACTCAAAATTATTTGTAAGTGGTCTTGCTGTGGTTTATCTGGGTATATGCCTTTACCTTTCCATGTCATAGGCGTAATGTTCTCATTAGCTGGATCATCTATTGTGTCTTTGTTTCTAGAGTGTTTACATTCTATTTATAATGTTTGTAGGCAAAATATTTGTCACCTGATGCCTCCAAGGTTGCAGATCTTGTCGACGCCTTGAAGGAAAAGCAAATTGGAGTCATGGCACATTTTTACATGGATCTGGAGGTTCAGGGTGTTCTTGTAGCTGCCAAACAGGAGTGGCCACATATCCACATTTCAGATTCACTGGTAATGGCAGACCGGGCTTTGAAAATGGCAGAAGATGGTTGTAAAATGATTGCAGTGCTCGGTGTTGATTTCATGTCTGAGAATGTTCGTGCAATCCTGGATCGCGCAGGCTTTGAAAAGGTCAGTTGCATATCAATTTACAAAGAAATGCATGTTGAACACACAAGTGCTACATGAACTCTGTTCTCTGATTTGCTAAACTTATGTGATCTTTCTACAAATTGCAAGACTGATAATAAGCTTTTATGTGCCAGGTTGGGGTATATAGGATGGCCAGTGAAAAGATTAGTTATTCATTGGCAGATGCTGCAACAAGTCCCAAATATCTACAGTTTCTGGAGGAAGCCTCAAGATCTGCAACTTCTCTACATGTAATCTACATCAACACTTCTCTGCAAACAAAAGCTCAATCTCATGAACTTCCCTGATGGTGTCCACCACCCAAACTTTCCCAATGCAGTGTACAAACCAGGGCAGATCTACCATCATACTATTATCCTGTAGTGACATAACGTGCAAAGTGGAAAAACTTCAATAACAGAGCTTTGTAAGCCTCATATTTAAATATGAAGTAGTAGAACTATTGGGGAAACAAGTTCTCTTTCAATACGTGTTCGCAGGGGCTGCTTAAGACCCTAATGAAGCATGTAAATACTTACCAAATTCATGGTCAGAGGACAAACTGCCACTTTCAACAATGCAACAATGCAATTTGATTTACTGGCAGGTAACATCTAATAGCTTGATGGAATGTCTGAAGCGGAGGGCAACCCATGGACTGCAATATTCACAAAACAAGTGCATATTCTCCTCACAAATTATGATGACTCCAATACAGCTGGCAGGAGAGGAGCGTGGAAACAACAGGGGTCGGGTTAACAACACTGCAGACAAAGTGAGAGCTCTTACTAGATCTCAGGTGCGTTGGAGAACAAACCCTTTAGCACTAATCCCTGGGCGTGGAACTACTGATCGACCATGACAGGAGGCTCTGTCTACTATTCGATCCACCACAATTCCGAAACAGTGACCCTCAACCATCACTAGGGGAAGATGTAGATTTCAATAAATACCCACTATGTATAGTCTCTGGCGCAAGAGTGGAGGTCATTCCGATTAGGCGCCCATGTGTACTAACATGCATTAATCAAATATATAGTTCCAAATATGATTGACGGACAGGGCATCCAGGTCACTTCCTCTTGCTCAGGGCCCTACAGCCTCTGCTATTTCTCGAGGTGAATATGTTACGGTGGACAATCAAACTTCCACCGCACTCACTCTTCTACCACTCCTCTCTCTCAACAATAAAACATGCAACTGCCATTTCACGGAAAACCCTAAACCAATCACAAGAGGGAGAATATCTAGGGTTAGGTTTACAGATCGGGCGACTGAAACCTCGCAAAAAACATTACATGCAAAAAGCAACTGTCAAAAATAACCCAAAAAAATGAAAACGTCCAAAACATCCAAACGGTCATCAAATTTTACATAGTTGGAGAAACGTTCGCAAGGACCTTTCCTGTAATGCCCGTTTGGCGGTAAACCCTTTTCGAAGGTTGATTGGGCTAGTAACTTTCCTTGAAGCCATTTCCATCCTGCTCCTATTCGTTGTCGAGCCAAGGACTTTAACCCATCGACAAGGGTTGATGAGTTCAGACGTTAGTTTCATTAGTCTGAACCCCTATTAAGCTACATCATGTGTCAAAATTAGGTCTTGATTTCAGATTCTTTCCTTTTGAATCACCTTCACACATGCTATCTCTAAAAGAGTCATAATTTTTATTTTGAGTTAAACCTCTTTCATATAATTCTATATTTTTTCCTATCCACATAACTCTTATCTTCACTATTCACACTTACGATAGAATGCATGTTATCCATTGCCCCACTAAAATTGTGATAGCATTCATTGACATTATTTTTGGAATGTCCACGTGATTCGCTTCAGATTCTCAAATGTAATCCACATATATTTGATCATTTTCCATGAGCTATCTTTCTCGTGTGCCCCGACAAACCACCTGATGAAACATCTCCTCTGCAACCTACATACAAAATTATGTAATTCATTAACTTGAGAAAAGCCACATCTCTCATGTGTCACCTTGTGTAAAAATACAAACAAAAAAGCTTTACCATTAAATGAATATCAACTATGCTTTGGTTCATGACTGAATTGTTCCATTTTTGTTGAGGAACATCATTCATAATTACATCAGGAATGTTAGAGATTCCGACATAAAGTTTTTGTAATGAGTCTCTTTCATGATTACATTCATTTAATCTCAATGTTTTAGGCCACGCATCTGTGTCAATTATGGCAGGAGCGGTGGCTATATAGTTATCAAGTTTTACCATAGAAAACCCACCAAAGTGATTTCCATTGCCGTGTACGCGAACTAATGCGCTATGAAGATGCAATGAATAATTACTTTCCATGTCTTCGATACTAAGAAGACTCCTTTTTCACCTTTTATTTGTATATGTATATCTGACATGAATTCTCTATGATCATATGAGGACCTACTGTCCCTCACCCCCCCCTTCCTGCCTTCTAGACCTGGCACGTGGCCATCCCCCACTGGCCTTACCTCTGCCAGCCGCCCCACCTCCTTTAATTCCTTGGATTCACAAATTTCTTGCACCCTGTGCTACCTGCTCCCTTTGACATGTTCTGGCCGCGTGAACAAGGAGGATTGTTTGGTTAGGATTTGAGATGCAATGGCGTGGAAACCCCAGTCCAATGGAGTCGCAGGTGTTTGGGAACTCTTCTGTTGTTGTTCCTCTCCTTGCCATGGCCGCTTAGGCTGTTTTTGCAACGTTTTTCCAGCTGTCGGGTCGTGTTTGGATTGGGGCCGAAATTGTTTTGTTGTTAAATGCTTTCATGGTTGCAGCCGCCTGTTCCTTCCTCCCTGCTCGTGAAGTTCAGAGTGAGGTAAGTGCGACAGCTGCCGCAGGGTGATCCCAGGGAGCCATTGGTGTTGATCCTACTGTTCTGGTTGCACGCGACCACAGTCGTGATCAGTTGTTGCAAAATCTCGCAGCTGTAGTAGAAGAACGAGATAAAGTTTTAGTTGAACTGTCTTGTCTTTTCATTTTGGAAAGTCGCTTCCAGACCATCTTCAGGTCTCCGAAGCTGCTTGTATGGGGCTCAGTTTTGGTAGCTTTGGAGCTTTTGTTGGGACTTCTTTTAGCACGGAGTTTGGTAAGAGTGGTGGTGACAAGAGTTCTTCGCCCCTTTCTGAGGCATCTGGGAAGACTGAGGATTCGAATGAAGAACCATTCTCAAGGACATCGGATCAGGAGTCAGAGTCTCTGACAGAATCCCATGAACAAGCATCTCCCAGTACGGTAGAGAACTTAGCTTCTGGTATTAATGTTAGAGATTCTATTTTTGCAAAATGCAGTTTCCCAAACTAAGCCATCAAAGCAAGATACAGTTGTACAGTTGGACTCTCAGTATTCGATTGTCGAAACTGCTCCAAGCTATGCAAGTGTTGGTTTTGTGCCTCAGATTATCAGTAGCCATTATCCTTCATATGAACCTGCTTTGACCAGCCCACATGATGCTTCTCGTCAACCAAGCATTGTAATGCAGCAAACGTATGATCCTTCATCAAGCATTTATAATCCATTTCTCAGACCTGGCAGTGATGGAGATGCTCGCTTCCCTCCATTTGTTGGACCAACTGCAGTGAGCAAGTACAATGGGAATGCTACTTTATTATCTGGTCTAAGTGTATCAGCATCACAGGAGACTGCAACCTCTGTTGGAGTAGCCTCTGCAGCTCTTACAGCTCAAGGATCACAAATGGCTGGAATTGCACCCAGCACCATGTCTTTCCCACATCAGCAAATGCAGTTGTTTCCTCAACCTGATGGAGGAAAAGGTTATTTATCATCACGGTAGATGCCTACCAGAGCCAGGAGCGTGGTGTAATCAGTATGTCTCGTGTCCGAGCTTCAAATCATGGGGTTGGTTTGTAGCTGTTTTTCACCGCGTGAATGTGGCGCTAGCACGAGCTCGCAGAGCACTTTGGGTTAAGGGCAAGCAGCGGCTTTGAGACAATCTTTTACATATGGAGATGGCGTTCTAAACCAGGCATGTTAAGACTAGCCCCTGAAATATTTTGCTGTCCTTTTTCAACTTCATGAAATAAATGATCTCCTACCTGAAATGACGCCTTAAGATGGAAAATTGTGTTTGATTTTATCGATTGTCCTTGAGTGCATTGGTTTCTTTTTTTTTCCTGTTCCTTCTCCTGAATCGATGTTCCTTTCATGATTGGTTTGCATAGGGGAAAATTGTTGTTATCTTTACTCTGTTATAATTATATGGCTGAGAACAATGTTTTACTTGCTTTTGTTTGTTTTGGATCAAACCATCTGAAATGGGAAAGGGACATTCTTATGAAACATGGAAGCTATAAAAAAATAAAAATAAAAATAATGTTACCTTTCAAAATGCTTGGTTATGGCTACCCTAAGCGATATCAAATCAATAAAAGCTCATAAATGCTTGGGTCTGATTTCTGCTCGATAGTAGATACTTCTTGCTTTTTGCTCCCTTAGGGGGTTGCCTTCATTAGTACTTCTGCCCCACTCGAATGCTTCTTTCCTCTTTGGCTTGTCCCCTTGCTTGTGCTGACAAGATAGTTATCACCTTTCAAATCTACTGAATGTAGATTTACCGCATGATAAAACACAAATGCATGTATATTTCTTTTGCGGTGTTTTATCATCATTGATAGGGAATATCAAAAATATGGAAATCTGGGTTCTTAGCTAGAGTGGCTCTTGTTTTATTAGTTGTAACACTACTCCTTGATTACCTTTTTATTGAATGTAATTGTTGCGTAAGTGAGAGTCCTGCTGGAATAAATTGATATTGTACAACATTTAACACATAGTGCTATATTGTCTTGGATAATAGTATGTATGCTATTTATGAAGATTACGGATGAAGTTTGTTTAGGCTTTCCATTTAAAAGTTGTCATGCTTACCTACCTAGAGTGTAGCTTACTTGTGAGCTAGTTTTTTTTATTACTCGTTTCCTAATAAGGCTTGCGGCTTGTGGTTTCTTCAATAATCTATTCTGGTATCAGACATTAGGAAAGAAAGAAGGAAATTTCATTATTGTCCTCAATGCCCGAAAGTAGATCAATGGGATTAAGGATACAACCTTTAGCAATAGAAAGTTCTAGGAAGAGAGAATCCTAGTTGCAAACCAAAGAAATTAGAGAGAATCCTAGTTGTTAACGTTTATTACTTTTAAAAGACCTTGTAAGGAAGAGGCGGTAGACCTCTTGTTTAGATTGTAACGATGGAATGTTTCCTTCGGGGTCACGTATCCCTTTATTGCTATGAAACATCCTCCTGGAAGGATTGGGTAACTATGTTTTGTTTCGCGTCTTGATCGTAACTAGTATGTCTTTGACTCTCAAGTTTTTCCTTTTAAGATGGATGGTTTGAATATTAGATTTAAATCACGTAATCCATAGGGTTGCATGATCAAAATTCTCAATACTATTGACCTTTCGTTCCTATCCCACAAGTTCTTGAATTGATTCTTTGTTTTGTGATATACTGCTTGCTGGAATGTTTGACTTCCTCATTGTTGGCTGGTGTAGATCCTTACCTCGTGTGAAAAGTAGATTAGTGGTTTGTGCTTTGATCCTTTCATGAAGTAGAACATTCCTTTCATGTCTATTGTTAAATGTTAGCTTATTATTTCAATGCATAGACTTAACATGCTCAGTTCTAGCGAACTGACTCTAGTTAATATTTGTGCAGATGGATTATGCGAGTAGACTAGAAGAAAAGAGTGTAAAAGTTTCATCTGTACCATTATGAAGTTCCTTGTAAAAATGTCCAATGTGTTGTAAATTGTGTAACATTGCTTGTAAAGAGAGTTGATATGACCTCTTGCCTTGTATTGTTCGGTAATGGTGAAATAAAGTGTCTTGTTCTTGTGTAGTCAAACTTGAAATTTCCTTTGTGAGAAATAATATTCAATCTTGACCTTGTTATGAGTATTCTTTTGGTGATATCAATTGCAGTCATGAAAATTTTGTAGCATGGCTTGGCTTATTTTGTTACCTTCTTGTTCTTGACCCAAGTGAAATCCAATCTCTTGACTCCTTGGGTTCATGTGCCATGTTGAATGGAAATGTTATAACCGTGATTTGTGTTCTTGTTAAATAACGATAATTTCTTCTTTCAGGTCATAATGCTTATTGGTTTAGTAACCCTCCATGGTACTAGTATCAATGTTATTCTAGGCATATTTTAGTGGGTTGAAACTCCCTTTTTCTAAAGATAATCAAAGATAAAAGAAGAGGAATACATAGATGAATAAATAAAGAAGATAATAATGAAGTTGTATTTGGTCGATAAAATTTTAATTCTTTGATCAAAGATGATTAGGGTTCTGAACCTTAACGATACTCCTCTCCTTTTGATTCGATGCTTTCCTCCTTATGCAATGTGGGTATGAAACGAGTTTCAGTAGAGGGGGTTTAGATAGATAGCCTTGTGGAATTGTATACCACCTGGTTTTGTAAACAAATTAATCAATGAATGTTCATATTATAGGTGATCCTAGGATAGTCCTCAAGTTATACAAAAGAAAAGAAACTTAATCCTAAAAGAAGAATGGTATGAAACAAATCTTGAACCTTCCAGAACGTAAGCTAAGAATTGTAAGATGGCTCTAGTAAATCAGTAATCTTAAGAAGATTTTCACAGTGGGATGTCTTCAGCTATAACTATGTAATGTGGTTGGTCTTTTGCCATGTCCTTTCGCAAGTGAATAGTAAATTGTCCTTGAAAGGTGTGAACGTTTTCCGTGCTGCCTTTAGGGCCATCCTTGTATTAAGTTGTTCACAGTGTTAGTTGTATCCTTGGTGACGACATGTTGCGTCATGTTATGTGTCAAGCAAGTCAAAAAAAAAAATTATCCTGTATTTTACTGTGTTGTTCGTGTGTGTGATTTTGGGTCGTTAAAAAAACATTTACTATGTTGTTAGAGTGTGCATTTTTCTTACAAGACTAGTCTAGATGCCTTTTATTACTACGAAAGAGATTCTTGTTGGGAGTGGCATTGCAATTTTATTTTATCAGAGGTAATAAGTAAACAATTCAATCTGTAACATTTTCACAACTTGTAATTTTAGTTTTTAGCATTGTATTATTTTTAATATTTATTTTTTATTAGAATAGTTTAATTCAAGATTTTGTTAGTTGATATTTTTGGTTGTTTTATTATTTTCAAATTTATTGTTTAGCTAAGGGTATAAGGTTGAGGTAATGCTTGTATTGGTTTAATCGATGATTACAAGAAATCTCTTTAATTTTTTATACCTACTTTAGGCATTTAATGTTATTTTTTTTGAAGCTAGAAAATAATTTTAATTTTTATGATTGAAATTAATAGTGTGAGTTGCTTGTTTTATTAAGGCTCTGCATCACCCTTTTATTTTTGGCTATTTTACAAATAAATATAACTTCTAATAAGTACTTAAATTGGTTTTTAAATAAGTCCTACCCAGTATAAATCATTTAATTACTTCTATAATTTAAATTTAAATGGTAAACCATTACTCATGGGAAATTAAATCTATCATATATTTTGACAGGTAACTCGGATTAAGTGTCTTTTTTATTAAAGTGTATGGTTTTTTGTAATTCATTCTACCCTGGCTATAATTGGAAAATTTTTATTGCAGGCCCACGTCCTAAAATTAATTGAAATATTGTATAATTTATACCTAGAATATATAATGAATCTGATTAATATTGGATAATTTTACCCACATATTTACTTTTATCGCAAACTAAAAAAATTTTGAAATTGAAGTTCAATTATTTGTAGAAATGAAATAATTTGTTAAACATATGACAACATTTCCAATTTTTATTAAAGATATTACAATGTTAGACTTATGAATGTCCTATACATTGGAATTTGCTTAAAACAAACAAAGTTTTAAACAAAAACATATCAAAGCTTAAATTTAAGTTATCTTTATTAAAACATGGTGGGAATGTGCAACTTTACATATGATGCAATATACATGTTGTTTTTATTATCGTACACGCTTGTACACATAGTGTTGATGAAAGGAAAATTGTGTACATTTGATTATAAAAAAAATTGCAGCATTACTATCACAGCAGACTTCATGAAATTTTGTATTATAGTGTGTAATATGTCATACAAACAATATTGGAGTAATAATGATGATGCATGTTGTCAATACTTGTCCATTATAGATCGAAAAATTTGCAAGGAATCAAAGATGATTTAACAACCACCCATTTGACTCGGTCAATTTGAGAACAAAGAGTATCTTACTTGTAAAGTTATGAGATATTTAACTTAAACCTTGTATTAACCCTTAAGAGTGAATCGTTGAATAAATCTATAAAGTGCACAAAAACAATAGTTCAACAATGGATTATTCTATTTGCAAGCTTTATAATTTTTTCAATACTAAATAATTCCAAAATTACTATGGTGGATAATTCTAAATTAACTAAAAAAGAGAGTTGAAACAGAAATGACCTAATTTTATAGTAATTGCCGTAAATTTTTGTCAAAATGGTATTCTCATTCCCATGTATCGCATAATATTTCCTTTTAAATCATTCTATTTTTTTATTTTTAATTTACTAAATTGCACAAAATGCAAACATATAGTAGGGCAAAATTACTGGATACACTTTTACAGAAAATATTTGTGTCAATATCGCAAATTTTACCCCTTTCAGCAATTATTTGTAAATTTTACCCTCCAACTAAGGTTGTACTTCAGAAGGAACAGATGTGCCTACTTATTTTTTAAAAACCAGATCTGGTGGTCAAATTAAACACAGACACCCCAGGGTTTTCATGCCTGATTAAAATAATTCCAGCTATATTTTTTAAAAGACATAATAAAACACTTTTTTCAATAATTTACAATTTTGAGAAATTATTTTGATGGTCCAAACTTAAATATTTTAATCTCTTGGACTGTTGTTCTTCTGAGGAGCACACATTAAAATTTTTTTTCAAACAAATTACAGTCTAATTAAAAAACAGCACCGACAACAGGGCACCATATAGGTTCAAAATAAAACAGGGGATCATTTAATGCACAATTATTCATATAAATAATAACCCCATTAGCCAAAACATCCAGATCTGGACAACCCTAAGCGAAATAATACCTATATCCTAAAAAAAATACCCAGGAATTTTCGGTAAATGCTGGGTAATGCAAGTAGGATATAAGCCCAACTTCGCCGAACACTAAACTCATATGTATATTTCAGAATATATATTATTAAAGTTTGCATTACAGCAAAATTCCAAAAAAAATGTAAGAATTACATTTCCAAAATTGGACTATATTGATAAAATTCATTATTATTAATTAAACACAGACACCCAGAATGCTTCTAATAATACAGGATAAAAAATTAAAATTTCGGTTGAGAACTTTTTCTGAGTCTTCAAGGAATATAATAACAGTGATTACTATGCACCTCTTTTCTATTAAATATAATTTAGTTTCATGGCCTTATATTAGACTTGGTATCATTAGATGAATTTACACAACCTCAAACAATTTTAAAGTTGTTTGCAACCCTGATTAGCATGTTCTGGGCTATTACTGCTGTTAATTAACAAAGCTAGATATCATATGGATAAGCTTAAAGACCCAATCCTGAAATATAACAAAAGACTGCGTATCTATGAACCCTAAACCGTATCATATAACAAATTCCTATGAACATCAGAAAGCAAATATATCGAAATTTAGGCCCAAAGTGAAAATACTAAATACAAAGGACAATGAAAATTATGCATCATTGAGATGCATGTAATGATATGTGGTTATTCGAATATAGATTATATTATAATATGTTAGCCCTTCCGCTACTTAAAATATAATGGTTGTAATAATGTATGTGTAACAAATGAATCCACTCACTATATTATGAAAACAAGGAAGAGTGAAATAAAGATTCATCAGCTGGAAGGATGTTTATGTGTTACAAACAAACCCTGTGCAAGTTTTAACCCTATGCAAGTATTTAAGCCCAAAGTGAATATGTTAATATGGTGTGAATTTAAATCATTTAACAAATCATGGGAAAAAATTAGCCCTGACGCATTAAGACGTACTCTAAACATGTATTTTGAATCGATTGATACTAAGTCTTACACTGCGAAACGTAAGGACTTTATAATCTGATCGGGCCTAGTCATGTTGGGCGCTCCAATGCTATTTCTTCTTCAGACCACAAAAAAGAAAAACAAAGATTAGTACATAAGCAACACAGACACCATACTGTTTCAAACAACAGAGAAACACACCAAAAAAATCAGACATAACAAAATAATTTTAAAAACACAGATAACACATAATATATCCTGTACCGCAAAAACAACAGACAAAATGACTAAATAATTGCACTTATCACATTGAAAAAATTAAGAGGCAAATCGTCATCTTAATAGCGTAAGAGAGATGACACTGAAATGGAGTTGGGGGAAAGGGTTCTAAGAGAATAGAGGAATTCAATGGCATATTAACATTGCTTTCCAGCCAATCAAAATTTTACGGAATTTGATCATTAGATTATTCACTAATGTTTGGTATTTGTAATTTTTAAGGATTTTTATAGGCAAATTCATTTTGTAAGGATAAAATTTTTATATCACATCGACATTATTCTTACTTATCTATATTTTTTGGTAATAAAATTTGATGGATCTCAACGAGATAATAAGTTTCAAATTCAATTAAAGCGTCAAATTTTCATATGACCCATGTAAACATTTTTGTGATTTATAGTTTTCTTGAAAATAAATCCCCCTTGAATTTCCTTAAAAATAGGTCTCCCTTCACAATATTAGCCCTGACGAAAAAAAATACTAAATTAATTATTTTACATAATGAATTTTTCAATATTACATACATAAATTACACAGTAGGACGATAATATAAAATTTGTATTAGAATATTAAGACTGATTCCAATATTAAAAAATTATTGGTTTTCAAATTTTCACAATGTGAATTAATTTATTGTTATATCTAGTCTGAAATATTGTTAATGAATATAGTTATACTAAAATTTATCATGAATTCAAATATAAGAATAACTGTTCTTAATTTTATAGGAAACCTATCAATTATATTTCAATATGGAAGTTCAATCATTAATAAAAATATAGCAATTAAATATTTGTTACATTTTCCATTAAATAGGTCTAACCCAACTGTAGAATTATGAAAGGTTCCTGTCAAGTTTTTAATATTGACATAACAATCTTAGAGTAAACAAAAAAGGTCGACAAAACAGAAACATAAAAACTATCAAAAGCTATCCTTTAAGTTATGTTTACTAACATACCTGGAATCTGGAGTGGCATCATAATTGCATGAATATATTTTTGATGTTGTTAGTGTTTTATAAGTTTGTGCATTGGTGTGTGCCCTTATTGAAGCCACGTCACTGAATTTAAACAACATGAGTTTGACCAAGTATCCTAGAACATGCTAATTCTAGAAATACAATTTGTGCAATTTTGCACTATGAAAGTGTAATTTTGTTATGTACATAAATTTCAGAGTATTAAAGATGAGTGTTGTAAATACTTGTTTTAATCGAATATGTATTTTAATTTTATATTATCAATGTGAATTAATAGATCAAATTATTCAATTGAAGAAATATTATTTGACTTCATTGTGGCTTCTTACCATATTTAAGGAGAATCATTTTAATTCATCTTACTTCTAAATTAAATGAAGATATTTTAAATTTTGTTGACACTTAGGACTAAATCATAGAACTAGTTTTCAAAATCATATGTATTTTAGATATCTAGAATAATTCATAAATTCTTATATTTATACTTTGTTAACGCATTTAATAGATTTGAATACAATAAATTAGATAGATATTCCTTCATGGTTGATAATTGTAAATTTAAGATAAAATAAATGTTAATTCACTAAAGGGTGATAGTGATAGGTTGTTTCTAAATTGTCCCATAAAGTGCATGGATCTTATGGAAATATATTAAGGTTCAATACAATACTCTTCCTAAAATATATTAGGAGGACATTATTGTGTCAATGCATAGGAGTTTCCTGTAACACACCAAAAATACCAACACAAGAACAACACAGTGAAATACAGGATAACTTTTTTTTTTGACTTGCTTTGACTCAACACGACACAACATGTCGTCACAAGGTTACAACCAACACTTGGAACCATTTGTTACGGGGAAGACCACAAGGTCAGCACGGAAACGTTCACACTTATCAAGGACAATTTATTTTTCTTTTTGACGAGACAACATGGAAGTCCAACCACATGACACACTCACGGCTAGGGCAAGCCACAGTAAGAAATGGTTAGGGTTTATTTATTTTGGTAAGACACCCTTTAGCTCATGACTTAAGTTTTCAGAAGGAATCAATATATGGTTCGCACAAATTCATCTCACCAACTGAGTTAATTTCTTAAACACTGAAGAGTAGTTCACTTAAGTCTTCTCCTACTTACTAAATCTTAATATCTTCCAGAAACTAACCATTGTTTTCCTTTAAGCTTGTTTAAGAGTTCATCCCAAAGGGATAGTGTTCACTAGTTTAGCTAGGGGTATCAATTTATAAATGTTTACTTCACAAAGGATTTTTTCATTTTGATCACTCATGGAATCATTTGATTTCAAATAGATCACCTTTACATTTATTTGTTGAATATTAAAATTATTATTTTTGTTTAGCTTCTTTAAGGGTTAACCGACTCATTTTACTTTACTTATAAAATATTGTCGCTAAGTCTTAGAAAGATTTAACTTAACAATTTATTCTCAAGATCAAAGTTTTACAATACTCATATCAATGTAAAGATTGAAAGCCATTTCTCACAAGGATAATTTCAAGCTTAACTACACAAGAACAAGACACTTTATTTCACCATTACCAAACAATACAAGGCAAGAGGTCATATCAACTCTCTTTACAAGCAATGTTACACAATTTACAACACATTGGACATTTTTACAAGGAACTTCATAATGGTACAGATGAAACTTTTACACTCTTTTCTTCTAGTCTACTCGCATAATCCATCTGCACAAATATTAACTAAAGTCAGTTCGCAAGAACTGAGCATGTTAAGGCTACACAATGCAATAGTAAGCTAACAATTAACAATATCAAGAAAGGAATATTCTAAATTCAGAAATGGATTAAAACACAACTCACAACTCCAATATTAATCTCATGAGAGAGAAAACTAAATCATCCAACAAGGAGAAAGTCCAAATACTAGTAAGAACAAAATTACATAAATCAAGGCAAGACCTTATGGGTTGGGAACAAGAAAGTCAAGAGTGTTGATATCTCCTTCATGTAATCCTATGGGTTACGTGATTGGAATCCAAAATTTACTCCATCCAACTAAAGGGGTCCAAGAGAAGACAAAGCGTACTAATTATGATCGTAGGCGCGAAGCAAAAATGACGTTATCCAATTCTTCCAGGGGGGGCTTCAAAGTAATATGGGTTCGATGCCCTTAAAAGAACACAACTATAGTTTTGGTTTTAACCAAGGAGTTTACCACTACCTCCTTATCGGATTTCTTAAAACGTAGTACTAGTTAACCAAAACAAATCCACTTTTCCAAAAGCGTACGAAAGAGACACAGAAAGGGCCATTATTCTACCAACAAACCCTATCCTAATCGTCAACTTCTCTACATAATATAAGGGAAGACTAAACCCAAAAGTCGTTAATAATTTTTATATAATTCAGACAATGTCAATAAACATTAAAATAAAAATTGATTTCCCTAACAAGGCCACAAAATGGGACCTTTTAGTAACCAAGTTTGAAGTATAAGGTATTCGAGTTCGAAAACAAAGGGATTCGATACGCAGAGGGCAAAACACCAACGATGCCCCAGACTCAAAAGACCTTACCACGAGTACAAGCACAAACCAAGAACCAACGCACATAGCTATCAGGAAGGTTACGCAGTGCGGTCAGGGCTAGAAGTTCTATGAACTCCTTGCCAAAGGTATAGAAGATGGAAAATTTTACCCGATCCATGTGGGCTTATCGAGGAAAAGTCTTAGCAAATATCAAACAGATAAATATAACAGCCACCTATGATATTATCACTGAAATCAGCTGTCATCTAACAGGAAACGAGTTCACGAGTCCAGTACCATGGATTCACCTACAACTTTTGTTTCAGTCTAGCTAGTAATAGCTTGCTTGCGACCCTTAATAAAAATTGTAGAGATTTCATTCAGTTAAACTTACAATGTTTCCCCTTGCTTTAATCAAACAAGAGTTTACATCAAGAAATAGGTATAGTAATTCTCTCAACACGTGGAGGCCAAAATAGATGCCAGGTTATCCCTCATCTAGACTAGGTACAACAGTCAACCATGTACAGTTCTAAAACAAACCCCAAATGCCATTTTCTAATCAAACATAAAGTAAGGAATGCCCACAGGCTTAAACAAGTTTCAGAACACAACGTCACTATTAATGTACCTTTTAGCAAAACAGGAGAGCCCTAAACAGGAAATGCATATTTATTCAACCAAAAGAGGTATGTAGGCTTAACCTTCTATTTAGTAACCTTCAATTATAATTACCATCACAGAATTCTTTTTAAAAGAAAGTCATATAAGCAAACAAAACTCAATAATGTTTCCTTCCCTACGAACTAGACTGCATCACTCAATATTGCAGTAACCCATTTAGACAAATATGAAATAGAGTAAGCTATAAGAGAGGAAAGGACATTCCAAGCAAAATCAGCGAAATTGGAATAAGATTTAAAGGAACAACCAACACAATCAGGCAGTGATATAAACAACCACGAAAACATCTTGTCTAGGCGCCATTCAAGAGGAAAGAAAATTCATTTCAAGATACTGAAAGAAGGTAGAAAACTATTACAAGGAGTAGATTTAACATGCCTGGTTTAAAACGCCATCTCCATGAATATGATTGTTTCAATGCCATTGCTTGCCTTTAACCCAAAGTGCTTTGCGAGCTCGAGCTATCGCCACATTCACGTGGTTAAAAACAGCTACAAACCAACCCCATGATTTGAAGCTCGGACACGAGACATAATGATTACATCACGCTCCTGGATCTACGTTTTTGAAACATCAGCTAGTTATCAGGAATGATAAATCAAAACTATTCCAACCGCTTTGAGGACAACTACCCTCGAGGTTCATGAGCCTTTGCAGCTTCTGCCAGTGGGTATGTCTTTGTCACACTGGGGACTGATTCCTCACAACACCAGATGCAACATTTGCAAATAATTCTCCTGCAAGCTTCCAGGAGCTCTTCTCGAGTTGCAGTGTATTGCATCATGGAAGGCTGTGTCAAAAACAATGATCTTGGGGCAAGGGCTGACAAAGGAACACATCAATTGCATTAGAGCTTGATGACTGACCAAAGCTCACCATGTAACCTCTAGAAACCAAGCACTCCAAAGATCCCTGGAATGTGTCCTTGTCCTCAGAATCAAAAACGACCTGCACACCTTGTCCTTTTGTAATTTCTTAACACAATCTCCACAAAATCTTCCTGGGTATAGATAATGGGATGATGGCATCCATCTTCAATTGCTTGTGACTTCTGCTACTAGCCTTCTCCTTGGTTTTACAGTACCAATGACAAGTGGCACCAAGGGCATACCCCATATGACATAACAAAAATCCTACTTCTCCAGCTGCAGCGTGCACAAGAATTGTATGCCTGGGCTCCACCTTAAAGCAACTGCCGAAGAAGAAACTGAGCAGTCATACCCTGAGAAACGTCAGCATAATTGCAGCACCCACAATAGGATTGGTAGATGGCACTGGTACAACAAGTGCACTTGCAGGAAGAATCTGCTCCTCAGTGTATGAACCCATAGGATTCCCCGCAAATCCAACTAAATCACCAACCTTTTTCCTTCATCAGATCTGGGGACAGCATCAAACTCTCGGTGCAAACAGCACAGCTGTAGCTTGTAAGGTGTGATAATTCCTCTCCCAAGCACCCTTTATGCCTGCCAACATAGTGACTCGTTTGAAGATGCTCATATAATTGCAAAGCAAAATGTGCTTCATGAATATTCTGATATGAAACAGATCACGCCTCTATGAGATTCTCTTCCATGAGTTACATCAAAAAACAAGAAGATCTCTAAAGAGAATCTTTGTAAATAAATTTCATCGGGTCTCCTGGTAACACTCACACTGTCACTTAATCGATTTTGATAAAAAATATCTGGTAGGAGAATCTCGAATTTGAGGGTGCATTTTGTACTGAACAGACAACAATGAAGTTGAACAACCCGCGTTGGTTGGAGGCGTTCATGAAGGCTTCTACAACTGCAACAAGCCTGTTGCCTGGCTATCTACTGCTGCAGTCAGTTGATGTGGATCCCCACAAGAACAAACCTTACAGCTCCCAAGGAAAATGGAGGTAACACGCCAGCTTCCCTAGCTTGTAGCTTCATCTAAAACCACAGTGGACGCAGTGAAACAACAGTGAAATAACACTAGAAACAGCAGTGAAATAGCACTCTCAGCCTCATTGCAAAACTTGCCTCAAGGTTGGATCGAGCTTCTTCCATGTTAGATTCGCCACCTGGACAGAAGCGACTTCCCAAAATGAAAAGGAAGGACAGCTCAACTAAAACTTTACCTCGTTCATCCACTACAGCTACAAGATTTGCTACAACTGATCACGACTGTGTGGTCGTGTATAACCAGAACTTCAGGATTTCACACCCACGGCTCCTTGGGATCGCCCTATGGCAACTGCAAACACCAGACACCTCCTCACGGCTCTTTCCTAGGAGGATTTCGGTTCTGCACCCCACTGAGACTGCCTGCACAACACGATTTGAGAATCCACAGTCCAGAACACGGTGTAGCAATTCATCTGTTGCAACATCTGAAGGAGCACAAGCAAGCATTCGTGGTTCAGGGCAGGAAGAAGGAGGCGTCAAGGAGAAAACGTGAGAAAAGGAACTTGGCAGACAAGATTACGATGCCTTCTCAAGCACTCCACATGCAGGCAATCCACGGGAGATCTCACGCTGTCTGAGAGGGAGCATTGGCAGGTCAAACAAAATATTTGCAAATCAGGAAATTTAGTTGGGTGCGGCCACCGACAGGGAGAAAATTGAACACGCCAAGCAAAAGGGTGCAGGGCTCATTAATGCCATGGCGAGGAGGGAGACGAACACAAGGAAAGTCAGATAAAAATCTGATTCCATCACGTCACACAATAAAATCTCCACCTGCCACGCCAAGGAGATGAAGTTGGCCGAGTCTAGGTAAGTTAGGGGGGGGCATTACATTCTCCTCCCCTTAAGAAAGCATCGTCCTCGATGCGACATTACACAGAGGAAAGGAAAAGCACGTAACCAACAACATGCAAAGGAGGAGTACACTTTATGGTTTAAAATTTAACTGATTAAAGCACGACCACAGGGTAGCCTTAGGAACATTTGGTAGAAATTTTAACTTTCAATGTTCTGTGAAGATTGGCAGTTCTTTCTTGTTCATCATTTTCATTAGTCTCTTTCCATTATCATTATTTTAGTTTTAGTTTCTTTTAAAAAAAAATATCATCATTGGAAGAGTTTTGATTTATTCTTTATTGTGGGTGCCCAACATGAACTGCTACCACAACACCCTATCAGGTTCACAAGACATCTACAGATTCACAAGTACACAAGTATATACTTCAAGATTGTATTACACCACATAAAGGTTACACAAATACGGAATAGAATAGGCACACTTCCACATAACATAGGTACTCATCACACATCAATGACTGACATACCAAATACTCAACCAAAAGAGTACTACAATCCACCAGACATTTCCTCAATTTGCATCAATGAAAGACTCACATAACAACAAACCATGCTACAGGTACATAGTGTCCACAAGGGAATCAATGACATGTCCACAACATCACAACACATAACCATCTGACATGAGTAACACATACATCAAAAGACCACTACCAAACATCACAATAACTCAACATATATCCTGAAACATCAACCATACAGACAAATATCATAAGCCTCCCTCAAACTCTTATGCCTCCCTCAAGTCTCTTATGCCTCCCTCAAACTCTTATGCCTCCCTCAAGTCTCTTATGCCTCCCTCAAACTCTTATGCCTCCCTCAAACTCTTTTGCCTCCCTCAAGGAGGCCGGTTGTCTCTCTGTGCCCAAGGCACATCGAGTTTGGACACTCCTAACCCAAGTGACATAATAACGCGTAGTTCTCCATAACCCGCTAGTCATATGTACCCCTTGGGGCGTACCCCCATACAACGAAGCGGGTCCATAGGTCCAACCAATCCATGGTGCATCCCATGACCCTATTCCACACATCACGACATTAGAACCAGCACAACAATCCAGTCAAAGTGCCAAGTGGCAAAGTACAAGCCTTGGGCAAGGCGGTAAAAATTCCAAATTTAAAAGAAGACCCCAAATCAAGCTAAAATAAATGACCAAATGGCCAAAGTTAGTATCAAATCCCCATGTTAGTGCCACAAAAGACCTTACCACGAGTACAAGCACAAAACCAAGAACCACGCACATAGCTATCAGGAAGGTTATGCAGTGCGGTCAGGGCTAGAAGTTTTATTGAACTCCTTGCCAAAGGTATAGAAGGTGGAAAATTTTACCCGATCCATGTGGGCTTATCGAGGAAAAGTCTTAGCAAATATCAAACAGATAAAAATAACAACCACCTATGATGTTATCACTAAAATCAGCTGTCATCTAACAGGAAACGAGTTCACGAGTCCAGTACCATAGATTCACCTACAACTTTTGTTGCAGTCTAGCTAGTAATAGCTTGCTTGCGACCCTTAATAAAAATTGTAGAGATTTCATTCAGTTAAACTTACAATGTTTCCCCTTGCTTTAAATCAAACAAGAGTTTACATCAAGAAATAGGTATAGTAATTCTCTCAACATGTGGAGGCCAAAATAGAAATGCCAGGTTATCCTCATCTAGACTAGGTACAACAGTCAACCATGTACAGTTCTAAACAAACCCTAAATGCCATTTCTAATCAAAACATAAAGTTAAGGAATGCCCACAGGCTTAAACAAGTTTCAGAACACAACGTCAATATTAATGTACCTTTTAGCAAAACAGGAGAGCCCTAAACAGGAATGCGTATTTATTTCAACCAAAAGAGGTATGTAGGCTTAACCTTCTATTTTAGTAACCTTCAATTATAATTACCATCACACAATTCTTTTTAAAAGAAAGTCATATAAGCAAACAAAACTCAATAATGTTTCCTTCCCTACGAACTAGACTGCATCACTCAATATTGCAGTAACCCATTTAGACAAATATGAAATAGAGTAAGCTATAAGAGAGGAAGGAGCATTCCCAAGCAAAATCAGCGAAATGGAATAAGATTTAAAGGACACCCACACCATCAGGCAAGTGATATAAACAACCACGAAAACATCTAGTCTAGGCGCCATTCAAGAGAAAAGAAAATTCATTACAAGATACTGAAAGAAGGTAGAAAACTATTACAAGGAGTAGATTTAACATGCCTGGTTAAAACGCCATCTCCATGCATATGATTGTTTCAATGCCGTTGCTTGCCTTTAACCCAAAGTGCTTTGCGAGCTCGAGCTAGCGCCACAACCACGTAGTGAAAAACAGCTACAAACCAACCCCATGATTTGAAGCTCAGACACGAGACATAATGATAACATCACGCTCCTGGATCTACGTTTTTCCACATCAGCTAGTTATCAGGAAAAATCAAAACTATTGAACCGCTTGTCTTCCTACCCTCGAGGTCAGCATGAGCCTTTGCAGCTTCTGCCAGTGGGTATGTCTTTGTCACACGGACTTTAAGAACACCAGATGCAACATTTGCAAATAATTCTCTTGCAGTTTCCAGGGGCTCTTCTCGAGTTGCAGTGTATTGCATCATGTAAGGCTGTGTCAAAAACAATGATCTTGGGGCAAGGGCTGACAAAGGAACACGATCAATTGCACCTGATGACTAACCAAAGCTCACCATGTAACCTCTAGAAACCAAGCACTCCAAAGATCCCTGGAATGTGTCCTTGTCCTCAGAATCAAAAACGACTTGCACACCTTGTCCTTTTGTAATTTCTTAACACAATCTACAAAATATTCCTGGGTATAGATAATGGGATGATGGCATCCATCTTCAATTGCTTGTGCGGCCTTCTCCTTGGTCGGTACAGTACCAATGACAGCGGCACCAAGGGCATTAACCCATTGACATAAAAAAAATCCTACTTCTCCAGCTGCAGCGTGCACAAGAATTGTATGCCTGGGCTCCACCTTAAAGCAACGCCGAAGAAGAAACTGAGCAGTCATACCCTTCAACATAATTGCAGCACCCACAATAGGATAAATGGTAGATGGCACTGTACAACAAAACTTGCAGGAAGAATCTGCTCCTCAGTGTATGAACCCATAGGATTCCCCGCATATCCAACTAAATCACCAACCTTTTTCCTTCATCAGATCTGGGGACAACATCAAGCTCTCGGTGCAAACAGCACAGCTTTAGCTTGTAAGGTGTGATAATTCCAACAGCACCCTTTATGCCTGCCAACATAGTGACTCGTTTGAAGATGCTCATATAATTTCAAAGCAAAATGTGCTTCATGAATATTCTGATATGAACAGATCCACGCCTCTATGAGGTTCTCTTCCATGAGTTACATCAAACAGCAAGAAGATCTCTAAAGAGAATCTTTGTAAATAAATTTCATCAGGTCTCCTGGTAATAGCCACACTGTCACTTAATCGATTTTGATAAAAAAATATCTGGTAGGAGAATCTCGAATTTGAGGGTGCATTTTGTACTGAACAGACAACAATGAAGTTGAACAACCCGTTGGTTGGAGGCGTTCATGAAGGCTTCTACAACTACAACAAGCCTGTTGCCCGGCTATTTACTGCTGCAATCAGTTGCTGTGGATCCCCACAAGAACACACCTTATAGCTCCCAAGGAAAGTGGAGGTAACACGCCAGCTTCCCTAGCTTGTAGCTTCATCTAAAACCACAGTGGACGCAGTGAAACAGCAGTGAAATAACACTAGAAATAGCAGTGAAATAGCACTCTCAGCCTCATTGCAAAACTTGCCTCAAGGTTGGATCGAGCTTCTTCCATGTTAGATTTGCCACCTGGACAGAAGCGACTTCCCAAAATGAAAAGGAAGGACAGCTCAACTAAAACTTTACCTCGTTCATCCACTACAGCGGCAAGATTTGCTACAACTGATCACGACTGTGTGGTCGTGTATAACCAGAACTTCAGGATTTCACACCCACGGCTCCTTGGGATCGCCCTATGGCAACTGCAAACACCAGACACCTCCTCACGGCTCTTTCCTAGGAGGATTTCAGCTCTGCACCCCACTGAGACTGCCTGCACAACACGATTTGAGAATCCACTTTCCAGAACACGGTGTTGCAATTCATCTGTTGCAACATCTGAAGGAGCACAAGCAAGCATTCATGGTTCAGGGCAGGAAGAAGGAGGCGTCTAGGAGAAAACGTGAGAAAAGGAACTTGGCAGACAAAATTACGATGCCTTCTCAAGCACTCCACATGCAGGCAATCCACGGGAGATCTCACGCTGTCTGAGAGGGAGCAGGCAGGTCAAACAAAATATTTGCAAATCAGGAAATTTAGTGGGTGCGGCCACCGACAGGGAGAAAATTGAACACGCCAAGCAAAAGGGTGCAGGGCTCATTAATGCCATGGTGGGAGGGAGACGAACACAAGGAAAGTCAGATAAAAATCTGATTCCATCACGTCACACAATAAAATCTCCACCTGCCACGCCAAGGAGATGAAGTTGGCCGAGTCCAGGTAAGTTAGGGGGGGGCATTACAAAAGGTGTGTTGTGTGAGATGATGAGGGAACTATTTGCGGAGATATCTTAGAATGAAAGGACTTGTAGAACAATATTATTGAAGTGAAAATTTGTTTGCAATTTCACCCCTTACATTTATTGGGTAGTTAGAACACACGTAAGTGTAAGGGAAAATTAAATGCACATTTCATGGGACATGTTAGAGAGAGGAAGATGTGGAGTGAACCTAACATCCTACGGTAGAGATTTCATGCACATTTTATATTAGGGTTTCGATAATCAACAATTGTGGTTACATTCTCACTCAATGATCACCAATTAAAAGGGATGGGTTATTTCTATTTTTTGTGCATCATTGAGGTTTTTGATTGGGTAGTGGAAAACAAAACCGCCTACATGCTCCGCACCTATTCCACAACTCTGATTATTCCTCCCTAAAAATATTTAGTATATGTGCTCAAACTTATAGTTGTGATCTTGTTTAGACTATTCATGCGAGCTTAAAGGGTCAAAAATTTTGGGGAATTCCAATAGGTTTAAGGATCAAAACCTAGCTATCATGTTTGCTTAATGTATCAATTTGTAGCCTCCTTTTAATTGTGAGCTCAAGTAATTATAGGAAATATTTTATGCACAAACAATCATCACGAATTGAGCCTGTACAATGGCTAGTCTATGAGCAATATAGGTAGAAAATAGCTTTGATTGAGGTGAAAATGAAAGGTTTTTCATTGGACGACATTAAATTTGTATTAGATATTTGATAAGAAATGAATGGAATGTGGAATAAAATAGGTGGGAAGTAGATACTTGTGGATTCAACACGATAAAAAAAATGCAAAAAATGTAAAATACTTTTAATGGAAAGTTGAAACCTATATGTTTCCTGTCCCAACACATAACAAAGATATGACAGATAAGATTTTGCAAAAATATTTGATGGTCAATATTGATAAAGAGTGTAGGTAGCTTTTAAGCTCAAGTAGTTGTTGGGAAGGCGATACACGACATGATCATCAATAATTGAGCCCGCCCAGCATATATGAATAATGAGAGAAATTACTAAATCAAGGCAAGACTTATGGGGGGAACAAAGAAAGTCAAGAGTGGTGATATTACTTCATGTAATGCTATGGGTTACGTGATAGGAATCAAAATTGAACTCATCCAACTAAAGGGTCCAAGAGAGACAAGCGTATAATTATGATCGTAGGCATGAAGCAAACGGACGGTAAACCTTCTTACAGGGGGGATTCACATTAATATGGGTTCGATCCTTAAAAGAACACAACTATAGTTTTGTTTTAACCCAAGGAGTTTACCACTACTCCTTATCGGGATTTATTAAAAGTTCGTACTAGTCAACCAAAACAAAGCCACTTTTTTCAAAACGTACGAAAAAGAGGACACGAAAGGGTCAGTAGTCTACAACAAACCCTATCCTAACTGTCATACCTTCCTACATAATATAAGGAAGACTAACCCAAAAGTCGTTAATAATTTTTATATAATTTAGACAAAGTCAATAAACATTAAAAATAAAAATGAGTTCCCTAACAAGGCCACAAAATGGGACCTTTTAGTAACCCAGTTGAAGGAGAAGGTATTCGAGTTTGAAAACAAAGGGATTTGATACGTGAGGGCAAAACACCAACGATTTTTGCCCCAGACCAAAGGCCTTTACCACGGAGTACAAGCACAAACCAGGAACCACGACACAGCTATCAGGGAAGGTTAACGCAGTGCGGTCAGGGCTAGAAGTTCTATGGAATCCTTGCCAAAGTATAGAGATGGGAAAATTTTACCCCCCCCCCAGAATCCGAGTGGGCTAGCGAGGAAAAGTCTTAGCAAATATCAAACAGATAATAAAAACAGCCACCTATGATATTATCAATGAAATCAGCTCATCTAATTAGGAACGAGTACGCGTCCGTACCATGGCTTCCCTACAACTTGTTTCAGTCTGCTAGTAGAGCTTCTTGCGACCCTAATAAAAAGTGTAGAGATTTCATTCAGTTAAAAACTTACACTGTTTCCCCTTGCTTTAATCCAAACAAGGTTACATAAAGAAATAGGTATAGTAATTCTCTCAACAGTGTGAGGTAAAAATAGCTGCCAGGTTACCCTCATCTAGACTAGGTACAACAGTCAACCATGTACAGTTCTAAAACAACCCAAATGTCATTTTCTAATCAAACATAAAGTAAGGGAATGCCCACAGGCTAACAGTTTCAGAACACACGTCACTATTAATGTCCCTTTTAGCAAACAGGAGAGCCCTAAACAGGAAAATGCGGAGTTATCTCAACCAAAAAGAAGGAGGTAGGTAGGCTTAACCTTCTATTTAGTAACCTTCAATTATAATTACCATTACATTAATTTATTCTTTAAAGAACACATTAAGCAAACCAAACTCAATTCATGTCCTTCCTAGAACTAGACTGCATCATCAATAGTGCAGTAACATTAGACAATATGAAATAGAGTAAGCTATAAGAGATGGAAGGGAGCATTCAAGCAAAATCAGCGAAATGGGAATAAGATTAAAGGAACCCCCCAACATCATGCAGGGAGTATAAAAAACATGCAAACATCTAGCTAGGCGCCATTCAAGAGAAAAAGAAAATTCATTACAAGATACGAAAGAGGTAGAAAAACTATTACAGGAGTAGATTTAACATGCCTGGTTTAAACGCCATCTCATGCATATGATTTTGCAATGCCATTGCTTCCTTTTAAACCAAAGTGCTTTGCGAGCGTCGAGATAGCACCAACAACCACGTTAGTGAAAAACAGATACAAACCAACCCATGAATTTGACCGACACGAGCCATAATGATAAACATCAAGCTCCGGGTCTACGTTTTTCAACATCAGCTCGGTTATAGGAAAAATCAAAACTATTGAAACGCTTGTCTTCCTACCCTCGAGGTTGGCATGTGCCTTGCAAGCTTCGCCAGTGGGGTATATGTCTTTGTCAACGGAATTAAGAACACAAGATGCACATTTGCAAATAATTTATCCTTGCAGCTTCCAGGGAGCTATTTCGAGTTGCAGTGTATGCATATGGAAAGATGTGTCAAAAAAAATGATCTGGGGCAAGGGCGACAAAGGAACACGATCAATTGAACTGAGGATGACCATAGCTCACATTGTACACATATAGAAACAAGCACTCCAAACGATCCTGGAATGTGTCCTTGTCCTCAGAATCAAAATGACCTTGCACACCTGGTCCTTTTGTAATTTCTAACACAATCTACAAATCCTTCTGCGATAGATAATGGGATGATGGCATCCATTTCAAATGCTTGTGCGGCCTTATCTGTCAGTACAGTACAATGGACAGTGGCACCAAGGGCAAACCCCATGACAACAAAAATCCTACTTCTCCAGCGCAGAGTGCACAAGAATGATGCCGGGCTCCACCTTAAGAGCAACGCCGGAAGAAAGAAATGAGCAGTAACTCTTCAGCATAATGGTAGCCACCCACATAGGATAAATGGTAGGGGGGATGGCATGGTGGTACAACAATCTGCCAGGAAGAACTGCTCCTCATGTATGAACCCATAGGATTCCCGCAAATACAACTAAATCACCAACCTTTTTCCTTATCAGATATGGGGACAGCATCAAACTCTCGGTTCTGCAAACAGCACAGCTGTAGCTTGTAAGGTGTGATAATCCAATTAAGCACCCTTTATGTGCAACATATGACCGTTTGAAGATGCTCATATAATTTCAAAGCAAAATGGGCTCAGAATATTTGATATGAATCAGATCCAAGCCTCTATGAGGTTCTCTTTCCATGTGTACATCAACAGCAAGAAGATATCTCAGGAGGCGAATCTTTGTAAATTAAATTTCATCCGCCTCCTGGTTAATAGCCACACTGTCAATTAATCGATTTTTGATAAAAAAATATATGGTAGGAGAATCTCGAATTTGAGGGTGCAGTTTTTGTACTGACAGACAACAATGAAGTGAACAACCATTGGTTGGAGGCGTTTCATGAGGGCTTTACAAACTGCACAAGCCCGTGACGGGCTATCCTACTGCGGCACATGCAGTTAGCTGTGGATCCCCACAAGAAACACCCCTTACAGCTCCCAGGAAAGTGGACAGAGGAACACGCAGCCCTTCCCTCGCTTGTGGAGTACATCTAAAAACCATAGATGAAGCAGTGAAAACAACAGTGAAATAAAACACTCAGAAACAGCAGTGAAATCGCCAACTTCAGCCTTTTTGCTATTAACAAAATTTCCTCAAAGGTTGGATCGAGCTTCTCTCCATGATTGTTAGATTCGCCACCTGGGCCAGCAAGCGACCTTCCCAAAATGAAAAGGGAAGGACAGTAACTCAATTTACCTCATTCATCCATACAGCTCGAAAAGATTGCTACAACTGATCATGATGCATGTGGTCGTGTATCAAACAGACTTTAGCGATTCACAACACAAGGCTCAGTGGGATCACCCTTATGGCAACTGCAAAAACACCAGACACCTCTCCATGGCCTTCCTAGGAGGGATTTCGGATTTCTACACCCCCCGGAGACTGCCTGCACAACACAGATTGGGAATCCACAGTCCAGAAAACACGGTTTTTGATGTAGCAATTCATCTGGTTGGTAACCATCTGAAGGAGCACAAGCAAGCATTCGTGGTTCAGGGCAGGAAGAAGGAGACGTCAAGGGAAAAATGTGAGAAAAGGAAATTGGGAGACAAGATTACGATTCCTTCTCAAGCCATCCAAATGCAGGCATCCATCGGGAGATCTCACGCTGTCCGAGAGGGAGCAGGGCGCAGGTCAAACAATATTTGCAATCAGGAAATTTACTGGGTGCGGCCACCGACAGGGAGATGAGGAAAATTGGAACCCGCCAAGCAAAAGGGTGCATGCAGGGCCATGATGCCATGGCGGTTTTCTTTTTCGTCGAGGGCAGGAGGGAGAACGAACACAGGAAAGTCAAGATAAAAATCTGATTCCATCACGGCACACAATAAAAATTCCACCTGCAACGCCAAGGAGATGAAGTTGCCGGTCCAGGTAAGGAGGGGGGGGGGGAATTACACATCATAACATCCTGTCACAGGTGCATAGGAAAGCGGTTGTGTTGAATGCAGGGGGGGGGTTGGTAAGAGTAAGTTCCTTTGATGGTCTCACAAACTCAAAGATTATGAGCTCAACTATGCACTCATGATCTTGAGCTTGATAGCAACGTATGTAACTGACCTTAGTGCTAGGTGGTGGGGTGGAGACATTTTCTCTTGGCCGAGACGATTTACGCTAGGATGAGCACGGAGTCGTAGGCACCTATTACGCAACCCCATTCCATGTTGTCAACGCGTTGGATGGAGTTACTTGTGAGTATGACATGGAGAGATAGAAGCATGTAGAAGGGGAAGGAGAAGGTGGGTGCAGACACCTTGAGTAGATGGAGGCAGGTGGCCTATGGCAACCTAGGGGCCAGACTTGTGGGAGTTAGGATCCTTGCAGCAGATTCCCAAGAAGTTTCTACCTGAAGCCAGAGCAGAGATTGAGCTCAGAGACCCCTGATGGGAGGATTGGTGGATTTTCATTAGAGGAAGAAGATGGTTCTGTGAGTGGGGTTCGACACAGGGTTGGATATGTGACCCTATAGAGAGGCTGGAGGCTGAGACAAGACATTTGATTATAAGGCCATCGTGCACCTTATTCAGCCATCCCGGGGTGAAGATGATGGCACGCACATTGAGACAGTTGTCTTTTTGAGAGGAATCCGAGAGACGTGGCTTGCATTTGTTCGTGCACGCTGTTTCGAGTGAAGCATGGTAAAGGCTGAGACATCAGGCATCCAGCTGGCCCTTCTCTATCATCAGCCATCCCAGAGTGGAAGTGGGACCCACCATTCCATGGACTTCATCGTGGTTACCTACGTTGAGATACCACCACGACGCCATCATGGGCCACGGTGGATATAAATGATTGAAAAGTAGCTCATTTTTCTCAAGTGAAGACCACCTATTACAGATAGTGCTGTGTGTGGCACGAGTCTAATATTCTTGACGCAGATGTCCGAATTGCAATGGGGAATTCCACAGAAGATCATGTGCCGACTTGATCCTCTATTACACTTCCCATTTCTGGAATTACCATGCAGTATGCCCTCAGGGTGAGGATTAATTTTAGCATAGCTTATCACATTGGACAGATGGACAGAACGAGAGGGTGAATCAAATTTTAGAGGAGAATGCTCAGGGATGTACGTGATGATCATAAGGCGAGATGGGAGGAGTAACACGTACCTAGTGGAGCTTTGCCTTAGCACAATAGTTTCCAGAGTTATAGGAATGGCTCCTTTCAGGTAATTATATGGTAGAGAGTGTAGGACACCTGTTAGTTGGGATAGGATTGCTGGATATGGGTTTGCCTTGTGCCAACATTATTACAGGAGATGAGTAGTAGTTACTTGCTTAGACAAGATATTGCAGGAGGTGCAGGACGACCAGAAGAAGTATGTAGACCAAACATGGGACAAGCTCGTATTTGTGAGGTGCGGCCACGAAGGGGTTTCTTTGTATTAGAATCATAAGAGCCCTATCCGTTATAGAAAAGGTTTAAGCTTGCTCATAGGTTAGGGTTACCTTTAAGATCTTGGAGAGCTCGGTCCCTTGGCACCTAACAGTTCTAGCATTGCCACTAGCTTGTCTCGCGTCCCATATGTGTTTACATTATGTGCTAGGAGATATATTTCTGATACTTCTCACGTTACTAGATGGACTGCTTTGTAGGTGCAGAATTAGGGGTAGGTGATTGGTGGAGCCCCGTACGCATATAGAGCATAGGCCCTAGGCCTTTCCGGGCAGAGAGGATTGACTCAGGTCGGGTTTTACTTGAAAATAGACGAGACTGTAGCTACTTGGCGCGATGCTACTTATTACAAGTGTAGTTTCCCACCGTTCCAGTGATTTCTAGGAGGAAGGCCAAGACTAAAGTGAGGGGATGTAGGCCCCAACTTCCCTCAGACACATTTTCATTATTGTTTTGAACGATCTACTGCACTTATGGAGATATGATAGTTTGACTATAGCCATGTTAGTAGAGCTATACGATCAACTGGAATGTTATTGGTTTTTCTTCTTATATAATGCATAAGGACTACTGGAGACTTTGATTTATTGATATTGATATACCCTTTTGACATGGTATACTTATTCCTGTAATTACTAACATGATGATATATTTAGTCAATATTGAGTAGACCTTGATAATTGGATTTAATGTGATGATCAATTTGAATGAATGGAATGTGGAATAGACCTTGTGCTAGAAATTGTAAGTGATATCGTCTTTGAATCGATGATATTAATTTAATAATAGTTGATTTATACTTAATATATGCATATTTGCATGAATGTTTTTAAAGTGGCCTCCAGACGAACGATGTATAATCTGTTTTGCATGTAATTATTCACAAAAAACAGTGGGGAGTGGAGAACCAAAAAACCACACGGGAATCGGAGAAGAATCCAACTAGGGGCACCATGGAAAGGTAATTTTTATGTGGTTAGAAATAATTGGTTAAGGGAAATTGTGACCTAGGGCATGGCATTTTGTTTTACATTTTCACTTTCTGATTATGATATAATGTGTTCTTTCTTAGAAGTGAATTTGTACTTGGTTTATTATTTCGATCTTGGAATTGTTTTTACCCCTTTTTTAGCATGGGTTTAGTGTCTTAAGTAAGTTATTGAGTTTGGTTTCAAACTAGTAAAAGATACATGTGACCAAACAGGAGTTCATTTATTAGGCTTGATTTATTTTTGGATTTTTGTGAGTGATTGTGGTTGAGTTTGAGTGTAGCAACATTTACCATATGAGGAAACTCGAATTTGGCCTTTTAGAGGCCAATTTGGAAAGCTTGGGGACCAAGTCAAACTTTTCCCACACTCTTAAAAACCCATGCCAACACTACCTATGGGTTGTGGGTCAATTTGGGGGTATTTTAGGTGTTTTGGGGGGGATGAAAAAGTTAAAATATTTAACTTTCAATTTCTTTAAAACAAATTAATTTTGTCCTTTGGGGGAGTGGGCTCGTGGAGATGTTCTGTTGTAAGGTGTTTGTCATTCCTCCAACACTTATTAATGGTGCGGAAGTAGCGTTGACAAAAGGATGATGTGGAGTGGAGGGGAAAAACTAGGTGGTATCCTAATTGGAGCCACATATCCCTCCCTCTAGTTCTCTATTATGAATCCTTTTTTCTTGTTTTCGGGGCTACATGATCATTTTAGTCTATTGTATTTTGGAGAGTTAGAGATTTGAAGGAGTTTGTGGATTTTATTGAGCTAGGTTGATACTTGTTTGGAAGTTTTTTTGGGCTTGTGGATGCTGGCTGATCCTTGAAGGGTTTAGAACTTCATACTGGAACAAGCTCTACCATGGTCAAGGTAGGAGCTTACCTTCTTGTTTATATTCTGTTAATTTGAATGTAGTGTGCGTATATTTGTGTTGAATGCTGTGTTGTTTATTTGAAATGCTTGTTCTGTATGGGTAGAATGCCTAATTGGAGTGGGGAGGAACTATGTGGAGAACTAGGGTAGTTTATTTGAGGGAGGCATAAGAGATCATTTTCTTGAGGAGGGAGTTTGGGTTGGGTGCGCACCTAGTATGAGAAATGTGCATTTTCTTTTTTCTACTTTGGGGACATAAGTGTTTGAGGGAAGTCATCAGAAGCTGAGGGATAGAGGTAACTTGAGGGAGGCATAAGAGATGTTAGGGACATGGTGTTTTGCATGGAGGCTTTTTATGGGCCCCATCCCATGGGAGGCATAAGTGCCTCCCCAAGGTGTTTCACTCTTTTGGCTTCTTGAAAGCCTTGTTATATTGGGTTTTGATTGTTTTTTCTTGTTGAGTTGTATTGGTTTGTGTGAAAACTAGAATTGCATGTCGAAGTGATTTGGTAAGTAGTGGGAAGCTAGTAGTTGTCATGAGTTGAGATCTTTTCATATTGTGAGTGTGGTTGGGGATCAGGGCCAATGGAGAGGATGAATTCTCTTTCCAGTGCGGTATAGGATGGGGAGAGAGGTGCTCTTCCCACTATTTTGTTGTGAATCAAGCAACTTTGGAGGAGCTACATTGTTGGTGTTTGGGAAGTGGAGTCTTGTGATGGCCATGTGAAACTTCCTATATTTTTTACCCACTAGAGTGGAAGAAAGTTGTAAGAAGGTACTTCTTCTTGTATTGATATTGTAAAGAAACATATTGACTCCTTTGGCTGAGCTAGTGGAAGGGTAGTATATATTGAAAGGGAGTTGTATTCCAAATAGTTGTTATTGGATGCCATTGCATGAGGAAAGAAATAAAATAAGAAAAGAAAGAAGAAATAATGTTATTGCTAAGTAAATTTGGCAAATAGAAAAATAAAGATTCATTTTCATCATAACTTACATTTGGATAGTTATAAACCTCTGACTTATCTCCTTATACTTGGTCAATAAAAGGGTGAAATTGGAAAATCGGTGGTTACCTCTTTATGGAATGAAAACTTCTTTTAGTTGTTGTTCTTGCTCTGGTTTTAGCATATATTGAATGGAAACGTGTTGCTTAAAATCTCTTGCTGCTTGTAGGAATTTGTCAATTAAGAAATGTTACATATCATTGGTTACTTGGAAAGTATGTTTGGAAAAAGTAATAGACTATTTTATTCACATTCCTTCTATTGTTGAAAGAAGTTCTAAATTTCACATGTATTATCGGCAAGAATTTAATCAAAGGAACAAAAACACACCAAAAAAATAAAAATAAAATATTTCCTTTGTACCTTGTACAATAAATGCGGGAATTTGTCTTTCTGATTGTCTTTTTTAAAGAATGGAAAACTAATAAATTAAAAATGGGTTACCTTAGAAGTAACCTCTTTGATGTATAAAGTGAGGATCAAATTAATTACCAAATTATAAGGCGAAACAAGATTTAGTTTTACTCCACACTCAATTACTACCAAAAACTAAAAAGAAAAAACAAAATTATATTATTAAGATTTAGTTAGTATGGTAATATTAGTTAACAAATTCCTACCTTATTTAATGACAATAGGATTAAGAGAATATATATATAGATATGTATATATATATAGATATTATATATATATATATATAACAGCACAAAGTTGGTGCCGCCGCAAGGAGGAAAATGCTGCAGGTTTGGACCAGATTTTTTTTGTTGCCCATAAAACGACTCCGGTAGGCGCACCTTCCCACGCGTTGGGGTTAACAACAAAGATAAAACATTGTAAAGTTTCATGGGGATGGGGTCCCTAACGCCACCACCCCTACTTTAACCTATTAACATAGACCAAGAGAGGGGATGATGGTGGCATAAGCACAGCCACCATTCATTTTATGAAGTTGAGGGTATTGATTATGGTGAGATATTGCTATCCTGTTGTAAAATGACAGACATGTAGTTTTTTATTAGCTAGTGCAGCAGGTTTAGACTTAGAAGGTTTTGAACCAGGAGTGAAAATTTTTTTCCCTTTCATGGTGTTTGGAGGAGAAAGAGAAATCTGATATGACATAGCAGCGCACTACTGGGGAAAGGTAAGTAATCGCACCAAAAAATTACGAACACAAGAACAAGCAAGTGAAGTGTGACATAGGGGATAACTTTTTTTTGACTTACTGGAATCAACACGAAACAGACATGTCGTCCACAGAGGTTAACAACCAACACTTGAGGAATCATTGGATTACGACGGAAAGACCACTAAGGTCAGCACAGAAACGTTCACAATTATCAAAGGACAATTTGTTATTTTTCTTTTGACAAGAGCAACATGCATTCAAATCCACATGACACACTCACGGCATGTAGGGAAGCCACCAGTAAGAAATGGTTAGGGTTTAGTGATTTTGGTTAAGAGAAACACTTTGCTATGACTCAAGTTTTCAGACGGAATCAAATATGGTTTGCACAAATTCTCTCACCAACGGAGTTCATTCTTATACACTGAAGAGTGTTCACTTAAAGTCTTCTCCTACTACTAAATCTTATATCTCCAGGAACGAAACATTGTTTTCCTTTAAGCTGTTTAAGAGTTCACCCAAAGGGATTAGTGTCGATAGTTTAGCTAGGTGGGGTATCAATTATAAGTTGTTTAGCTTCACAGCAAATGGTGGGATGGTTTATCATTTTGATCACTATGGAGTATTTGGTTTCAAATAGATCAGCCTTTAAAGTTTATTTTTGTGGATATAAAATTATTTATTTTGGTTTAGTTCTTAAGGGTAAACCGGACTCATTTTACTACTTATAAAATATTGTCGGCTAAGTCTTAGAAAGGATGTTTTAATCTTAACAATTTTTAAAGATCAAAGGTTGTACAATACTAATATCAATGTAATAGATTGAAATGAAAGCCATTTCTCACAAGGATAATTTCAAGCTGAACTAAACAAGAAAAAGGACACTGTATTGTACCCATTATCAAACCAATACATGGCAATAGGTCATATCAACGTCTTTAAAGCAATGTTACAACAATTTAAAAACATTGTACATTTTTACAAGAACTCATAAGGGTACAGATGATGAAATTGTCACTCTTTTATTCTAGTCTACGGCATAATTCCATCTGCACAAATATATAACTAGAGTCGTCTCTTAGAAGGAGCATGTGTAAAGTCTATACATTGAAATCAATAGCTAAACATTAACATGACATGAAAGGAATGTTATAATTATGAAAGGATCAAAGCACAAACCAATAATTACGTTTCACACGAGGAAGGATTACACCAGCCAACAATGAGGAGATGGAAGGCCAAACATTACCAACTAGCAGTATATCACAAAACCAAAGACAGAAAGAACATCCAAAGAACTCAGGGATGTAGTATGAAAGGTTTCAATAGTATAGAGAAATTGATCATGAACCATATGGATTCTGACTGAAATCTAATATTCAAAACCATCCACAATAAAAGGGAAGAAAAACTTGAGAGTCAAAGACATTAATATTTACGAACAAGAGCGAAACAAAAAAATAGTCTACCCAGTCCTTACAGGAGGAGTTCAGCAATAAAGGGATACGTAGACCCCGAAGGAAAAAATTCATCGTTACAATCTAAAACAAGAGGTCTACGACCTCTTCTTACAAGCGTCTTTAAAGTAAAGAAATGTTACAACCTAGGATTCTCTCTAATTCTTTGTTACTGCCAACTAGGATTCCATCTACCCTACGAACTTAATATGCCTAAAGGTTGTATCCTGAATCCCATGATCTACTTCGGGCATTGAGGACAATCATGAAATTTCCTTACTTTCCTTCCTAATGTCTGATCCAGATACATTAATGAAGAAACCACAAGCAGCAGCTTATTAGAAAAAACGCGTAATAAAACAAATAGCTCACAAGTAAGCTACACTTAGGTAGCAAGCATGACAACTTTTAAAATGGGAAAGCCTAAACAAGCTTCTTCGTAAACTTCATTAAATAAGCACTACATACTACTATCCAAGACAATTATAAACACTTATGGTAAAGGTTGTGACACTATCAATCATTTCAGGAGACTCTCTTAAGCACAAATAAATTCACTAGAAAGGTTATAATTCAAGGAGTAGTGTTACAATAAGAAAACAAGAGCAGCCACTCTAGAAGGACCCGAATTTCTATATTTTGATAATCCTTATCAATGATGAAAAACACGACAAAAGAAATATACATGCATTTTGTTTTATCCAGCGGTAGTCTCATCAGAAGATCTGAAAGGTGATAACTATCTTTGCAGGCACAAGCAAGGGAAAAAGCCAAAGAGGAAGGGAAGGCATTCGAGTGGGCAGCAGTGCAGGACTAATGAAGGCAACCCCCTAAGAAGCAAAGCAAGAAGTAATCTACTATCGATGAGAAGAAATTCAGACCAAACCTTTATGAGTCTTTATGATTCGATATCGGTAGGTAGCCATAATCAAACCATTTTGAAAGGTAACTTTTTTTTTTAAATTCCAGGTTCATAAGAATGTCTCTTTCCATTTCAGATGATTTGATCCAAAAAGAAAACAAAGCAAGTAAAAAACTACAAAACCCCCCCATAAATGTTTTGTTCTCAGCCATATAATGTATAACAAAGTAAAGATAACAACAAATTTTCCCCTATGCAAAACCAATCATGAAGGAACAACGATCAGGAGGAAGGAACAACAGGAAAATAAAGAAACCAAAGTGCCAATCAAGGAGAATCGATAGAAGCAAAACAACATTCCATATAAAGCTGTCATTTCAGGTAAGTAGATCATTATTTCATGAAGTTGAAAAAAGAAAGCAAAATATTTCAGGGCTAGTCTTAACCTGCCTGGTTTAAATAGCCATCACCTAAGTAAAAGATTGTCTCAAAGCCGCTGCTGCCCTTAACCCAAAGGCCGATGCCGAGCTCGTGCGAGGCCCATTCACGCAGTTGAAAAAACATCTACACACCAAACCACTGATTGAAGCTGGACACGAGAAACAAAGGTTACAAAACCAGCTCTGGCCGGGTAGGCATCTACCGTGATGATGCTACAACTTTCCTTCATCAGCTTGGGAAACAACTGCTTGCTATGTGGGAAAGGACATGGGCACTGGTGCAATTCAAACCAATTGGATCCTACATTGGCGCATCACAAGGCTCGGTTGACGAGGAAGAAACATCTGTGGGCTGGAAAAGCAGGTTCATATGAAGGTAATGGCTCTAATATTGAGGCCACAACAAACACTGCATAGCATGGAGCAGTTTGACAATCGAATACTGAGATTCCAAACTGTTTAACTTGGATCTTGCTTTGATGGGGGGGTGGGGACTCAGTTGGGAAACGGCATTTGCAAAAAAAAAAAATAGAATTTTTCTAACATTAATAACAGAAGCAAGTTCTCTACCGTTAATGGGAGCTGCTTGTTCATGGATTCTGTCAGGAGACTCTGAATCTGATCGATGATTTGAGAATGGTTCGTAATTCGAACTCCTCAGTTCTGCCTAGATGCCTCGGAGGGGTGAGGAACTCTTGTCACCACTTCTCAATAACCAAAGGCAAATTTGGTTAAGAAGAGAAGATGCGGAACTATCGGGATTATATTTTGTAATACCCTTTGAGCAAATGAGGTCTATAGCCAGACGAATTTTTCTAGCAATCACAGGCAGAAACGTTTGACAGACATCCCATAGACCATCACTAGCTTAGGATGGGAGGCACTCATCTTCGATGAGTTGTCCGATCGTTACACACTGTTACTTCAGGTTCAGATTAGATATCACGTACGGTGGTTAAGAGAGTACGGTATCTAGGGCCACGTGGGAAATAGTCAAGAAAACTCCAAATTACATAGATCTCCTGCAGGGGTGTGATTCTGTCCTTCCTAAAAAGCGGGCACACGATTTTATTGCGTGCTAAGTGTATAGGACGCTAAGAAATGCACCTCATAGTAATCGCAGGAAGCCCCCACAAATGGTGCTCATGGAAGTATTCTGATAAGAGACAGATCCACGCATATGGGATTCTCTCCATGCGTCATCGAGCCGCAAGGGTCTCCTATAGAGAATTTTGTAATAATTCATCGGGTCTCCGGTAACACCACGATGTCACTTAATCGATTTTGCTAAAAAACTATCTTTACTGAAGGAGAAATCCCGAAATTGAAATACGTTCAAAAACTGAACAGGAAACAACATAGTCGGACAAACGCTTATTGGAGCGCCAATCAAAGGCTTCTGCTCTCATAAGAAAAAACTCTGCCGCCTGGAAAATAATGTGCAGGTTGTTCGTGTGGGTTCCCCATCAAGAACACACATCAGCACCAAAGAAGAACGTGGAGGTCACACGCCTACCTCCCTAAACTGGCAGCTTCATTGAACGCCATAACAACCATGCAAGGCGCTAAAAAAAAACTTCCGGCAGCAAAGAAACCAATAGTGAACACGATCTTCAGGCCCCTCACCAGCAAAACCTTCACTCAGATTTGATAGGCTTCTTCCAACGGCGAGATTGCCACCTGGAAGAGGCGAACTTTCCCCAAAAAGAAAGGCGAGAAGCTCGACCAAAAAAACTGTAGGTCCCGTTCTTCTAACACAAGAGGCGAGATTTGCAACAGCCGATCAGGGCTGTGGTCGCGTGAAACCAGAACAGAACATCAGGATCGACACCCATGGCTTCGGGGTTCGCCTTGTCGGCAAGCGTCGCCAACAAAAGACTCTCTCTGGGCAATGGTTTTCTGAGGTATGCGTTTTGACTTCTCTGCCTGTAGATGCTGTCAATCCGAAACACCTATCACAGGCACTGACCCCTAGGATAAATCATTTATACACTCACGAGGTACAGCCGGGTAGAGGGCGTTGCGACGGACTAGCATTGTGTGGTTTAGAGCATTTGTGAGACGGTGACAAGCCACTGGAGTGCCCCCTGCCAGACTGAACCGGAATCTACACACCTGCTTTCAATAGTGAAAAACTTTCCCCTCTCTTCAAAAAAAATTTTTGGTAAGCAAATAAATTACATCCACCCAAGCTACTACGCATTGCCAAGAAAGCACGTGATAAATTAATCTATGTATTCTTCTCCACGTACCGACACCAAGACAATGAAAAACTATAAATTTCTAGTCATGCAAGGAATTGAGAAGGGGCACGATCTTATTGGAAGAACACAGCACTAACAATGTGGAGGCATAGAATATAACATGAGAACCAGTTCCTTAAAAAAACACATCCCTTCTTTTTTTTTTTCTCAATGTTTGAACATCTCACCCAAAGCGCAGATCAAAACGCTGACAAGCGATTCAAAAGAAGAACTTGGATTACTTCTACGAAGTGCCAAAGAAAAAATACACTGTACGAAGGTTCATGCAGTGACCAGAGGGCTATACGGAATATTATTATTGGCATTTTATTGTTATTTGAATTTTTTTCCTATAAAGAAGGAGGGTCAACACGTGCATGGTAGAAATTTTTTTTTGGCTTCGAAGAAGAGGAAGGGTTTTCATGCCTAGCTTTGTTCCTTCTCAGAACCAGAGCCTGAGCACGGGGGGTTAATTCTCCTACCTTAAGAAGCATAGTCCTCCTCGAAGCGTACCTAATACAAAGGAAAAGAAATGGTTGCAACCCAAGAAAAGGTACCGGAGAAGTAACCCTAAGTTTAAAATCTCGTGATTAAAGCACGGCCACAGGGTAGCTTGAAAAATTTGGTAGAAATTTTACAATCTTTAAAGTTCTGTGAAAGATGGGCAGAGTTCTTTCTTGGTTGTTAATTTCTTAGTCCTTTCCGTTAACATATTCGTAGTTTAATTCCTTTAAAATTTATCATTGAAGAGTTGTGATTATTCTTTATTGTGAGTGCCCCAACCGGAACTGCTAACAAAAAACGTATCAGGTTCACAAGACCCTACAGATTCAACAAGACACAAGTATATACTTCAAGATTGTATACACCAACATAAAGTTTACACAAATACAAAATAGAAAGGCACACTTCCCATAACTAGGTACTCATCAACATTAATGACTGACCAATACCAAAATATAAACCAAAAAGAGTACTACCAATCCCACCAGCATGTCCTCAATTTGCATCAATGAAGGACTCATATAACAACAATCCGCTACAGGTAAATGTGGTCCACAAGGGAATCAATGACATGTCCACAAAAATCACAACACATAACCATCTAACCACAGAGTACACACACACAAAAAGACCCCATACAAAAATCCACAACAATCAACATATATCTGAAACATCACCATATAGAAAATATCATAAGTCCTCCCTCAAAACTCTTATTGCCTCCTAAGATCTTTATGCCTTCCCTCAAACTCTTATGCCTCCCTTAAGTCTCTTCTGCTCCTAAAAATCTTTATTGCCCCTCAAACTTAGGCTCCTAAGTCGCTCTATGCCTCCCTCAAACTTTTTGACTCCCTCCTAAGGAGGCCGGTGGTTCTCTCTGCTGCCCAAGCACATCGAGGTGGACACTCCTAACCAAGTGGAATAATGACGGTAGTTCTCCACACCCGCTAGTCATATGTTACCCTGGGGCGTAACCCCATACAACGAAGCGGGTCCATAGAGGCCAACATCCATGTGTATCCCATGACCCTATTCCACATCAAGACATTAGAAACCAGCCACAACAACCATTCAAAGTGCAATAGTGGCCCAAAGTACAAGCTTGGGCAAGGTGGTATTAAAAATTCCAAATTTTCAAAGAAGACCCCAAAAGTCAAGCTAAAATAAATGACCAAAGGGCCAAGTTAGTATCCCGCCCCATGTTAGTGCACAAACAAGGAAATGCCCAAAATTGTAAAGGCATTGCATCAGAAAAGCTGACGGTCCAGTGCCAAAAAAAATAAAGAAAAGACTCAATTCCACGAATAAAATCAAAATTTATAATAAGGTAACAGTACGAATAACATGTGTGTGGCATTATCTAGCACACCAAAGGGTAGGGGTACTCAACGAGTTGCTGGCATGGAACATCGAGCCTCACGCTCGTTAAAAAAAATTTATAATCAATCCCGCCACTCTTCGACAAGGCCAAACATAGTCATAGATCACGAGGGTTGACTACAGAAACCACATAGGAAGAGGAACAAGAGTCACATGTAATCTACTAAACCGAGTTTTGGTCGAGTTTATTGAATCCATGGTACACCGTTCCTCCACTCTCAAAAATTAACACTTCTACCGATCTCCCTCAGGGTCGTTAGTGTAAGGCTCACAACTAAACATGTAAACTACATCACTAAACCACCATGGTGGTACACACATAGCCCATGACGTGCTCACGTTGGAGGTATACGGGGTAGATCACAATTATACATTCATAGGGCACCATACATCACTTACTACATTCAGCACCCAAAGTGAAAAACACAATACGATTAGGGTTCATTACACTCACCGTTATGACCCTATTCCACGACATGAAGCATCTACATATACACAAATCATATATACGATGAACATAATCAGCATCCCAACATAACACATAATTGCTTCATAACAAGGTAGTAACACATTTCTTCAGAACATGTAAAACATCATGAACAATCGTTTCTTTTAAATCAACTAGTCATACAACACCTTGATATCACCCACATAGCACAATATGCCACAATTGCGCCCAACCACTACGTCATCCAGTCCGAATACTTGAACACATGTCAAACACAATATATTCTACACGTGAATTTTCTTCCTAGAATCCACAGAAGGAGAGCAGAATACCTCTCCCATCCCCAAAAGCAACATGATGACAAATACGCCATGAGTTGATATACCACATCGCGTCGTTCACAATATCACACTTACGACAATAATCACACACGCTTAAAGCACTTACTCTTCCTAATAATATAAATTCATCATCATGGCAACATTCATCATTCATCATCAGTATCATCAGTGAAAACACCACTAACACCATGCAACAGCACCTACAACACCAAGTCCAGGCCAATAGGTCGAGAGCATGGAAATACGCTTGATACCAAAATGTCACGCACCAAAAAACATACCAAACACAAGAAACCAACACAGTGAAATACGGGATAACTTTTTTTGTGGACTTACTTTGACTCACGATCACAACAGTCGTCACAGGTTACAACCCAACACTTGGAATCATTTGTTCGAGGAAGCCCCCAGGTCAGCACGGAAATCGTTGTCACACTTGTAGTTGTCAAGGACAATTTATTTTTCTTTGACAGACAACATGAAATTCAAGCCACATGACACACTCACGGCTAGGCAAGAAACAGTAAGAACTGGTTAGGGTTATTATTTGGTTAAGGACCCCTTTAGTCATGACTAGTTTCAGAAGGATTTAATCAATATATATGTTGCACCAAAATTCATCTCACCAACTGAGTTGTTCTGTATTTCTTTACACTGAAGAGTAGTGCACTGTAAGTCTTCTCGACT
>JAHRHJ020000672.1:0-55694 GCA_019776745.2 Taxus chinensis
TTTCTTACTGCCCATTCTCCATTTGAGGCATGAACAATGTCTCAGATTGAGGTTGTGTAATAAGATTCAGATTCAGAAAAGCATTTGGGTAACTTGCGGCTGAATGAGGTTGAGTGCAAGGTTGGCACCACTCTTATGTATCCATATTAACTAGGACTAAAGTTTTAAATGAACGAGGAGCCTTTGGGTCGAATTGCCTTTGCTAAAAAGGATGCCTATAATTTTGATTCTGCTGGTAAGGCTGCCTATTTTGCTGATTTTGCTGATAAGGAACCTGATAGGGTCTACTAGGTAATGTAAGCCTATTCTCAATTGAAGTCATCTTATTTCCTATAGTCTAAAAATATTTAAATACATCATCTAATGGGGCTAAAACAACAAATTATATGATTGTAATAGGCTGAGGAATAGGTGTTAAATCTGCCAAAAAGGGCATTGAAGGCCTTGGTGCTAATTTTTCAGCTTGAATAAGACTATTTTCATCTTGGATGGTGATATCATAGGTTGCTGGGAGTGTATCTCCTCCCATTGACTGGATCATAGTTGAGATATCACTGTTTAATGCCCTAAGATAATAAAGGAAACCATGATCAACTTGAGGCTTGCCACTTGTTAGAATTCTTTCCTAATTTTTGGAAAAATGGATATTGAAACTAGACATAAATTCATTGGAAGCTATTTTAATGGTAGACAACTATTCTATGAGAGATAAATTATCTAAATTACTTTGAAATTGTTTCAGCAATTTATCACCTAATTCATCCCAAGTTCTTATGTATACAATATCTAGATTTATATACCATTGCAAGGCTTGTTCTTTGAGGGATGCGGCTAAGAGTCTCAAAGCTACATCTTCATAAGTAATATTGTGGACTGCACATATGGCTGCAACATCTTTGATGTGCTCTATAGGCGTAACCTAATTTTCACCTGTGAATGATGGAAAATTTCTCATGGCAGCATTAGGGATGTCATGGTAAACTAGGATTACTAATGGGTTGCCATTAGTAAGGTCAAAACATTCCTTGGTGGTTGAATAACCATTTGAAAAAATGGGATGTTAAAAGAGAAATTGATACATGATGAAGGAATATCAGGAGGAGCTTTCTCAAAACCAAGTCTATTATGAGGTAAAGTATTACCAACTCTTCTCCTTCTAGCAGAATTCAAAGGTAAAGAAACAAACTCAGGAGGATTTCCTCTGACCGATGATCTTGTAGTCACTTTAGTCATGGAACATGCTGCAATATTGGTCTGATAATCAGCTTTACGTAGTCGCCAAAAGATCTTAATATATTTAGAATAAATTGTTGCAGCTTGCTCCCGAAAGTAACTTTGTAACTATTGTAAATTTGTTGTGGATCTGTCGTAACTTGCGCGTAGATATGATTCATGGTCCCACTGGGCATGCAAAAAACTGTTATCTCTCAAAATTTCACCCTATAGAGAGATCACTTTAGGTTTTCTAGTCTTGCAAATTTTGATCTCTCTCTTTCGTAGATACAATGGAGACACCTCATCTCTGTGGGTATACCTATTTTGAGGTGAGTCTCCGGTATCAAGGCTGGTTCCTTGTTTATGTATCCTAAATTGTTTTCTTTGGTTTAATTGTAAAAGATGACTGTAAGATAATTTAAACTAAGGTGATACACCAAATTTGCATGAGGGCTTTGACTAAGTATATGCACAATTGATATGTGAAAGGACTCTTGATGCATGAACCAATAGTTTCTTCCATAGAATGTTAAGGGAAAGAAACTTGAGGTATTAAGGGAGACTATCACAACAATACTACTAATCTAAGCATGCACATTAATATCATGTAGAAATTACTAAAATTTTACAACAAGGTAAGATGATTAATCAGAGAATTTGCATTCACAAGACTAATAGAAACATACACAAGACTGAAAATAATTGGGAAGGTAGAAAATAATTCACACTCAGAAGGAAAAACTGGCAACAAATTGCTTCAGTACTCCTATATCCAAAAATTCCTCCTTATAGTCACTTTAGGCATGGAACATGTTGCAATACTGGTCTGAAATCAGATTTGCGGAGTCGCCAAAAGATCTTAAAATATTTAGAATAAATTGCTGCAGCTTGCTCCCAAAAATAAATTTTGATTTATTTTAAATCTATTGTAGAATTTGTAACTTGCATGCATATCTGATTCGTTGTCCCACTAGGCGTGCCAAAAACTGTTATCTCTCGAAATTACACCCTATACATTGATGGTTGCAGGTTTTACCAAGCTTGCAAAATTTTATCTATCTCTTTCGTAGATACAATGGAAACACCTCAGGTCTATGGGTATACCTATTTTGAGGTGATTCTCCAGTATCAAGGCCAGTTCCTTATTGATGTATCCCAAACTGATTTCTAGGTTTAAGGGGAAAAGATGACTGTAGAATAATTAAAACTAAGGCGATACACAAAAATTTGTATGAGGGATTTGAATGAGTATATGCACAATTGATATGTGAAAGGATTCTTGGTGCACGAACCAACAGTTTCTCTACAAAATTTTAAGGGAAAAAAACTTCAAGGTATTAAGGGAGAGTATCACAATAGTACTGCTAATCTAAACATGCACATTAATATCATGCAGAAATTACTGAATTTTGCAACAGGGTAAGATGATTAATTAGCTAATTTGCATTAACAAGACTAATAGAAACATACACAAGACTGCAAATGATTGGGAAGGTAGAAAATACTTCACACTCAAAAGGCAAAACTGAAAAAATTTCCTTTAGTACTCCTATCCAAAAAATGTCCTCCCTGTGTTCTCCCAAAGCACACAATATATAGAAAAATAAATTTCATCTCCTTCCTAAAAATAGTCTAATGCTTGTACTCACCCATGCATCTTATTTTTATCCTTTATTTAATAATAGATAAAGGAATAAAAATATAGCATGTAATTACAAATAGGCATTAATAGCCTTGATTACAATACAGTCAAACTGAAGTTGACTATCCTATTTTTAAGAAAACAAAGGTGAATAATTTGCTAATAATAATCTTTCTTACTGAGCAAGTCTCTTTCCTTGTGCATGTGAATTCTTCTTCTTGTCTGTTATGTTCTCTTATGAAACATGCAAAAAATTAACTCCCTGTTTGTGAGTAAAATAATTGCAATACTTACAATATTTGTAAAAATAATTCATCCACTATGGGGACCACTTCTCCAATCTTAGGTTCTGATCTTGAAATTTCTTTTGCTTCTAATGGTCACATAGGTGACATACTGCAAATCATCTCAAGCTCCTCTAATAGTGGGGACCACCTTTGAACTTCATCATTAGTTCTCATTGGTTTGGCCACTCTTGTGGACTTAACAAAATACTATGGTTTGAAATAATACAAGGACACTTTTAAAAGGGGACCATATCTCATCTGGCCAGCTTTGATTAATATTTCATTGTAATTTTCTTGTCAACCTTTGCATATTTGAAGTGACTAAGGTTCTACTTTTACCTTTTGAGTGATGATTATTTGGCATGTATGGTCGGTTTTGCATCATTCGCTGCTGGACTATGGTTTATACTTATAAAAGTCAATGCAAATGATATCAACAGGGATGGTCCCCTTCACCATGATGAGTCACCCCTTGGCATGTCAGTGGCTCTTTATTTAACTCAACGCTAATTAGGGTTTTCTCTGATACTGCCACGTATGTACCTTAACTCACATCGAGTTAATTAACTCACTACAAGAGTTTATGGAGGAAAAAGGGGTCGAAACCCTATAATTTGGCATTTTTCACTCTCAAGATTTTCTTACCTTGGTGAAGCCCTGGCTGGTTTTTCCTGATGCCATTGATGATTGATTTTTTTAGCTTGATTCTTCTGCATTTTGCAGCCTTTACCTATGTTGATCCATTTTCTTGTTATGCTCTGTTTGATATCTCTAAGCAATGTGATTTTGGATGATGCCGCCATTGTTGAAGTGTATGGGAGCTCAGATTTTCTGCAATCTAAAACTTTTGTTTTTTTTTGCTCTGAAAGAGATTTCTGAGTGACCTTTTCGTGAGTTTCCAACATTGTTGATGGGTTTTCTGAGATTGTAAGCCCTACAATCTTCATAAAGGGTCATATTTTCTTCAGATCTATACGTTTTTCAATAGATTTTTCATGATCAATCAAATTTTAAACTGTCTGTGGTAAAATGTTAGTGAAATACTCGAACCAGTCTATATTGTTACTTTTAGATCTGTGTATTTTGAGTTTTGGGTATCTGTATTTTTATTTAAAACTTATCCTTTCATGTTGATGAGTCTATCATTGACCTCTGCCTGAGATTTTTTTAGATCTAAAACTTTACTCCACTCATATTTTGATTGAGTTCTTTGTTTTGAAACCCAACAGAGATATCCTTAGAGGATTTTTGATCTGGGTATTTGTTCTAGCTGTAGAGGCCTTTGTATTTACTTCATTTTCCTATAGGAGAGTTTTTGAATTTCGTGATGGCTCCCTCAATTCGATGACTCTACAATTTCTCTATTGTATCTTCATTTTCTAACTCGTGGAGGGTTCACTAGGTAATTTTTGTTCTGGGTTATTGTAGATCTACGAATTTGAAAATTTATAATTGTAAATACAGATTCCATATATTTATTTAGATTTTTTCTAAAACTTTGGTTTGTTTTCTGTATGTTTTGATTTTCGACACACTACAGTGTCTTTTGATCTAGGCTATGTATGTCTTTGATTCTAAGTTTGATCTCTGTACTGTTTATTCTTCTAAAACCTTCACTCAACTTGGAGACCTTTCTATTTTTTGTAGATGTGCTATCAAGAGGAAAACTCTGTAAAGAATTGTGCGACCCTTGACTATTATATCTACATCTTCTCAGTTATGAGTTGCTTGGGCTTTAACCTTCAAAGACAACTATATTTCCTTTTCATTTGTTGAGAATTTGTGGAATATAGTTATGCTCTCTATTTATTTTGAATCTCCTTTCTTTATCATTGGCGGGCTTTGCCAAAATTATATACCTAAACTTTACACAATTATTTATTAATTACCTTGTAATTGATAAATCCACATCACCTTACCCGCCACCTCACTTTGCCACCTCATCATGACCTAGCCCTAACCCTAAACTAACCTAATTAAGACCCATGACTTGGTCTAGACTCACATCCATAACTAATGCCTCCTTACTCGCACCCAAAGCCGACCTTCTAGCCACTTGACCAAGCCCGCAACTGATCTCTCGGGAGAAAAGCAGGGAAGGTGGGCTATTTTACTAAAAATAGCCTACTTTTTCCTTACCGATGCCGGTTCCTACTCGACCGCCGTCGGTTACGTAACCGCCATCGGTTCCCTGTAAATGGGCTCCCCAAACCAAAACAACGGATCGGAATTTCATTTTGGAGATCAGTCAAAGGATTTCTGGATCAACAGAGAGCATTGCGAGCGAGGAACAGAGTCCAGATCTTCACTTGACAGAGCAGAGACGAGTGGAAGAAACCAGAAGTGTTTACAACCAAGGAGATCAACTTGCATCTTGGTCAAAACCAGTAAGTCACATCTTGCATGTCCTCTGTTATAACATTTCTTATGCTTCTTGAATCTCAGTCCTCCTAAATCCGTTTCTGAATCCACTACCCAACGTGCCATTGCATCTAACTGTCATTCTTTTGCTTCTAATCATCCCATTTCCTAATATCATCCATAAACCAGCCTTACAAACACCATAGCTACCAAGAAGATCCTAGAACCCACCGGTATCGGTTATCAGTAAACCAGTAACCGCATCGGTTATCAGTAACCGGCATCGGTTCCTCTGATCAAAACCAGAAAACCAGCCTTTCCCCCTACCCAGTTCAACGAAACAATTTAATTGATATTTTGCAGTCTTTTGTGTTAATTCATATTAGCAGGGGAACTGACCACCTTCGAAAGGAAGTTTTATATTTCCTGGGCCCAAGGCAGTTTCCTCATTTATTGTTTAATCAAAATCTTGTGGTCTTGTGTTCTTATTTGCAGGTAGTCCTTCCAAGACAAAAAGGAGTTCTTCGCAGTCAGCCTGATCTTTCTCTACGGTACGCGCACACCATCTCGACATTCAACAGGTATTCCTCCTAACCCTAACCTCATCTGTTTCTAAAAGGAATGAAAGGATAGAAGCAACTCTATTCCCAGAAGCCGAAACATTCCGAGTGAAACATTTTGGCACGCCCGGTGGGACCCATTTTGGGTTTCTTTCTCTTGCTTATTTTCATTTTAGGAAGCATATTTGCTGTTGCTGCTTTTGTTATATATTTCGTAAAGAATTTGTCTTGCTTTCCTAGTTTCGCATTAGTGAAAGTCATCTCTCTTGCTTCATCGAATATAATTTTTGATTTGGGTTTAAAACACATGCATTGCATTCCTGCTTGTTGTTCTTCAATTCTAGTGAACATAGATTAAGTAACAGGTCGTACACGTGGGGGTGATATCCACGGTATTGACAGGAAATTAACCTTAGTTTCACTGCACAACACATACCGAATCACTTCACAATTAACACAACAGCTCAAACATCCCCCCTTTTCCGCGGTATTCCTCCGCCCGATTGAGGTAACCTTATAAGCCAAAACAAACTTGACATTTCCCCTAGGTCTTGTTGTTTAGGATTCTGACATCATCTTACGTCTAAAGGCATAAGCCCACGATAACTAAAATTAACCCTAGGATTAGTCTCTGGATTTGCGTGTGCCTCTTGCTTGTTTTCAAATTCTGTTTTCTCTGTCATACTTTGTCTTCTGTGATCAATAAGTTGATAAATATACTCAACGTTGCTAAAAATCAAATTAGCAGCCTTTTATATCTTCTTATCCTAGACTTTTGACACCGGCATCGGTTAAGGGACCGACGTCGTTTGCTCTGTGACCGACACCGGTTACTAAACCGATATCGGTTACTGTCTTCATCAGCCCCTGACAAACCAGCAACTTGCCAAATTCATCATTCTGAGGTTGTTTTTGTTCTTGATAGATTGAAACTTTCCTGTGTGTTCTTGTCTATGGTTGTCATCACTCGGAAGCAAGCCGCCGCCATGGTTTCACATGCCTGCTCTGTGTCTTTGCCTGAATCACCCCCTTCACATTCTATAGGGAACCCTACGGACACCAGTGAGATCCCCCAAATTCCTGTAGGAGACAAGGACTTTGCCAAATTTCTGGATGCTAATCCCAGCGCTGTACAATACTATTTGTCTCATGCCCCTGACCGTACGCCTGATGGTCAGCTCCTTATTGGCATGCCTATTAGTATAGCTGCTCATTTAGCTCCCACTCCTCCTGATAACACTGCCTTACTTCCTGCATCTCTAGCCCCGTCTCCCAATCCGACAGCTTCAGAGGTTCATACGACCCCGATTAGCTTTCCTTTGGTTAATCTTGGACCCCACGTATCGTTACCACCAACTGCCCCTATCTCATCTCTCTTTCAGACCACTCCATTCATGACTTACTCTCTGCCACCTATTCACACGAGCTTTCCTTCTCAAGCTCCGCCTACCTTTTCATTCCCATACACGTATCCAGTAACCTCAACACCTTATATGGGACATCCCTATTCTGTGGCACCATCATCTCATCCAACCACAGATTTCATCAAACAAATGATGGACAAAATGCAAAACCTGGAGGCTTCCGTTTCAGGAAGTCGTAGCGCCTTGACATACGAGCAAGTTTGTCGGGAGCCCATTCACCCTTCTGTCCCCCTTCATTCATATCCTCCTCAATGGGAGTTGCCAAAGTTTACTCGTTTTAACAGTAAAGAGGATCCTCAACAACACTTGCGATCATTTAGACATGCTTGTTATTTGATTGCCCATGATGATGCCTTGTTACTCCGCACCTTTCCCATGTCCTTATCAGGACCCGCCTTGGAGTGGTACAGTGCTTTAACCCAGCACTCGATCTTCTCTTTTAACCAACTAGCCCAATCTTTCTTGGATCATTTCTCCATTAACATTGCCAAGAAAGTATCTATCACTGACCTCTATGCCATCCGACAATTTGAAGACGAATCTATCGCAGATTTCGTTGGACGATGGCGGGGCCTTATCAACCAACTTACGTATGCCTTGCCTCAAACCGAACTCATCGAACTATTTACGCGGGCCTGCGCTAAGCACATCTCCCCTACCCTCCAAATTCAAACTTTCCGCACATTCGACGAGGCCTTTACCATGGCTCGGAAACTAGAAATTCGAGCCTTAGAAGAAGAGAAATTGCGGTTGCGTAACAAAAACCCCAATTTCCGAACTCCTGATTCTACCAACAAGCCAAACACCACCACTCCTCACGCGTCCACTTCTTCTAAATCAAAAGGAGCTGTCCACGCGGTAATGGTCAAATCTCAAACACCGTCCAATACTCCGCCGAAAACCACTTATAAGTACAAAGCCGAGCCCACCAATTACACTCCCTTGGGAGAAACTTATGGCGTCATCCTGGAGAAATTGCTCAAAGCTGGGGCTATCACCTTGCCCCCTGTTAAACCTCACTCTGGGTTTGACTCCACCCGCGCAATACCTTCCTGGTACAAAGAAAATGACTTTTGTAACTTTCACCGCGTAAAAGGACATAGTCATGAAAACTGCAAGATGTTGAAAAACATAGTGCAGGAAATGGTTGACGCAGGGGATATAACCCTCGATAATCCTAACGCCCCTGCTAACCGAAATCTGAAAATTTTCAACAAGCCATTCCCGAATCACTCGTCCAACAGTAACGTGAACCAAGATATCTTAGCCGAGGAGAGTGTTCATGAGATCCATGCAGTCTTCGATTCTCAGCCAAAAGCCTCTATTGAAATTTTTTTAAATCAAGCCTCTCCACCAACACAGGAGTTTGAACCTCCTTCACCACCATCAAGCCAAAGTGAAATCATTCCTTTACCCATAGAAGAGTTAACTGCCCGGACTTCTCTTCTCATCGACGAGTCTTCTTACACCACATCCCTACAAGACTGTGAGCGGATGCTATCTAATTTATCTATTTCCCAAACGTCCCCTTCTACCACTCTTGCTACACAAGAGGAAGGCTCGCCACTCCTTTTGACATCCTTAGACGAGAAATCTCTTACACTAACATCACCACATTCTTTAAACATGACAGATCCCCTCGAACACGCCCTCCTACCTATTAGTCCCTCATCGCCTAAATCTTTTCAACGACCGGTTGACCTCTTAACATCTATTGATACAGTGCCTCATCTACCTCCTGTGTCACACCCGCAGTGGACTGGAATTACAACCCACCTTTCTTCCGTACAAAAATTACAAATCACACCTGGAGACTGTCATTCCACAGAAGATAGACAGGCCCTATGGGAACGTTTGAGTACCCCTTTTTCTACTCAAATGCAAATGACTGATCCTGATGTCTCCACCATATACCCGAAGTGCTTACAGAAGCTTAAAATGCCCCTGTTCTCACCTTCACCCCCCTCACCTCTACCAAATGCCCCGTCCACTTCTATCAACTTAACCAGATCTTCCCCTACGCTTGGGACCTCACCAATGCCCAGTCTAACGCACCCGCATAAGCGACTCGATCTATCCAAAAATAAATCCGTTCCGCCACCTAGGAGACAAACTCAATCCGTGCCCCTATCACAATCAAAACCATCATCGTCATACCTACCTTCCATATTGGGACCCCATCCCTCTACCTTACATCAATATATCATACCTCCTGCGTTTTCTTCAAAACAACCTACGCCTTCCGCACCTATACAGAAATTCCAGGGTATAGCAACACCGTCACTCCGCGTATCCTGTCCACCTATCAACCCTAAACAAATTCCATCATCAAAAGATTTGTTTTCGGTCACTCCTATTTCCCCGTGGTTGTTTTCTGATACCACATCATCTGCGGCCTCATCATCCAACATAGCTTCTGCGCCAAAGAAATCACGTTTAGTGAAAACCATGTATCAACACCCCTCGGCTAAACCACCACCCGTACGAACCAACCACGCCCAAACATTACCAAAACCCGCACAACCAATACCCTCATCCTCTTCCGATTTTGACCCACTCAAAGGATCTTACGCCAAAATCCTTGCTATGTTGGTGGAGAATGCGACCATTTCCCTACCTCCACTTAGACCTTATGACCCGTCTAAACCCCGACCTATGGGTTACGATGAGTCTAAAATCTGCGCTTATCACCGCACACCAGGACATGATGTGGAGGGATGCAAAGCTCTAAAAACCATCCTTCGTCAGTCACCTCTCCCGGATAGAAAGATTAAGAAAGACAACTTACGAAGGGAGAGACCTTTAGTTTCCATTCCCTCTCCTATACCATCTGTCCCCGCCTCACCAAGATCTATCATTATTACAACCCCACCTCTTGAAGACCATGAGTTATCCCAACCATCTTCCTCATCTCAGGTCTACGAGATTAATATGATTAGTGTCGCTACTCGAGGGCAGAAAAACAATGGGAAAGCAAAAGAAAACACACCTGCGGCATCTCTTTCTCCGTCAAACATCCCGATTGCACCACCACCTAAAGTGGTCATTCGCGGACCCGCCTATCCCGTCTCTAATGGCATTGCCCACCGAAATATGATTAAACAGCTTCACCAATCGCCCGTAAAAATGACACTGTATGATCTCATTCAGACTTCTGAATCTCATCGACAAGCTCTCGTTGAGATCCTTCAAGGGATAGAGGTTTTACCCAATGAAACCCTGCCTGTTGCCTCCATTCTAACACCCAATCACGTTGCTTCTCTCACCAAACAATCCATCTCCCCCACCACTTCTGTCTCTGTACAACAAGCTGCTGCAGTCAGTTTCTCGGAAGATGAAATTGTCGACTTTGGTACAGAAGACCCTGACCTTGCCCTTTTCATCTCCGCTTACGTCTGGGACATTCGGGTACGTCGGGTTATGATTGACGGGGGCGCTAGCCTAAACATCATCTCTTCAAAAGCCTTCCAACAAATGAATATCCCTTCTAGTTGCATGTGTGCCAACCCCATCATGTTGCGGTCATTCAATGACGCTATTACTTCTACCTTAGGCACCGTGATCCTCAACATTCGCGTAGGACCACGTACTTTACCCGAACTCTTCTATGTCCTTGAGGGAGAGTTCCAATATAATATATTGCTGGGTCGTCCTTGGATCCGAGCCATGGGATGCGTTCCCTCAACATTACATAGATGCATAAAATTTGAGTACGAGGGGAAGTCCTACACCGTAAAAGCTGACCCTCCCCCCTTTAAAACCTGCAATATGTTATACCGCCCTAACGATGTGCTTATACCAATCAAGACACCCATACATTCAACCCAACCATCCTCTTCAAATGTACCTCAACCATCCACCTCAACCGCGCCTACGCCTTCAACTGATGAAACCACCATCGCAAAAACCACTTCCCTTCCCGCAGCTAACATTCCAACCTCCGACCCCTTAGTAGATGTTTTTCAGCGCCTTACGCTGGGGGAGTACCGCCTATATAACGTTAGTTCTTTCCCTACCCCGCAGGAGTACGGACAATTACATGCACATCCCACCTACGACCGTCGCGTGGGGGAGGTAATCTCTTACGGACCACCCCATTGCCGCACTAACCTAACGTATGGGGGTGTTGACGCATCCTCCATTACCCCTGAACCTCCTCTTGGTGTGGTTCCCTTCCAATCCGATTTTCAATACTTGACAAATCGTCGTTTCGCCCTCACCTTCTTGACTCGCTGTGCGTGGAAAGGCTTTGGTTTTGGCCTTTACGAACAAGGCCGACATACACTCATTCCCGTGACTACCCGTAAACATAATGATCGCAGTGGTCTCGGTTTTCCCGAAACACCTACACAGGAGACACCTCCTGTCAGCTGTATCCTGGAAGAAGAAGACGTCGCCCCTACCAAACCATCATCACCCACTTTGCCATCATCACCCACAGAATCTATAGACCCTGAATCCATCCCTCCTAACTTTTTTTTTTCATAAATGCTATCTTCATAGGTCCTCTCACTTATCAACGCGATAATGAGGACCCATCTTCTCTTCCCCTTCTGTATCCAGACATGATCGAAGAGGATTCGCCTTTGATTAATGTTGTTGAATGCCAGGATGACGACTCCATCCTCACTTACCTTGGCGCGGATGATTCTTATATTCAACGAGCCTTACCATCTGAAACCCAAACCATGCTGAACGAATCTACTATAGAAATCAACATCCACACGGAGGAGGATCCTCACATTGTGAAGATTGGACAATCCCTTAACACATCAGAACAAGCCGCCTTTACTACCTTTCTCCGTGCTCGCAACCAAGCTTTCGCATGGTCTTACGCTGACATGCCAGGAATTGATCCTACCATTGCCGTCCATAACATCACCCTAAACCCCGATTCCAAACCAGTCAAACAGAAATTGAGAAAAATGCATCCACGCATTGCTCTCTTGGTCAAAGAGGAGCTCCAACGACTCCTTTCTGTTTCCTTCATCTTGCCTATTGACTATCCTCAATGGATTTCTAACATCGTACCTGTCACTAAAGCGACAGGGGGACTTCGGATATGCACAGATTTCTGGGATCTTAACCTCGCTTGCCCTAAGGATGACTTCCCCTTACCTAGCATTGACCAACTTGTTGATCTAACTGCAGGTCATGAGATGCTCTCTCTCATGGATGGCTTTTCAGGATACAACCAAATTTTGGTTGCCCCTGCCGATCAACACAAAACTGCCTTCATAACTCCTTGGGGAACCTTCTGTTATCGTGTCATGCCATTTGGCCTTAAGAATGCTGGTGCTACCTATCAGCGGGCTATGACCTACATTTTTCATGACATTATGCACACTATCCTTGAAGATTATGTCGACGATCTTCTCGGCAAGTCTAAACATCGTAGTGAACATCTCGATGTTTTAACCATTATTTTTGATCGCCTGTTACAATATTCTGTCCGCCTTCAACCAAAGAAATGTGTCTTTGGTGTTCTTTCGGGAAAACTTCTTGGCTTTATCGTCTCTTTGCGTGGCATTGAGGTCGATCCATCTAAAGTCAAAGCTATCCTAGAAATGCCCCCACCCAAAAATCTCAAACAATTGCGTAGTTTACAAGGTAAGCTCCAATCTATCCGACGTTTCATCTCCCAACTCTCGGATCGGTGTCAACCTTTTCATCACCTTCTTAAAAAGGATATTGCCTTTCAATGGAGTGAGGAGTGTCACCAAGCCTTCGAAGCTCTCAAATCCTATCTCTTGCAGCCACCCGTGCTTATCCCACCCCAAGACGACCGCCCTTTCTACCTTTACCTTTCCGCCACTGACCACGCTGTAGGAGCCATGCTTGCACATCGTGACTCTGAGAATTGGGAACAAGCCGTTTATTATATAAGTCGTACTTTGGTGGACTATGAGACTAGGTACACACATGTAGAAAAATTGTGCCTTGCCCTATCATTCGTGGCCACCAAACTCCGACACTACCTTCTAAATCACAAGACTTTCGTCATCACCAACACAGACCCCATTCATTACATGTACGCCAAACCTCATCTAAACCAACGCATTGCTAGATGGCTCATGCTTCTCGCCGACCTTGACCTTGAGTTTGTCCACCAGAAATCAATCAAAGGACAAACCATTGCAGACCAACTTGCGGAGGCCCCTTTACCTGGGGAACAATTTACCAATTTTACATTTCCCGACGAACTCATCGCCACTCTTTCCCTCGGGAAGAGTCGTATCAAATGACCCTCTTCTTCGATGGATCTAAATGCCAGCGCGGCGGAGGAGCCGGCGTTGTTCTCATTCCTCTTGACGCTGAACCTATGCCTCTTTCATTCCGGCTTGATTTCCCTTGCACTAATAATACAGCGGAATACGAGGCCCTTGTTCTGGGTCTCCAAGTTGCGTTACACTTAGGCATCAAATCTATCAACATTTTTGGCGACTCTCAATTGGTAGTCAATCAAGTTATGGGCGTCTACCAATGCAAAAATGAGGAACTTCAAAAATACAAACACTACGTGGATTCACTTCTAGCCTTATTTACCCACTATTCTATACAAACCATTCCCCGCTCCACTAACAAATTTGCGGATACTATGGCTTGCTTAGCCTCGCAAATTCCCGCCGCGCCAACTGACTCTGAATTATTCGTCGTGGTCCAACAACTTTTTGCCCCATCCTATTCAACCCCGGTAGTTTGTATGATAAATACTGTGTCTACTAATTCACAGGATACCTGGTACCACCAATTTCACGACTACCTTACAATCTCTGTCCTCCCACCTGACCTTACTAGTAACGGCAAACGTGCTTTTCTTAAAAGTGTTTCGCGTTATGTTGTCATGGGGGGACTCCTCTATAAACGTGGCTTTGATGGCATCCTCCTTCGCTGTCTAACTGGCGCGGAGGCCACTCATACCATCCAACAGGTCCATGACGGTATTTGTGGTGGACATTTTAGCGGCCTTGCCGTGGCCAAACGAATCCTTCGCCTTGGTTATTATTGGCCTACTCTCAATAACGACTGCTACGAATATGTTAAGCGTTGTGTTATGTGTCAGCAACATGCCAACCTTCAACATACTCCTAGCCACCCGCTCCAGGTCGCTCGAGATCTTTGGCCCTTCTCACAATGGGGTTTAGACCTTATTGGTGAGATTCACCCGACCTCTTCACAACGTCACCGTTGGATAATCACAGCGACCGAATATTACACAAAATGGGTGGAGGCTATTCCACTCATTTCAATCAAAAAAGAAAAAATTGTCGAGTTCATTAACCACCACATTATCTGTCGTTTTGGTGTTCCTCATCGCCTGATAACAGATAATGGAAAATCTTTCAAAAACAAGTTGTTGCAAGACCTTTGTGACAACTTTGGTATCAAACTTAGTTTCTCATCACCTTACTATCCACAAGCCAATGGGCAAGCCGAGTCCTCTAATAAAACACTAACCAAAATCCTCATGAAAGTTGTCAATGAATCCGGAAGAAATTGGCACGATCACATTCCCTTTGCCCTTTGGGCTTATCGTACTAGCATTCGTACCTCTACTAATGCCACACCTTTTTCTTTGGTATACGGTACCGAGGCTGTTTTGCCTCTCGAAATACAAATACCCTCCCTTAGAATATCTCTTCAGGATATTCTCACCAACGATGATTTCCGCCAAGAGCGGTTAGCCCAATTGGAGCTTCTTGACGAACGCCGTCTTACAGCTCTTGATCACCTTCAAATCTATCAAAAACGCATCAAACGTGCTTATGATAAGCGACTTCATGAGCGTACCTTTAAGGTTGGTGATCTTGTCCTCAAAGAGAATCAACATGTAACCAAACTAGAAAAGAGCAAACGTGGAAAATTTGCTCCCAATTGGATTGGGCCTTATATAATCACTCACACCTATGGATCTGGTACTTATCGTTTAGCTTCGCTTAATGGTAAACCTGAGCCTGAACCCCTTAATGCCTTGCATCTTCGACCATTCTACTGTTGAAATTAGTGTTATATCACTTCTTATCTACCTACTGCTCGTCCCTTGAGCTCATTTACCACTACATACACTTTGTTTCCTACATCTCATAATAAAATCAAGCTCACTTCTCACCTCCCCTTGATGATGCCTTCCCCTTTTTAGTCTAGTCCATGACTTCAAAGTATTAAAATAAGCCGTATTCTTATGGGATTTTCTTGAGTCAAACTTCCTACTAAACTAGATGCTTCACGCCAAAAGAACATCTAGTCATCTAAATTAAATATAGACTGCTCCCTCGAAGGACAGCTATATGCCAAACTATTGCTGCTATATATATATAGACTGCTCCCCTGAAGGACAGCTATGCACTAAAATCATATCTGCTACTATAAATAGACTGCTCCCTCGAAGGACAGCTATACACAGTCAGCCTTTATCAGAAGCTTCTCGCATTGATCAGCTTCGTGAAGACCTCAAGAATAAACAATCAATATCCCTTGTAGACTTCCCGCATCGATCAGTCTACATTCAATAAAATAAAAGCCTCATTCAAAAGAACTTTTGAGTCATGGACTTGTCTATTTAGGGTAGGTTCTCTTCGTCAGAACACTCACTTTGTAATAAGTTCTTTGTACCTCAGCTATATCATCCACCTCACCTCACCATTTGTTTCAACTCAAGGGACGTAACGTACACCTGATATATTGTGATCATACAACTCTTTTCACCTATGACTTCTCGTCTATGCACGGTACCTAGGGCTTCAAGCTCGTTCTACGTTGTGTGGTTTGTTTAGCTCTTTTCACCTACGGAGCACTCTTTCCGCTTTGCCTCGCATCTAGGATTGTGTGTTGATCTTAATCAGGACATATTCCCTTCTACTTGGGTAGGCTAACTTTGCTTTACCTATACCTACACAACATCAACATTATCCTACCAACGCCAACAACATTACCCTACCAACATCAAATTTTTACCAACCAACCAATTGCCTAAACCGTACCAAATTGCTTGACTTCGCCTCTCCCTGATCCTAAGGGAGAACTACATCGGTTTGAGGCCCCTCCTTGCTTTGTGCAATGGGCTATGTAGGCAGCACTTAGGAGACATTGGGTCTCCCAAGGTCAGCTCGACCATCCCCTACCATAACCTATCATGTGTGGTAAATATAAATATTTTTGTGTATTTCTATTTAATCACATTCCTCTTTATCCTTTTTCAAAACACCGAAAGTCAAAACGACAAACATTCTTATTATTATAACGCAAATCAACATACATATCTCGTTTTATTTAGATGTTAAACAAATACATCTTCATATCATCACCTATCATCGACCGGTAGGTCGGTACTCTTATATTATTCTTATACCCCTTCTAACATTTATTTAGACGCCTCACGCCCCAAGGCCAAACTAGGTCACTCGTGATCGTCGACCCAAGGCCTCTCTACCTGGCCCGACCCAAGGCCTCCATTTGGCCCGACCCAAGGCCTCACCACCATTACCTATTCGGCCCGACCCAAGGCCTGCCAATTCTCCTGACCCAACCTCAATTTTGCCCTAAGGAATATCAAGGCCTCGGCCCGACCCAAGGCCTCAACCATTCGGCCGACCCACACCCAAGGCCTCAACCTACCTATTTGGCCCGACCCAAGGCCTCAACCCTAACCATTTGGCCCGACCCAATTCATTTGGCCCGACCCAAGGCCTCACCCTACCCATTCGGCCCGACCCAAGGCCTCAAGGCCTCAACCATTTGGCCCCCTAAGGCCTCAACCTACCAGGCCCGACCATTTGGCCCGACCCAAGGCCTCAACCTACCATTTGGCCCGACCCAAGGCCTCAACCTACCTATTTGGCCCGACCCAAGGCCTCAACCTACCTGGCCCGACCCAAGGCCTCAACCTATTTGGCCCGACCCAAGGCCTCAACCTACCATTTGGCCCGACCCAAGGCCTCAAGGCCCTACCTATTTGGCCCGACCCAAGGCCTCAACCTACCTATTGGCCCGACCCAAGGCCTCAACCTACCATTTGGCCCGACCCAAGGCCTCAACCTACCATTGGCCCGACCCAAGGCCTCAACCTACCTATTTGGCCCGACCCAAGGCCTCAACCTACCTATTTGGCCCGAATTTGGCCCGACCCAAGGCCTCACCTACCATTCGGCCCGACCCAAGGCCTCAACCTACCCATTTGGCCCGACCCAAGGGCCCTACCATTTGGCCCGACCCAACCACTTGGCCCGACCCAAGGCCCGCCCTCACTATTTGGCCCGACCCAACCCAACCTGATCAACAACACTTGGCCCGACCCACGGCCGTTACCACTTCCATACCTTACCCAAATCAACACCATACATTTTATCCACCCATCATGTACCTTTTGTTCAATCGAGCTCACCTGTTCGTGTTTTAGCATGATTAGGGTCCTTGACTTGATCTGTCGACCAACTTTGCCCAGACCTAGACCGTGACGTTTATCTCAACCAAACCAACCTTTTGGTACTGCCGAACATGCCTAAACGTTCCTGTACCTTACCTGTTATATACCCTGGAGCTACTTCCTATGCCTTGGATACCAGGATTATATCACCCTTGTTTGGATAAACTATCGACCTTTGCCTATGCATTGCTGGTTTGCTCATCAAATCATGTACCCTAGTCGTCCTATTGCATTTCAACATGCGTCTGCTTCCTTGGACCTACCCCATCATCTTACCATCTTCTCTACCCCATTTACCCTTTATCAACCCTATCCCTGATTTCCCGTTCACTCAATCTGTGATAGATTTGAGGGGGATTACCTATATCCTTAACATGAGAAACCACTTCATATTATTGTCCGCGCAGCTTTACAAAACAAGCTACACGACAATAAGGGGCTAATGTAGACACCAAATTTGTGTCTTACGACCCCTTGTGACCCGCATCTCATTTCGCAACCTAACCTCATCACCTAAACCTTACACAATTATTTATTAATTACCTTGTAATTGATAAATCCACATCACCTTACCCGCCACCTCACTTTGCCACCTCATCATGACCTAGCCCTAACCCTAAACTAACCTAATTAAGACCCATGACTTGGTCTAGACTCACATCCATAACTAATGCCTCCTTACTCGCACCCAAAAGCCGACCTTCTAGCCACTTGACCAAGCCCGCAACTGATCTCTCGGGAGAAAAGCAGGGAAGGTGGGCTATTTTACTAAAAATAGCCTACTTTTTCCTTACCGATGCCGGTTCCTACTCGACCGCCGTCGGTTACGCAACCGCCATCGGTTCCCTGTAAATGGGCTCCCCAAACCAAAACAACGGATCGGAATTTCATTTTGGAGATCAGTCAAAGGATTTCTGGATCAACAGAGAGCATTGCGAGCGAGGAACAGAGTCCAGATCTTCACTTGACAGAGCAGAGACGAGTGGAAATACCAGAAGTGTTTACAACCAAGGAGATCAACTTGCATCTTCGTCAAAACCAGTAAGTCACATCTTGCATGTCCTTGTTATAACATTTCTTATGCTTCTTGAATCTCAGTCCTCCTAAATCCGTTTCTGAATCCACTACCCAACGTGCCATTGCATCTAACTGTCATTCTTTTGCTTCTAACCATCCCATTTCCTAATATCATCCAAAAACCAGCCATTACAAACACCACAGCCAGCCCAGAAGATCCTAGAACCCACCGGTATCGGTTATCAGTAACCGGCATCGGTTATCAGTAACCGCCATCGGTTCCTCTGATCAAAACCAGAAAACCAGCCTTTCCCCTACCCAGTTCAACGAAACAATTTAATTGATATTTTACAGTCTTTTGTGTTAATTCATATTAGCAGGGAAACTGACCACCTTCGAAAGGAAGTTTTATATTTCCTGGGCCCAAGGCAGTTTCTCATTTATTGTTTAATCAAATCTTGTGGTCTTGTGTTCTTATTTGCAGGTAGTCCTTCCAAGACAAAAAGGAGTTCTCCGCAGTCAACCTGATCTTTCTCTACGGTACGCGCACACCATCTCGACATTCTACAGGTATTCCTCCTAACCCTAACCTAATCTCCCTAAAATCTATGTAGATTCAGATATCGACATGATTTTTTTGGATAGGAACAATGTCTGATATCCATTCAGAATAATCAATAGGCCGAATGAATCCTACCACAAGTAATCTTTCCAACTCTTCCTTAACCAGTAATGCCAGTCTTGGGTTCATATTTCAGAGCTTTTGTTTGATAGGCTTAGCGTCTGCGTGCAAAACTAGGTTGTGCACGACCAAAGTTGGATCTAAGATGGGCATGTCTTTGTAAGACCATGCAAGCACATCTATAAACTCTTGCAGCAGCATAGTGAATGTCTTTTGTTCTCTACCCGAGAGTGATACTCCCAATTTTACTATCTTGGGATCTTCTTCCATGCCAATATTCACATCAATGGTTTCTTCGACTAGTAATTTTGATGATTCCTCCATACATGTAGGATCAGGAGGGAGGTTGAGATCTTCATCCAAGGATGTCTCCACAAGATTTTCATCCTTAGCGTGGTCACTTTTTTTTTCCTTTGATTTTTTTTGTTTGTCAGCTAGTGCCTCAAAGAGGTTTTCACTGTGTGACTTGGACTTCGATTTTTTCCGAGGCTTCACATTGGGAATTTTGCCCTTGATTTTCTTTAAGTTTTGTTGACCACGAAGTTTATCCTCCTCGCTGAAGTAGGCATGGGAATCTAAGTCAATCAAGAAACCTTTCTTGTGATATTCAATGGGAATTGTAACCCTTATGCCCATGAACTCTGCGATAGCTTCATCATTCTCGAATAAATCTAGCAACATGTGACGTTGTTGGTCCCATTTGACAAGGGGAGGGTACACAAGGTCAAGGGTTGGTTCCGTGGGGGTTATGGTCAGGACAACGTTGTTCATGAAAAGGTTTGTAAAGGCCAGATCCTCATATTGGCTACAATGGGAATCCATATCACTATCTAGATAGTCAGAGCTATCCCCACATTTGGAATAAGTAACACCTTGCTCCTTAGGGTGTGCTCCATAAGGGTGAATCCCAATGCCATATATTTCTAGTTTGAAATGCAGTAGAGGCACTGGCTCCCTCTATTCTTGTTCATTTCTTCCACACCCTAGGACCTTGTAGCCCATGGAGTACATCATTTTACTAGATTTTTCATATTCGGGGGTTTGATAACAAGATGGTTGAGAATCCTCTGGGACCCAGGTTGTAGGTTGGATCAAGTAATTTTTCCTTAGCTAACAAGCCCCCAAGTAAGAATGACCCAATAGTGTGTTCCTTCCTAGGTCTTCTGAAGTGGTAGTTTGGGTCAACCTCTAGTCTTAGGTGACAATGAGAGGTCTAAAACCAAGAGCGCTTGATGTCCATTATACTCCCCGCAGCCATATTCAAGGATTTTCATCTCCCATGAATTAAATGGAGATGTTGAAGTAGACACACCATGAGTGTAAGAACTGAGAGAATCCAAATCCACTTAGGATTCCATGGCCTCAGATTGGAGAGGTACATGCGTATGTACCCTTTCCTGTAAAGCTATTGAGAACTCTACAATGAACAAAGGGATTTGAATCTCCTTGTATTGTAATGGTGTATCCCTCATGCTTCAATTTAATGCATTGATGAAATGTTGATGGTAAGGTTTGCATGGCATGAATCCATGGTTGGCCTAGAAGCATATTCTATGGAAGTTCCAAGTCTAGAACATGAAACTTTGTCTGATGGTAAGTGGGACCCACCTCTATAAGGCAGCGTGGTTTTGCCTGCTGACTCCCTTTCCACATTGTCGTATGCGGTGATAGTGATTATATTGGACTTAAGATCTATCTCAGTATGTCCTAACTATTTAACCAACTTGAGTGTACAAATGTTCAATCCAAATCCGTTATGCACAAGCACCCGTTGAATCTTCCTATGGGTAACAACTACCTCAATATACACAAGGAGATTATGCGTTGGATTCTCAGTAGGGATATCCCTATGTTTGAAGGTAATGTGTTCATTTGGTATGATGCTTGCCATTGTGGCTTGAAGGTGCATAGGATCAACTTCTAAAGGCACTCCCAACCCCTGAAGAGTTTGGTATAGAATGTCTTTATGCACATTGGATATCTTGAGAAGATCTAAGATCAAAATCTTAGCAGAAATCTTCTCAAGTTGTTCTAAAAGGTTATATTTACCGGTTTGTGGGGTTGATGAAGAAGGTTCTAGAATTACGAGGCAGACACGCCTTATTACCACAACGTAGTCCTTTCCCTAAATTTGGATGGTGTTGACATGGTCAGTAGGGGAGTGAATACATCCAATAAGTGAATCATAATGATTGTTGTCTCTTTTAGTGTACAAATAGTTTGTGGCTTTATATCCTTGGGATGACTCTCCCCAATCCGGCTTTGACTTCTCTGATTTATCATGGTTGGGGAATGGCTCTTTATATATCCCCATTTTCTCGTTAAGTGTTTGTGTTTTACCTGGGTTTCCACCTCTATCTCCCCGTTGTCAATGAGGTCCTGAATATAATGACGAAGTTGCAGACATTTTTCTGTCTTATGTCCTTTGACATGATGCATTTCACAATATTCATGCTCCTTATACCATGAAGGTTTTAGAGCATTGTCATCAAATGGTTGCGTTGTAGGATAGGTCATCATGTGGGCCGCATCCAATTGTTTTAGTAAAACTGACAAAGTTTCATTAAGAGAGGTGAATTTTCTTCATTTTGGTGGTGATTGAATTGGTCCTTTTGTCAGTTTAAAAGGTTGACTAGTTTGGATTGTTTGAACACGTTTGGAATCAGTGATTTTTTCTCCCACCACATTTTTGTTTTTGTTAAAGATCTTCAGATTTTCCATGGGTTTGACATTTTGATTGTCTCTAGATTGGGTTTTGAGGGTGCCTTTGGCAATGAGAGCTTTCTCTATCTGAACCCATTTTTTGATAACCTCCTCAAAAGTGTGAACGCAATGCATTTGGAGGTGGAAAGCTATATCCGGGTTGATGTTGGGAATGAAAATACTAACCAACTATTTTTTAGGGAAAGCACAAGGGAAGCGACTAGCTATCCCTCTCCACCATTGGAGGAAGCTGGTGAAAGTCTCATTAGGGCATTTCTTGGTGCCACATAAATTTGCCATAGTGACATCACTCTCTATGTTGTATAAGAAGTGACGTATGAACCTTTCTACCAATTCTGGCTAGGTGAAAATTGATCCTCGTGGTAAGCATGTAAACCACTCCAAGGCTTGGCCTTCGAGACTCTTGGGGAAAATTCTGATGAGATAATTGTCGCTATAAGACACCTCTTGACATGCTATAGAGAAATATTTAACATGATCCCGTGGATCTCCTTTCCCTTTATATTTGTCAAACTTTGGCATATAATTTTTTTTTGGAAAGGGTTGAAGGGTCATTGTCTTATCAAAAGGATAAGGGCATAATTCTTCATATTGATATTTCCTAATGCTCCCTATATTTCTCTCTTGTAGGCTCGTGAGTGTCACTTTCATAGACTGTACCTCTTGTGCGAGCAATTGTTCTCTAGTGGGGGAAGCAGGGATGTATACATGATGGTACCCTATTTCTTCTTCTCCTTGGTTTTCTCTATGGAATTCATTGATCTTGACCTTAGGCTTCGAATTTTTAATGTTCTTGTTTGCTTCCTTCTGTACATGGGAGGTAAGCAAAGCTAGTTTTCAGCTTAGGTTAATAATCTATTGTTGAATTGTGGTTTCTTCTTCTAAAGGTTCTTCCTCCTCATATTGCGGAGGTTCCTCACCCGTCCCATGTTCTGTCTTGTTTCTACATGGTACTTTTATAAAGGGTATTCTATGCCCCACCACTTTATCATTCCCTTCATAAGAGGTAGAAGCATGTCCATGCATCAAAATATCCTCCATATTGATAAGGGGGCATTCTTCCTTAGTAGCATTATTCATAGGTGGGATTGTTCATTTTCAGTGGGTAGTTTGGCCCCTAATTCTATGACCCGTGCTAACACTCTATCTTTGTTTCTGAAAATAAACTTGTCCAATAAAGTAGGGTCAAAATCGAATTCTTCACGTGGGGATTCTAATTCATTTCCACTATGATCAACCATATCTTCTCTTTTTCTACAGAAAACAGAGGTCCTAGATCATGTCCAATGAAGGGGTTTGACCCTTGTCTGTTAGAGGCTTCCCAAGCTTGCACTTATTGTTCCTCGTATGTCTGTTTCTTGAGTCCTAATCATGTTTTAGGAGCCATGTTTTTGTGATAGTTTCATGAGGGTAAGTTGTAAATGTGTTCAAAACTTTGTGACCACCCCTAAGTGAAATGTAAGATGTACTATTAAGAATATGAGTGAATCAACAATGTGAGAATACCAATGTGATAGAGTGATAAATCACTAGTGACACAAGCATTTGGTATCTAAACCTGTTAAATGAAGTACCTCCTATACAAGTTCAAGGGAATGAACAAAATGTAAGTAAATACAAGAAGTCAATGTCACTTCCTAACAAGATATACTAAGAGTGAGCTCAAACTCGATTAAGACCTATATCTCAAAAAGTACCAATTACAATTCGCGAGTGACACAACAATATCACCAAGATATGTTAACCAACTTTGTGAGAAAGTAAGGTATTGATATCAAGGTGCTATTGATATAACACATGAAAATGGTAACACCCAACACTCTTCAAAATCAAGGTAATAATAGAGCCGAACTAAAAAGCTCAAAGTATAGCTAGGAATAGTTAAAAATGTGTCCAACGTAACCTTACAATACAGATATTTATGTCGAGTTTACAAGAAACAAGATGCAAATATCAAAATTGTAGTGATACGATACAAACAAGCTAACCCTTCTAAGGAAGTCCAAGATGATGAACAATTCCTAACTACAATGATGATCTTGACATGGGTATCAAGATCACAATGACCACCAATGATATGAATATGTCTCCGTACACTTTAGACATTTAACTTACCTAGCCGCAAGCATGGATGGGTGTAAACGGACAAAAAATTGGTAGACACAATCGATTGGTAACACAAGGGTAGTCGCTCTCTTTCTAATCAACAAAGTGACAAAATAATGTGAAGGAAGCAAATCAAAAATGGGATGAAAAATGTTGGCTTCACTTCGGCAGAGTTTCGCCTCACCCTAAAGCAAGTAAAAACTAAGTGAAAGTAACACGTCATGCATTTCACAATGAAAATACGGTTCACAACTAAACACTATTTTATAATAGTCAATAGTGGGCTCCTGGACAAAGTATATCTTCCTAGGTGGTTCTCTTGTCCTAGGTGTTACAAAGATTATCCACGAGCGAGACGATTTACCCAAAAAGTCACCTGAATATCTTGGGAGTATCTCGGCTTTACTTTACCCCCTTCAAGCATAGTGGGAATTAAATGCATCTATCGTGTACTTCACTGGGGTCACATAGGGACAACTTGTAACTCTATCTCACAAAGGAATCACTAGTTATATAGGTAGTGCGGAGCACTTCCCAGTTTTGTCCACAAGGTTCCCTCTTACGTGGACTACTTTGGGGTTCCTGGACCACCCCCATTGTTGTAGCTTAAGGCGTTATGCCAAAGGGGTTATGTTCTAGTTGAGCAGAGAGGGATGCACCCTTTTCCGAAACCTGTAATACAGTGTTTTGAATATTTTGTTCTTTTTATCTTTTTTAATTAGATGTGGTTTAGTTGAACACCATTTGGCAACCTGCAGAACAACTGTATTAGTAGTTTTTGATTTTGTTTTGATTCCTCTTTCTTTGACAAGCGATGGCGTTTTGGTCCTGCATGACGATTTTTAGTAGTTTTCCAATCAAAAAAGAGAAGGCACCATTTCTGATTCTCAAGATCATCCAAGGACGCAAGAGAAGAGCATATGTGAATCAAAAATCCAAAAAGATAGAAATGGAAAACACTTTAATTTAACTATGCCAAGTTGTTCATTCCTTACTCAAAATATGAAGTTAGCAAATTTTTCAAAGCATATAAAAGAGACTTAAGAATCATTTCTGATTCCCAAGATCACCCCAAGGGTGTGAGGGAAGAGCATACGTGATCTTATTCCTATAAGTAAATAATACAAAACTTAGTATCTAATCCCGTTACAAATGCATGTAAAAACATTCCCTTGCAAAGACAAATATATGATTAGATAAACCTGCAAGAATGTCAAAACCTCAACACACTAATTTTAAAAATAAAAAAGGACATCTGCACCCCTTTTCTATCACCTACGCACGTATATGCCACTCTACGTTGTTTTGGACTATAGTGCACCTGCGCCACCCGAAATGTGCGCCACAAAACCTATAATGTAAGTTAAACCACTTTGTGTATTTCATCTGCATATTTACCATACCTTGCTAACGCACTAGATGGAGGTGTGTGTGCCCCAAAAAAAATGTATGCGCTACCTTCGAGAAAAATAGATAGAACACTTGTGCCATTGGGAAAATGTGTGCACCATCGGAAAAGTGTGTGCGCCACTGTTTGCAAAATGTTAAATAGTCCCCAAGATTCCGATAACAACCCATCACACGTCACAATGAATATGTGTCTATGCCACTAAAAAACATGTCAAGATCTAAGGTTCAAAGGGTGTGTGCACAAATCTGATAGCATTTCAGAATGATGAAAAAGTGAAGGTACAGTATGAAACTGCGTCTGCACCCAGGTTAGTGTATCTACTCATTGGTTAGGGTGTGTGCGTCGGGGTTAGTGCGCATGTGTCAGGGTCGATGGAACAGAGAACCAATTTTTGACAGTGCGCCTGCACCACCAGAGAGACGTGTGCGCCACAAAAATTGTGCCTACGCTCCTAAAAATGTGCCTCCGTCAAACCTGCAACCAAAATACGGCAAAAAACACAAGAAATAGAAGACTTCACAATATCTCAAATTTTGACAAGTTAGCTTAAGAAATTGACAATAACCCATTAAATGTTGATAAGCTATGAAATGAGGTTACACATGGAGAAATTAGAAAAAATTCTAAGAAAATGGACATTATTTACTACATGTGCATATCAAAAATTAGCCAAAACAATGAAGCTTAAACTAAAATGCCATGGGACTAAGTGTCCCACCGGGTGTGCTAAATGTGTGCATGTGTTGTTTTTAAACTAATGATAAATGTGAATAAAAGACTAACACCTAAATAGTTAAATTAGTGCAAAACTAAGCAAATACTAAGCACCATCATGATAATAATTAAACAAGGGTTAATGCTAAACATCATTAATACAAAACTTTGAACCTAACAATGTTTAACTAACATGCTAAAAATCCTCTATTCTCTAACAACATGTAAATGAAGGAACCTAGGTAGGTTCCATGGCTACCAAAAATGGTTGTCCTTAATGTTCCAAGAACCTAGGAGTGAGGGCTAGTCAAAGTTGGGCTACAAGACCCTTTTTGACACCTCCCATATGACCTAAGCACTTTTAAGAAAGATGCTTAACTCTTCAAGATCATGAACTCTCAAGTAAACAAAATGCAAGCTCTTAGTCTATTTTGCTACATGCTTTGCAGTTGTTCTCTTAAGAAGTTTAGGTGTAGGTATAAAGGTAGAGGAGGGCTCCTTATATAGCCCAATGGATAAAGGATTCAACACTTCATCCCTTTGCATGTGGGATAAAGGTAAAACATGATTAGGAATGGATAAGGTTGCTTTATTAAAGGTAACCTTACTTTAGAAGGGTTTAATTTATGCTTAGTGAAGTCATGGGAGTTGGGGGGTTTTTAATTAATCAAAGGTGATTAATTAATAGGTAGATGTAAGCTTATAGAAGCTAATTAGAGGAATATTAGTACGATTTAGGCTATTATAAGGGGATTAAATCAATTAAATATTGATTTATTGGTTTAAATGGAAGGGAAAGCTAATTAATTAATAATAATTAATTATTCTAGATAGAATGGGTGATTAGTTAACAAAAGGTCATTAATTAGGGTATTTTTTGGATAGGAAACTTAATTAATTAGTGTAATGTAATTAATTAACGATGATAGAGAGAGAAATGAGTGCTTTTGACGATATGTCGTTGATTTGCGAGAAAGGGGATAATTAGCACAATTTAAGTATTTAAATTGCTTGGGTGTATAATTATAGGTGTCTACATAATCAATTGATTGCTCGTCCCATGTCAATCTTTCATAATTACACATTTTGAAAACTAAACAAGAATATGTGATAACTCATCACCTTTTCAATAATATTGTTTATATGCAATACCAAATCCATATTCTCATGGATAAATGTCTTCTTATGGGATCAATGGTCTTCATCACTGAAAACAACCTCATTTCTACTCTTTTGAGTACGTCGATAAATCTTCTAAAACAATCCCTAATATCCTCCAAGTATTGTTCATGACTAAAATTGATATAAACAAAAAGTATTCACAACTCCTTAGATTAACTCCAGCAAAAAACTCCCTCAAAATTTACACATAATTTATGTGCACAAATCATAATAGAATCATCCCTCAATAGTTCTCACTCTATATACATGTACATTACAAAAATATAATACATCGAAAATATTCTAGAAGCTTCCCAGCTATGATCAATTCACGAATACCTTTGATCGATAGTATATATTCATCCCATATAGACTTCTCATATCCAGTCTATTATAAACAACACAAATCAGAAAAAGAACATTTCATCATAGACTTAAAATATTTTAATGCCGAGGAGTTCTTATCCATTGAAATAAGTCGTTTTACATGTTTCTCACTCCATTCCTGAAATCCTTGTCTAGTGCAAATAACTCCTTTATGGTTTCAAATCCCATAACATTATTATTTATTTTTGTCAAAACCATCACTCTTTTGTTTTACATTTAATGCATCTGTGACCTTGTTAGAATCTCCACTAGGGTGCTTCAATAAAAATGAGTAACTATGTAGGAACTCTCCTCACTTCATATCCTTTCGGTTCAATTTGGCTTGTCTATTGATAAAATATAGCTCTTGATGGTCAGTGTATAAGACAAATCATCAACCATGCCTACCAAATAAATAATGCATGCATTTCTTCAAATCATGGGATTTCACGTAGAACTCTTGATCATTCAATTATATTCAACTGGAATCATTTCCCACTTATAATAAATTGTGGGACTTCCTTCTTGGTCAAGTACTACGCTAATATTAGCACTTCCACTGGGGCATCACTAAGGTTACTTGAAATACCTTCTCGAAACTTGGTAATTCTAATACTGGTTCCTTTTTGTAATCCTTTTCTTCAATTCCTAGAAGTTATGATTTTGCCTTAACATCTTGTCCACATCAAACATTCATTTGCAATCTTATGTTCATGGTCACCATGATTGATGCATACATTATCCAACAAAGAATTCCTAATAAATATCCAAATATTAAAACCTTCAATAAATTAAATTACTTCATTCCTCAGTAAAATTTCTTAGAGAGGGCCACTCTAAAATTACAGGAACCTTTTCTAGATCTATTCACAAACATTCTTGGAATATTACGAAACCTAATTACACTAACTCCTTCTGTATAAAACTATACTTATTTATGTTCATTAACAACTTTTCTTCTTGCAAGAGCTTCATTATCTTACACACATGTTCAATGTGTCCTTCCTTTTTCTTACTAAATACCATTCAACACCTTATTCACCAGTCTCATGAAAGTACTTGGAGAATCAGCTAACCCAAATGGCATGATTATCCTCTCATACAAAACTTCCTTTGTTGAAAATTAAGTTTTCCACTCATCTCCTTCCTGATAATAATGGTATATGTAGATACCAAATGATAGAATAGAATAAGATTGCAATGACCAAAGAGGGACGGAAGCCTCACAAATATTATTAATCATGAAATCAGATTACATTACAATGCAAGAACTGTAATATTTATAGATATTAGACAGCCTCATATGGATAGACATGACACCCTATCAGAAACCAACTACGAGATGATAAGACCCATCTCACATGTACATGTAATTACTAATAATACCAATATTGAATGTTATCCAACAATATTGAACAAGTCACTAGACTAGAGTGCACATGTTGCATATTATTAAATAAAAGACAATGCAATAAAATGCAATAAATATGCCTATGCTAAATTATGCTAACATTCCCCCCCTTAATTTTGCATAGTTTCCAATGAAGTGGAGAGGAACTCTCTGAACAGTGTGAATTTGTCACGTGCAAGTGACTTAGTGAAAACATCTGCTTTCTGTTCAGCTGTAGGACAGAACCTTGGAGTTGTATGTTGTGCTTCAAGACATGTTCGCATATGAAATGAACCTGTACTTCAATATGCTTGGTTCTCTCATGAAATACTGGATTGCGAACAAGCTTTAAAACTCCTTCATTATCAACATATACTAGAGTATTTTTTTAACTGTTTGGTAGACCAATTCCTTCCAGTATTTAGCGTAGCCATATTGCTTCACAAACAACTTCACCTGCAGCTCGATACTCTACTTCTGTAGAAGAGTGAGAAACAAAGTTCTGTTTCTTGCTTCCCCATGATATCGGTCCAGATCCCATAAAGAAGATGAAGCCTGATGTTGACTTCCTATCATCCATGTTTCCTGCATGATTTGAATCTGAATATCCTAGTCAAGAAGAAGTTTTCGTTCTTCTTGTACTCTAGAAAGTTCAACTGTACCCTTTAGATATCTCAATATTCTCTTTGCTGCTTTACAATGACATATTTTTGGTTCTTGCATGAAGTGTGATAAATAGCTGACTGCAAAGCTGATATCTAGTCTAGTATATGTCAGGTAAATGTAGACTCCTGATCAACTACTGATAGAGAGTTACATTCACCGGTGGTGATGGATCAGAACGAGATAACTGAAGTCTCGCTTCCATAGGTGTAGCAATAGGAGTGCAGTCCATCATCCTGAATTTCTTGAGCGTTGTCTTGGTGTATTTCAACTGTGACACAAAGATATGATTCTCTTTTTGCCATACTTCCAACCCAAGACAATAGTGCATGAGCCCGAGATCTGTCATGTCGAACGATCGATTAAAATCCTTCTTTGTTACATCGATCATCTTCACAGAACTACCTGTAATGACTAGATCGTCGACATAAACAACCACAATGAAAATCTCCCCCCCTTGCTTTTTGAGGTAGAGATTGGGGTCATAAGGATTCCTTTCGAATCCATGACTTATGAGATGCTCATTAATTTTGATGTACCATGCCCGAGGTGCCTGTTTTAGGCCATATAGAGATTTTATGAGTCTGCATACCATCATCTCTTTTCCTGGTATTACATAACCCTCTGGCTGAGTCATATAGACTTCTTCTTGCAAATATCCATTAAGAAAGGCACTTTTCACATCCATTTGGTGGACTTTCCAACCAAATTGTGTAGCTAGAGCAAAGATCATCCTGATTGTCTTGATCTTGGTTATGGGAGAAAATGTCTCCTCATAATCAATGCCTTCTTGTTGTGCATACCCCTTTACTACAAGCCTTGCTTTATACTTGTCAATAGTCCCATCTGATTTGTACTTAGTCTTGAATATCCATCTGCATCCAATGGGTTTCTTCCCTGGTGGAAGGTCGACAAGTTGCCATGTGTTGTTCTTCATCACTGACTGATACTCTAAATCCATGGCATCTTTCCAAGATTTTGATTGTAGGGCTTCCTGAACTGTAGATGGCTCAACTGTTTCAACAACTCTACTCATTAGGGCATAATTGACCTCTTCACGAGCTTGACTGCGAGTTCTAGGTCCAGGATTAGATGATGTGCTAGGTGCTTCATCCAAATTTGCATCTCTTATTAATTGAGTATACCATTTAGGTAACTTCTTAGCTGTTCCATTGGCTTGTGGTGGATCCTAAGTTTTCATCATCATCCAATTCATCACTGTCATCTTCAGTGGGAACATCAAATTCTATCTTCACAAGAGGTGTATTCTACATGTTTGTTGAGTCGTTGAGTGGAGCATCTGCTTGTTTCTTCTCAAAGAACTCAACATCCCTACTTGTGTATACTTTCTTTGCTTTCGGATCCCATAATCTGTACCCAAGTGCTTCTTCACTGTATCCAATGAATATCAGTTTCTCAGCTTTCATATCCAACTTGTTCCTATTCTTCTTGGGTATGTGCATGCTAGCTTTACACCAAATACTCTTAGGTGTGCAATTGATGGTTTCCGATTTGACCATGCTTCTTGAGGTGTCACTCCTTCAAGAGCTACTATGGGCACTTTGTTCAACAAATAGACTGCATTTCTTGCAGCTTCTGCCCAAAATGTCTTTGTTAAACCTGAGTCGTCAATCATACATCGCACCATTTCCATGATAGTACGATTCCTTCTCTCAACTATACCATTCTGTTGTGGTGTGTGAGTAGGAGGCATTTGTCGACGAATCCCATGAGCTTCCATGTAAGTCTTGAACTCATTGCTTGTGAATTCCCCCCCTCGATCTGAGCGGAGAGTTTTGATCTTGCGACCAACTTCATTCTCAACAAGTGCTTTGAACTTCTGAAATGTCTCAAAGGCTTGACTCTTGTTTCTCAGAACAATATATCCACATCTTTCTTGAGTAGTCATCAACACAAAGCATGAAGTATTGACATCCAGAATGACTTGGTTGCATGGGCCCGCAAAGATCGGTGTGCACCAAATCAAACTTTCCCTTAGCTCTATATGTGTTCTTCTGGAAGGGTACTCTGTGTTGCTTTCCAGCTAGGCAATTGTGACACTTGTCAGTGTTGTGCTTGAGTGTAGGCAATCCTTTCACCATGTTTCCCTTTTGAAGTGTTTGGAGATAGCCAAAACTGATGTGACCATATCTGTGATGCCATAGTTCTAGCAGATTGTGTGTCTTTGGCCACTAAAGCTTGATCATCCTTATGGAACAAAATCAAGTTGGAACATGCGTCCCACATTGGAGGCTCTTGCTATAATCTTGGAACCTCTTGACTTATCTCTTATCAAGCACACTTTTTCTCCATTATTACTGTCAAAATCCAACTTCAAGTTGTGATCAAGGAGTTGACTAACTGATAGCAAATTCTTGGTCAACCCAGGTACATACAATACATCTGTGATTTTGTAGTCATGCTTTCCAAAAGGTAGTGAAATGTTTCCAATCCCCTTGACACTATATGATGAGTCATCACCTAATGACACATGGTTCTTGTTAGGTGAGTCACATAGTGTGTAGAACCAATCCTTATGTCCAGTCATGTGTCGAGTTGCACCCGAGTCAACATACCAAGATATCTTGTGTGGACTTGGTTTCTTCATCAAATTGAGCAGAATACATGTGGTGTCCTTCATCTGAATCATCCTCATGTTCGGCAATGTACCCTTGTTGTTTGGGTTTTCTTTGCCAATTACCATTTTTCTTTGATTGTTGTTGTTGTTAGACTTCCCTTGATTTGAATTATTGTTACCCTGTTGGTTATTGGGTTTTGAATTGCTTGATGAACCCTTTTTGTAGGAATTGTACCAACAATCTTTGATGTCATGTCCCCCTCTATTACAAATGGGACACTTCTTGGTGTTGTCTCATTGACTTTGGTCCCTTTGTTGACTTTGATTTTGTTGGGACTTCTTGTGATTGGACTGAAATTTCCCCTTTCCTTTATGATTGGAAGATAGTGCTTGCTCATCTTCATGATCTTTGTTGTTCATTGCCTCTTCTTGTTGGAGTAGATTGACCAACTTCTCAAAGGTGACTGTGTGTTCACTCATATTGATAGTTGTCACAAAGATTCTGTAGGAAGGAGGAAGTGCTCACAACACAATTGGTACGAGGTCTTCATCACTTATCTCTTTTCCCAATGCCAATAGAGATGCCCTCAAAGTAGCAACTCATCTCAAAAAAACTTCAACCTTCTCATTGTGCTTGAACTTGAGAGTATGCAGTTGTGATAGTAGGTTGAGGATGGCATTCTTGTTCTTTTCCTCATAGACTGTGCTCAACTTATCCCATGCATCCTTGGCCGATGTGGCATCTCTAATGTGGGGTTGCACATCGTCTGTTACGCCAAACAAGATGATCAACTTGGCCTTTTGATTGGCCCTATCAAATTGAACTTGTTGTCTTCCATCATCAAGTGATCTTGTTGTTGTTCCATCTACAACTGTCCATAGGTCTTCAAACTCAAGTAACATCTTGATCTTCAGTTTCCATGCAGCATAGTTGTCTCCTCTAAGCAGTTGTGAATCTGGCAAGAAGAATTTTGGTGCTTGTGCACCCATTTCTGTAATATGAATTTCTGAAAGTTCAGAATTTCTGACAAAGGGTAAGGCTCTTATCACTCCAGGTTTATGGTCTCCCTCTCAATATACCGTCAGGCCGATATACCAAACCTTTCTATATACACTCCCTTCCAATATACCCATCGGTACGTGGAAGAAGATCACCCTTTCAATATACCCGTTAGTATAGAAAGAGGTGTTAACGCACGTGAAAAAATTTAGTACGTGGTACGTAGACAGTACGGAGAGGGGTTTGTGTAAGCACAAACGGATGGGAGGGCTCAAATGTGTGTGTATTGTGTCCTTATTACTCCGTGTATATTTTATAGGGTCGATGCCCAGACGACATTTAGGCAGCTATGTTAGGCATTAAGTGCAGTAGTAGTCGTGACAGCATCACCTGTAAGCGCTTCCCAGAGGCACTGTATATACCGAACGCTGCTATGAGATCAAAGATCTCGTGTGATAGAACCAAACATAAAATAAATTTTTTGCACTTTTTTTTTTTACTTTATGCACCAAGATTAGTACAAAATGCTCCAAAAGTACATCAAAATGAAGTTTTTTTTGTGTCCCCACCTCTTTAGAAAAAAGGGTCTCGAATCACAAAATACACAATTTAGGCCAAAAATATTTTTTACCCCCCAATAGGTGTTTTTCCGCTAAATTTAGCGGTGGCTCTAAATGTGTTTGGTGAGCTTCTAAATTTGGAAATCTCCCAAAATTTAGTAATTTCTCCAAATTTTCTAAAAAAAAATAATTTAATAAAAAATATGGAGAGAGTGGGAATTGAACCACTGACCTGTTTGTTCCCAAGATCCAAACAAACAATCTGAATATTGTTTTCACCTTTTCTCACAAACAATGATCTGGGTTTTTCTAAAAGTTTGATAGCAGCATCATACAATATTTTTCTTGAAACCCACAAAATTTCAGAAGAATCAGAATCTTTGTTTTTGAGATCTTACCAATTTACCAGCTAGATCTGATTTTTTTTCAGAAAAAATGATCTGACTTGTATAGACTTTTCGTCACATGTAGAGGCCGAATCTGAAGGATGATGTACACTGCAAAGTTTGTATGTCTCCTTATTATCTTTCTAGAAAAAAAAATGGCACATCAATCTGACATTGTATGAAAAAGTTACGTCCTTTTTTCTAAGAGCTATCTACTGGAATTTTGTTGACGGGATTGCTTCAACCTTTGCTCCCGAATTCTTCACACCTCCACTTTCAGATCTGATTTTTTTTATTTTTTTTTAGATCTCTTTTTTTTAGATCTCTAATTTTTTTCAAGATCTTTCTCCTTTTTTTTTTAAGATCTCTTTTTTTTCAACAAATCTTTTTTTTTTTCAAGATCTTTTTTTTTTAAAGATCTCCAAATCTAAAATATTCTGCCAATATGTTGGATCAATTGGCTATGCCAATGACTAATAAAAAAAAATTACCTTCCAAATAAGTGGATAGGTCAAATTTTAGTTGAGGGATGCTTGGAAGGAATGGAGGCTGCAGGATGCTTCAATGGCTCTCCTTTGATGCAGATCTTCTTCTCCAATGGATCCTCTCCAATAGTGCTCCTCTTCAACCTTGCTTGATAGAACCTTCTCTGAACCAAATGATAATAATGGCTCTGATACCAAATGATAGAATAGAATAAGATTGCAATGACCAAAGAGGGATGGAAGCCTCACAAATATTATTGATCATGAAATCAGATTACATAACAATGCAAGAGGTTTAATATTTATAGATATTAAATAGCTTCATATGGATAGAAATGACACCCTATTAGGAACCAACTATGAGATGATAAGACCCATCTCACATGCACATGTAATTACTACTAATACCAATATTGAATGTTATCCAACATAACAATATTGAAAGCAAGTCACTAGACTAGAGTGCACATGTTGCACATTATTAAATAAAAGACAATGCAATAAATATGCCTATACTAGATTATGCTAACACCAACACTGCTCCATTACCTGCCAACCCGACAGATGGGCTTCCTTCCCCACTCGACATGTGTCCCCTTGGGGGAAAATTTGACCCTATAAGTCTGCCAGTCCATAGCTAAAGTTTTACAAGGAGTTAGGAGGAATTCTTTATATCGTTGGAAAGGTGAGAAAATTTTCTATCCAATGAAAATGATTTCGGGAAATTTTTTAATGCATTAAGTGTGAGAAAAATCAAATTGAAACTATGAGCCTATTAGAGAGTCCACGCGGGGTATGGTGATATTTTTAACCCCCTAAACCTAATTGAAACTTTTAACCCTAGAATTTGGACCTTGTGACCTCTAGACATTGTTAATAAATGAAAAGTATGTTTTAGTAACTTTATAATTGTTTCAGAACCTGATAGTGTCAACTGTTGTCTTGCAACCTGGTTGTGGACACTTCTACTAAAAAAAATTATTCCATAATTTTCCTAACCCTAGGTTGTTTCTTAGGTCTCAAGTGGGTTGTTTTAACAGGCATCACACTTGGTATCAGAGTAGTGGTTCAAAATCTTGGACCATTGGGCACACTAGATAACATAGGGACATGAAACTTAAACCTAGCATATTTTTTAATCTAAATCAAAATAACTTAGCTTAGAAATGTACATATTTTAGTAAACATGGAAACTGAGTAAGACCTAGAATAATGAACTAACTCTCATTTTGATCTGTGTAGGAGGCATAGACATGGCGGGGGGAATTTTCCCATAGACTCAGTCTTACCACCACCACCACCATTGGATTAGGGTGTAGCAGCTATCCTACCCCAGATTTTGCAGACTCTTCAGGATGTCAATGCACTCCCTATGCAGAGGATAAGGAGGAGGACATGCATCTAGTCATGACAAAGCCACTTCTATTGAGGGTCAGGTATCTCCTCAATCAGGTAAGGAGCATAGAGGAGAGAGCTCCCATGCAGAGTCAGCTAGAGCAGAGTCACCACAAAGGGGATAGGCTAACCGAGTTTTAGAGCATAGAGAGAGGTCTCAAAGCCCTAGGCTTAGGGATGAGCACACCAAGAGACCTAAAGGACATCAGACCACAGCTGTGGATCACATCAGGGAGATCCTGAAGCTTAGACCCTCACATTACTCAGGTGACATGGGTGGATTTTAGGAAGAGGCCTAGCTAGTGAGCTTGAGCGGTTGCTTCAAGCTTTGTCCTTGTTCTAGCAACACGAAATCTCATGTTGTGATCCATCTACTAAGGGATGGAGCAGGAGTATGGTGGAGGAAAGAGGAGTAGAAGCTCCATGTAGATTCTAAGATAGTGACCTAGGAGCTATTTGATGAGAGATTCAAGAGCAGGTATTTTTCATGGAGGTTCATACAATAGAGGATCGACGAGTTCCATGACCTCTGACATGTATATTTTTCAGTAACAGATTATGAGAGTAGATTTATGGATCTACTCTAGTATGTTGAGTATATGCAGGATGAGCAGGTGCAGATTCATGGGTTCATCTAGGGCCTAAATATAGACATTGAAGGTGCAATGTAGATCCATTGTTATCCACAGATATTAGCTGAGGCCATCAAGAAGGCCTATATAGTAGAGGAGACTTAGGGAAAGACCCAACAGGCTACAGATCGAGTCCGGAGCCGCATACAGTAGATGCAAGGATAATAGATCAAGGGGGTAAGTACCTCTTCCTCATGGTGGCTAGGGTTCAGTACATTCATCCTTTAGGCCATAGCATCAATAACAATAGCAAAAGTCCCACCCACCTTATAGACCTCCATAGAGAGTTTGATGCACAAAGAGGTTGGAGTATGGGGCCTCCTCCTAGGGGTACCATTAGGACACAGGGTGGACCTAGATCTCATTCAACGGGAGCTCACTAGCATAGACCTCAACAAACCATAGTTGGATCATTAGGATCTATGCCATAGAATTCTAGGGAAAGTACTGGAGGTGCTACTCATTGGGGAGGATCAAGAGGGTGCTTTGGTTGTGGAGTTACTAGACACTTTTTAAGAGATTTCCCACATAACCCTAACAACAAGGGTAAGACACAGATCTCAGAGTTCTACTGTTGGTGACATGGGATGTAAACACATGATTTATGTAGTGGTTGAGAATTTCCAGGTAGAGCATCAGAGCATATTCATTGAGACCACAGGTAGCATTGGCAGTGGTATTCCTACCTCATTTATTATTTGATTCTGGTTCTTCTGATTCTTTCATTACACCATCTTTAGTAGAACGATGTAGGCTGGTGGACAGTTAGGTAGGGTCTTAGTTGGGATGTCGAGATGGCTTCTCGAGCCAAGATCTTTGTAGACTCCTTAGTCAAGGAGTGTGTAGTAGATTTGGGACATTTCACCACTACCTCAGATCTTCATATCCTTCCTTTGGGCTCATATGGAGTCATTCTGGGTATGGATTGGTTATCTACACACAGGGCCAGGATGGATTATTACCACAATATTATATCTTGTGTAGATGATTTGGGAGTTGAGTTGGTGATTTCAGGAGTCAAGAGACCCATTTCTATTCACACCATCTCTATTATGCAACTTAAGCGATGTGTGTGCAATGGAGTTGTGAGATGTATGTTGTTACATTCAGTGATAGATCAGAGGATGGGTCTAGTGGACCATCACTAGATGATCATCCCCATTTTGAGAGAGTATGTTGATGTCTTTCTAGGGGAGCTACTAGGGTTACCATCACCCACATGAGATTAATTTTCATATAGATCTGGTTCATCAGGAGCAGAGCCTATCTCACGGCACCTTATCGGATGACCACCCTAAAGCTCTGTGAGCTCAAGTTGCAGCTTGAGGGCCTTTTGGAGAAAGGCCTTAATCCATCCTAGTGTATCCCTTGGGGTGCACTGGTGATTTTTGTGAAGAAGAAGGATGGATCCTTGCGGTTGTGTATTGATTACTGTCAGCTAAACAAGGTAACGATCAAGAATCATTATCCCCTTCACACGTATTGATGATTTGTTTGATCAGATGAAGGGAGCCAGTTTATTTTCTCTAAGATTGATCTTAAGTCAGGCTATCATCAGCTGAGGATTCAGAGGTGCAGATATTCATAAGACCACTTTTCCACATGAGATATGGGCACTATGAGTTCACAGTGGTGCCTTTTGGTTTGACCAATGCCCCAGCAGTATTTCATGAGTTTGATGAATGGGGTATTCAGGACATTCTTAGATCACTTCGTGCTCATCTTCCTTGATGACATTTTTATTTACTCACGTATGCGTGAGGAGCACAAGGAGGGCACCTTCAGCTAGGTTCTTCAGTGTCTTCATGAGCAGAAAAATTTATGAGGAACTTGGAGAAGTGTGCATTCTTTTAGACAGAGGTACAGTATTTGGGTCATATCATTTATGGGGAAGGTATCATCATCAATCCTTCTAAGATTCAGAGCTATTATGGATTGGCCAGCACCCAATACAGTGACCAAGGTGATGCAGTTTCATGGGATTAGCAGGGTATTACTGGAGATTTGTTCAGGACTTCTCTCAGATTACTCACCCTATCACTTCCCTTCAGAGGAAAGGGAAGAAGTTTTTTTGGTCTCAGACAGATGTGAGTAGGCCTTCAGGACACTTAAGGAGTGCCTCACTACAACACCTATTCTTGCAGTGTCTAGATCCACAGGGTGAGTTCTTTGTTTACACAGATGCTTCCTTAGTAGGACTTGGAGGTGTGTTGATGTAGGAGGTCAGAGTAGTGGCCTTTGAGTCTCACAAACTCAAGGATATGAGCTCAATTATCCTACTCATGATCTTGAGCTTGTGGCAGTTGTGCATGCACTTTGGTTTGATGGAGACATTTCCTTCTTGGGTAGGAGATTCACACTCAGGACAGATCATTTGAGTCTTACAATATCCACCTCTTCACACAGCACAATCTCAATGCTTGTCAGTGGCATTGGATGGAGTTGCTTTTTGAGTATGACATAGAGATAGAGCATGTGAAGGGGAAAGAGAATGTGGTAGCAAAATGCTCTCAGTAGATGGAGACATGTGGCTTATGGCCACTAAGTGAGCACAGATTTGTAGAGCAGGATCCTTCAGCAGCTTCCTCTTGACAGTTTCTACATTTACAGCTATGAGCAGAGATTGAGTCTCAGAGACCCCTTGAGGGGAATTTTGATGGTTTTTCCTTAGAGGAAGATGGTCTTCTTAGGCATAGAGGTGGATATATGTTCCTAGAGATGGGAGGCCTTGAGGCAGGACATCTTGGTAGAGGCACATCGTGCACCCTATTCAACCCATCCCAGGGTGAAGAAGATGCACACTACCTTGAGATAGTTATACCATTGGAGAGGACTTCATCGAGATGTAGCTCAGTTTGTGTCATGATGTTTAGAGTGCCAGAGGGTTAAGGCCAAGCATCAACATCCAGCAGGACTTCTTTATCCTCATGCTATACCAGAATGGAAGTGGGACACCATTTCCATGGATTTCATTGTTGGGCTACCTATGTCGAGATATCACCATGATGCCATCATGGTCACGGTTGATAAATTGAAAAAAGTGGCTCACTTTTCTCGGTGAAGACCACTTATACAGCTAGAGCAGTGGCACAAGTATATTTGGATGAGATTATTAGGTTACATGGGATTCCACAGAAGATCATTTGTGACTGTGATCCCTTGTACACTTCACACTTTCTAGACTACCATGCAGTATGTCCTCGGGATGAGAATCAACTTCAGCACAACATATCACCCTGAGACAGATGGACAGACAAAGATGGGTGAATCATATTTTAGAGGACATGCTTGAGGATGTATGTGATGGATTAGAAGTCTAAGTGGGAGAGAGTACCTGTATTTAGTGGATTTTGCCTACAATAACAAGTTTTCAGAGTTCTATAGGCATGGCTCCTTTTCAGGCATTATATGGTAGAGAGTGCAGGACACCTCTTAGGTGGGACAGGTTGAGGAAAAGGGTATCTCTTGGGCCAGCTCTTATTACAGGACATGGAGCAGCAGGTTGTTGATCAGACAGAGATTGCAGGAGGCATATGACAAGACAGAAGAAGTATGCGGATCAACATAGGACAGATCACAGTTTTGAGGTGGAAACGAAGGTGTTTCTTCATGTCACACCTCATAAGAGCCCTATCCATTATGGGAAAGGATCAAATCTTGCTCCTAGATTTGTGGGTCCCTTTGAGATTTTGGAGCGTATCGGTCACTTGGCCTATTGTCTAGCATTGCCACCTAGCTTGTCTCGTGTCCATGATGTGTTTCATGTTTCTATTCTTAGGAGATATATTACATGATCCTTCTCATGTGTTAGATTGGACTCATTGCAGGTGCAGGACCAGGGACAGGTGATGGTGGAGCCCATGTGCATTTTAGAGTGCATGATCATGGGCCTTCGAGGTAGAGAGATTGATCAGGTTTGAGTCCAATGGGACAGGTACGATGAGACTGCTGCTACTTGGGAGGATGCTACATCATTGTGAGTCTCAGTTTCCATCATATTGGATTCCAAATAAAACTTCTTAGGAGGAAGTCATAAAGTCAAAACCAAGTCTAAGGGGAGGGGGATGTAGTACACTTCCCTTTCGACACTTTTGTCACAGCGAAGTTTTGATTTGACAAGTTGACTTTATTATGGATATTATGTATGTTTTGGATTGTAAGATGTTACCTTAGATAGGAATTGTTGACTGGATTTTCAGTATGAAGGAAATGGATTATTGACGATACATTGTATTCATATTGGAATGATATTGCGCCATTGTTGACTTGTCGCATTGTTCATATTTGATCTTATTCTGATTTTGATGACATGTGATTTAGCACACAATGAGTAGACCTGTATCATTTGCTAATGATATGAAACTCTCGTGGATATTTGATAATTATGAATAGAATGTATATATGTTTTATGGATTTAGACAAATGAGAATTGTTTCTTCGATGTTGTTGTGAAGAATATGTTAGTTCAGTTTTTTTATGTTGTTTATTTTTTGGATTTTGAATATGTGCCACGAGGCTGAAATGAGGTATTTGTGTTTTACAGGTTAAAATATCACAACAAATCATCGGGGGATTTAAGACCAACCACATTAGGAATTCTAGATGAATTCAACAAGGTCACCATGGCAACTTGTTTTATTGTGTGTGTGTTTTTTGTTTTATTATGTATTCCCATGGGGGAATACACCTTTATTGTGACCATGGGAATAATATGTATTGGGTTTAACCAATTTAAATGTTTGATTTATTGGTGTATGTATTTTATTAGTGATGTGTTCCCTCAATTGTTTTCATTAATTGTAAATGCACTTGTGATAGTAAGAGTGGATAACGCCAATTTAGAACCTTTAATTAAATCAAAGGGTTCATATGAAAACCAATTAATGGAAGTTGTTGGTCATTTGAATGTAATGTTGTAAGGGATGGTAGTTTAAGAATTTTGTAAGAAAATGTAAGAGCCGTGCAATTACCCTTGTGAAACACCCATTGATTGAATTTAATTAAATTTGTCCTTAAGGCCATTTTTGAGGCTTGTGGGACAAGTTAAACTTATCCCACACCTCTTAAATTTAACTTCACCAACCATACCTATGGTTGGACAGGCAAATGTAATTTTAGAGATTAACCTTAATGATTTTTTTCCTAACATGTAAGAACTCTTAATTAGATACTTTTCTTACATTATAAATTGAAAAAAAAAAAAGTCCATTTTAGGTTGGGATCATTTTACATTGTGTGAAGTAGACAATATTACAATAGTTTTACTTTATTGTGTTTTGGGAAATAAAATTTTGATTTTCTTGGGGTTGAATTTGATTTTGATGTTGATGTGGCATCCTACATGGATCCACATCATCCTTCTTCTCTTCCAAAACTTCTTAAATTCAAACTCCTTGCTTGTTTTGGGGTTTTGAATAATTTTGAAACTTCTCTTAGGGCATGAATTTTCTTGTTGAATTTTGGAGCATAAATCACATTTTGGAGGATATATTGAATCCAATGGCTCAAATTGAATGTTTCCTTTCTTTTATTGGAGGTATTTTCATCCTGGCAAAAAAATGATTTACAAAAAAATCTACCATGGAAGGTAGGAATTTCCAATTCATTTTTTTGTATGTTATTTCTCTTATTGTTTTATAAAATAAATGTTTGGTTTCTTTTTTGATTCTTGGTAACTACTTAGGGATGGGTTTAGGAGATGCTTCTTAAACTCATGTACAATTAAATTAGGAAGGCATAAATTATTTAAATATTAATTTAGCATCATATTTTTGTCAGGGAGTTTGATGTATTGGGACATCCACCATGGAAAATCTTAGCTTACAATTTGTGAACTTTTAACCTTGGGCATAAGGAACATCTTTGGGGGCATAAGGAGGAATTGTTGGACTTGCATAATTGTAGGAGATCCAATTAATTTATTAGTTTTATTTTTTCAAATGGGTGGATACCCAATTCCCATTCTCTAATCATAAGTTAGGTTCCCACATAGTTCCTTGCTCCTTTGGCTTGGACCTTGATCAAGCCATAGTTTTGTTTAAATGTATTGCAATTAAACCTATTTGTATAACATTACTGATTTTTATTGTAGAAATCTGTAAGTTTTATATTTGTATCCTTTTAGATTATGTGAAACTGTTTGGTTCATCTGGTTGTGTTGAAGCTATTGTTTCCATGAGGTTGAATCCTATTATTATTTCATTATGGTTGGGGCTCAACCAAGTCTTGAGGAAGGAACAACTTATTCTCCTTTCATTTGTAGATGTCATTGGTTGGGTGGAGAGTTGTTGCCTTTCCCCCATGCGGAGAATTGTTGTGAAACTTCAAGAAAAATGAAAATGGAGCATTGTTGTCTACTGGAGCAGTGGAATAAAGAAAGTTTGAACAGTACCATCATATGCTGAAATATCTATTTAATTGTAAACCTTTCCCATGTTGTCAAAGTGGATCATCAATATGTATGTATTTTCCATATATTATAAGATGTCATTGTAAAAGATTTGCAAGTGGAAATTCTAAATGTAAAAGAGCCATTTATATTATGATGGATTTTCATTGGAATCTAGAAATCAAACCAATGTTAATTGTATTTGGATATCAAGATGAATTTTACTAAAAATTTAGCATTGAACAATAAAATTGTAAAGTTATAGGCTTTTGCATTGGTTGTAATATGAATGGAATTCAAGCTATTTGATTGGAAGTAACACGAAAGCTTGTGTTTGATCCACCTCAAAAGAGACTTTTGGTTCAAAGAACAATGGTATAAGGATTTATAGCTCCTTGTCTTCTTTTCTAAATAGATAAAACCTTGGAAATCAGATGAAATCTTCAAGTCTAAGCTTAGAAGAGTTGTTTACAAATCCAAGATAAATGTTTGGATTATGAGTTTCAAATGATAGGCCCCATTTTGTTGCAGAATATGAAAGTGTCAATTTTAATATTTTTCTTGGGGGATTGACTACATTCTGGATTCACTAATAAATTTCAATAAGATGATCAAGTTTGGGAACTGTAAAACAGACTTGTGGGGAAATGTGCAAAATTTTGCATAGACACTATTAGAATTCATGGAGAATGCCTATAATTGCAGAGGAACTCCAGTAAATTTGATTAGAATCTTACAAAATGGTCAAGATAGACATCTATTGCAGGAGTCTTTTTCTATCTAAAACAAAACATGTCTATATTAGAAAAAGGTAAATAGTGATCCTTCCTCAAAAAACACTTTAACAATCTTCCTACTGTCAGGCCTTCATCCTGTTTCAGTTGAGTGAAGGAGAAAATCAATTTTTAATCAAATTAACTATAAGTTAGGGTGTCAATTACAAGTTGTACTAATTAAAATGCTTGCAGAGGATTTTTTCATTAAATGTGACCTCCACTTCATACCAAAATGTAAAAGTATGATTCCAAGGTCAAAGACTTTCAAGAATTTCTAGAAAGTCATCATTTTTGCATAACCCATATAGCTTTCTAGAATAAATTATCAACTATGAAGTTTTCCTACCTGTTGGAGGGAAAATTCAAAAAAATTTTCCCTGGCGGGCTTGGGCAAAAAAATTAACTTCATAACGTTGGAAAATCCATTAACCTTATCTAAAAAAATTGTGTAGAATTTTTGGTTCCCTGTTGAAGCCCATAGCCTAATCATAGGTAAAAAGTTTCGTGTCAAATCACAGGGCTTAGTGGCATGGCTAGGACATATTTTAAACTTGTTTTGAAAAAATTAACAGGGAAAATTTTACCTTTTTTGGTGAACCATTAAGACCTAATCACAATGCTGCCATGTGGCAAGATGCTTAGGGTTGATGGGGCAACCCTTATCAAATTATTTTCATTTTTGAAATATTTCTTTTAGTAAAATTATAGTTAAAATGGTGGCAGCAAATTAGTTAAATGGCCTAGGAATTTAGGATGTGGTAGACGTAACATCCATTAACACTTTATACCCGATGCCAATGCATTTTAGTTTTCTTCCCCTTTTAAAAAAGGAGCCTCATGACCATCCCACCCTTTGGATCTTTTTATCATGTGGCATCATTGGGTTACCTATGGAAGGAAATGGAGAATTTTTCCCTGGTTGACACTTCTGGTTTTGGCATGGGTAAGTGCAGGAAGTTGATGGACAAATATAGGGGGTCATTCGTGGACGTCATATTGCAAAAAACAGCAAAATCTCAACTTGTAGGGATTATTAGCAATACACGCACTCAAAATTAGAAAAATTTATATAAATATGAATCGTAGCATTCAGAATCTAGTTTCTAAAATACTATTTTTTTAAAAAATGGACAAGTTTAGCTATATTAAACACTTAAAATTATATGACTTAGTGTTTTTTTTTTGAAAAAACTTATAAGATTGTAGTCCGTTTTCCCGCATTTTGGATGACCAAATCTTGTTATTTTTTTTTTCCTTTGGTGAAACGTTAGATGTAGTTGTCTATCTTGGGATGGATTTTATTTTGTATTTTTTTGATCCAATATTTTTTTATAATGATTTTTTCCGTGAAAGTGGTCTGAAAATATTTAGAAAACGGAGCACTTTCCGTTTGCCTGCCATAAGTATATAAAAAAATATCGAAATCAAATATTTATTTTTTTTAACGTGTATAGAATTTGTCCACGCTTGGGATGGTATAAGTTTTATCACATTTTGATAAGTGAAACAAAAGTTACAGTCTTAAACGTAGACATGAACATTCACGGGAAAAAATGTCTTAAAGACCTATTGTTAGTAAAAAATTATAAAATGATAGTTCTCTTATTCTATTCACTTTAAAACAATATTTCTACGAAGCTAAGAGTCTCCCCTATGCGATGGCACCATTTTTGTGAAATGTTTTCAGTTTTTTAGCATGGTTCAAGTCTTTGGAAGAGAAAATTTGAGGTTTTTTGACCTTTTACACTTCATAATGACCTTCCATAGCTTTGGTTGGGGAAAAACAAAGATTTTCTGAGGCTTAGGTTCGGCAAATAGAACCGCGATCATGTGGTTCATAAACCGTGATCATGATTTTTTTAAACATAAACCATGATCATGCTTTATAAACCACGATCACGGTTTATAAAGTGTGATCATGGTTCATAAATCATATTTACACACATCCCAATGTTTGAATTACCATGTGATTTTTACTCTCTGACCTTACCGTATGAATTACTGTGAAATTCTATCTTTTTCTGCACGTTTTTCTTATCACCGGAAGCAAAACATCATGGGAGACAAAAAATGAAGTCAAAAAAGGAAGTCATTAAGTAAAAAAACACCAAACAAATTAGAGGCCAACAAAATTCAAAATGCTGAGTGAATGCAGAAACTTCGTGAATCTAGAAGAGGTTCATCTTCAATCCCAACTATTGTAAGCAATGAAGAACTAGGTAATGTTTCTACTGTCAATGTTGAAGTTGAATTAAATACTCGTGATGAAAAGTTTTTACTGTCAATGTTGAAGAAGAATTAAATACTCATGATGTAGCAAATGTTGAAATTGAAGGAGACAATGAAAATGTGAATAAGGAAATTCATGTTGAAACTGTAGACAAGCAAAATTTGACAAAAACACCTCCTAGGATTTTACGTAAGAAACCTAATTTTTTTATTGAAATTGATGAAAACATTTTGAAACCAATGTCTGACAAACTTTCTGAACGAACAAATCAGAAGAAAAGCCACTGAAATTTGGGATAATCATTTTGAAATTTTAAATGATTCCCAAAGATGTCAGTTGTTGGTTAGTTTGATGAAATTGATTAAAATGAGACCTACATTAAACACCTTAGGATTGACAACATCTAATATACGTGGTCAAACCTCTACAATTGTTGAAAACCTTCATGATGCATATCACACTGTTGGTGTCAAGAGATGCACTAGGGATAGTAATATTGTGCGTCGTGTACTTGCTACTAGTGTTGTAAGTGAATCAATAAAAAAACAATGTTTGATTACGCAAACAAGTCGAATGTTGCAAGTTAATCGAAAAACTCTAATGAAAGCAATTGAAAGACGTAATATCCTTCAATCACTCAATAATGCCGATTTTTGGGCATTTTCTGCTAGAGCACCGCGTAAGGAAAAAAATAATTCTGATGCTATAAGAGAAGTTGTTATTAAATTTTGGCATGATAACACTAGAGTTTCACCTAATACAAGAGATGTTATAAAACAGAGAGTTGGTTCTACTAATCGTGAACCACATCCAAAGCATTTCTTAGATATGACTCAAACTCAATTTTTTTGTAAGTTTGAACAAGAGAATCTGGAAATTAAAATTAGTCAACGTTTTTTTGAAATGTTGAAACCATTCTATGTGAAAATCAACCATAGCTCGCACCACTTGTTGTAGGCAACATGTTGAATTTGCGATGCATTATGCTAAATTTTTAGTATTCGTTCTAATTTTCATTCTGAAACTATGTTATCTGAATGTGGTGTTCAAGTTCCACCAATATCATCTAGGGATTTCATTCCTACTATATTTTGTGAAAAAGAAGTTGGACAATTTTTTTATAGTCAGGATTGTTTAGATGGAAGTTGTAGTACATGCGGCGGATTACCTAAATTGGAAAGTTGCATCCATGAGAAAATTGAAGGTACAATAGGACATAATTTAGTTGAGTTTGATAAATATAAATCAGTTGCATACCAGTTGAAAGATGGAAAAGAGTCTAAACGGTGTGAGCTAGTTACAGAACAAATGCCCATTTTTCAATTTATGAGAAAATTTAAGGATGAAATTGTTTATGAGTATGCTAGGCATACACATAGAGCTCGATGGTTGGATGAACAGTTCAAGCTATGCAAAGACACATTTCCTATTGGTACTATTGTTTTCAGTGGTCGATTTTGTAGAGAATTACACATTGCAACCACAAATGGAGGTTCAATCGCAATATTACAACTCAGTACAAGTTGCCATTTTTGTGCATATAGCATTTCTACATTCTCCTGACAGTCTTTGTGAATGTTTTTTTTGAAAAAATCTTAAGCAGGGATAATTTTAGCGGCGAATATTCGTAATATGGTGAAAATTTCATTTTAGGAAAATTTGAAAAGGTGAATTATTCGGAGTGGGTCGGTGTCCTGTTCGCCTAAAATATATAGTATATTTTTTTTGGGGGGTCGGCTTCGCCTTCATTTGAAAACATCTCCTATAAAAACCTATGTGATTCACCGGGTAGTATACCTCAAGTAGCTTAACAAATTACCAATATTGTGAAATTTGAACTCGCATACCCTTGAGCACCAGAGATTCATAGTACTGTTAGCCTATGATTGTTGACGCACGACAAGGGCTGTACTGACGCGCGACAAGGGCTGTACTGATGCGCGACAAGAGCTGTACACTGACAAGAGCGAACTGAAAAAGCTGTTTTGACGCGCGACCAAGCTATACTGAGTGTTGACGCGTGACTTGGGCAAAGAAGTGACGCGCGACAGAGGAAGTATTGACGCGCGACTTGAAGGAAGTGTTGACGCGCGACAATATTGATAGCGTTAAGAAGAGTTGACGCGCGACCTCAGACAGTTCACGCGCGACAAGACCTCAGAGACTGGACAGAGTTGCTTCTTGGTTCTTTTGCTGACGCAGGACTCTTTTCAGAATAATGGAAGGTGCCAGCTCAAAGAATACGAATAACCTAAAAGTAAGTAAGAAATCTCAGAAATCACTCTTCAAGTATTTTGGAAACTCTGCGGATACAGATATTGTAAATACCAATCATATAGATGCCACCAAAAAGAATCAGAATACTGACTGTGTGGAAGGCATTATTGAGGTGGACATGCATTCTGCACAGTATCAAAGTCAAACAAATGAAACCTACGATAATATGCCAGATCTTGAAGATATTGTTCCTGTTGGGGTGCAACCAGAAGTGCAGCTAGATATCACAGATACAAACACTCAGCAAAATGGAAGACAGAAATCAAAATCAAACTCTGGTCCAAGAAAGAGGAAACCAGGTGATTGTGATATTGCTCAAAATTCTACTCAAAAAAGTAAAGCATTGAAAACGAACAAGAATATGTGGACCATTGGCAGGACATACAAGTTTGATTGGGCAACTAAATTTCCATTTATTGAACCTGTACAATCATCTAATTCTGAAGAAATCCCATGTGAATGTACATGTACAATATGTACGTGGAAATTGGGAAAGCAACAAAAAATGCAACTGAAGCTGGACACTATAGAAAAACATTGTGGAAAACAATATTTAACTGTAACAGGGGGGTGGATGGCCAGAAAATCAAAACACATAGGTGGAAAACTGAAAAGGAGTGCATGCATGTTAGATACACAGCGGAATATGAGGCAGAGCAGAAAAAACACAGACATCTGTTGGAAAAGGGAGGAATGATCACATCGCATATTGGTAAGATGAAAGAAACAAATCTACATGCAAAATTCATACAATTCTCTACTCTTTTTCAAATACTTAAAAAAGGAAGAGCGATGTCAGATTTCCTTGATTTCAAAGTTTTGTATCAATTTAACGGAATGCTGAATGTACCTCAGTCTCATTGGTCTGAGAGTAGTGGATGGGAAATGGCAAAATGCCTCTCGATGATAGAGAAGGAAGATTTGAAAGAGAATGTAAAAAAAGCAAACTTTATCTCTCTTTCAATTGATGAAGTGACAGCAGTCGACAACACCGCATGGGTATGTATCCACATCTATACTTTAGAAAATCATATAAGGACACCTCATCTGTTGGGTGTTATGAAAATGGTTGAAAACTGCAATGCTGAAAACCTATATAAAATAGTTGTTTCTCATTTGAAAGATGTTGCTGGTATGACTGATTATGAAATTGCTACGAAGTTGGTATGCATTGGAGCAGATGGTGCATCTGTCATGCAGGGTCACCGAACAGGGCTGTGTGTTAGATTACAAACAACAGTGGCCCCATATATGCTACCAATTCACTGTATGGCTCACATAATGAATTTAGCGTATAAAATGGTAAGCAACCACGAAAATGTTGCTAAATTAGAAGACCTTATAAGAGAACTTCATGCCTATATGTCAAGCAGCCCAAAGCGTTTTCTCGAGTTCCAAAAATTTGCAATTGGAATTACAGATGGCAAAAAACTTCTGAAGGATGTGGAGACTAGATGGATCTCTTTATATGAACCTGCATGCAGAGTTCATGAGGAGTATCCTTCATTGGTTGGTTTCATGCACAAATACCCTCATGAAGTTGATAGGGTGAGGGACTTGTTGTTCCGCTTAACTGATTTCGGAGACATTGCTTACATTGGTTGGTATTCTTCCAATGTTAAAGGAGATCAATACACTGATGAAGCATGCACAGGGCAGATTAATCTATATTGTGGATTTTATACGGATGAGGAAAATGGTATGTCAAAGTCTTGATATATTGTACTGTTCCCAGGATAGTTTTGATGCACCTGTTTTTGAAAATTGGAGAGATTTATTAGATCTTAAAAATCCTAACACCTTTTTGAGATTTAATATCCACGATCACCTATGCATCTCTGTTAATGGGAGGGAAATACCAATGCACATTTTGCAAAAACATCAAGATATTACAGGATCGGAACGAGAAGATGTTCCCGTGACACGTAATTTGTTTGAGTCTGTGATAGTTGAAACAAGAATAAAGCTTAAAAAAATTTCAGAAACCTTGTCATCAGAAATTAGGGAACGTTTCTGTAAAGATAAAATTCTGGAAGCCATGGGTGTGATGAATCCGAATTTTTGGAATACAGAAGGTGGCCGTGCAGACTTTGTCAGTAAGCATTTCCATAAATCAATGGGTACAATAATGGAACAATTTAAAAAGACGTCAAAGCTCAAGGGTGTGGAAATCAAAGGTATACTGAATGCCGATTTATTAAAGCCTCAGTCAACAAATTTTGCAACAACAATGAGGAACCAATATAAGAATTTAGATCAACCTTCTGAAAGTGGTGCTATTACAAGGCTGTGGCGAGGAATCTATCAAAGTTATATCTTACAAGAAGATATTAGTGAATATTTCAGATTATATGAGTTATGCCAAACAATGATTTTGGGGTCTGTGGAGGATGAAAGGGTTTTCAGTGCATTGTCATTTATAAAATCAAAACTGAGAAACAGGTTGGATAAAAATCTGGAAAGTTGCATGAGGTGTTATGTTTCTCGATACTCCCATCGAAACCTTTCTGTTTGACAGAGCAATTGCGCACTGGAATTCCCTTTGCGAAAGAAGAGGTGTAAATAATACAGCTACAAGTACAAATATTCCCAACCTTGAGAGTGTAATTGGCTCTTCGTCACATTCTACAGAAGACAACATCGACTTTGATGAAGCTATTGATAATGGATTATTTCAACTTTAAGTAGGTATCTTCTTTATCTATCTTTTATCTTTATCATTAAAGATGTTACAGGTCTATATACTAAAAATGTCAGGCAATTCACCCATCTATCTACTAATCCATTTCTCGTGTTGGGTTTTTTTAAAACACAGATCTAGCTCATTACCAGTGGTAGTGATGATTTCAACTTTAAGCAGGTATCTTTTTCCCCTTAATCTTATTGTTTGTTACTATTCATTTTTTGACAGAGCAATTGGTCACTGGAATTCCCTTTGCGAAAAAAGAGGTTAAATAATACAGCTACAGGTACAAATATTCCCAACCTTGAGAGTGTAATTGTCTCTTCGTCACATTCTAGTTAGAATACACATATTTTTACTTTAATTGATTGTTTCAAATTTAAGTAGGTATCTTCTTTATCTATCCTATCTTTATCTTTATCTTCGATTAAAGATGTTACAGGTCTATATACTAAAAATGTCAGGCAATTCACCCATCTTATCTACTAATCCATTTTTTGTGTTGGATTTTTTTTAAAACAAAGATCTAGCTCATTACCAGTGGCAGTGATGATTTCAACTTTAAAGCAGGTATCTTTTTCCCCTTAATCTTATTGTTTGTTACTATTCATTTTTTCAGCTCTGGTTATAATTAAAGATGTTACAGGTGTATGTATTTACATTTAGTTAAATACAATCATTTTTACTTTTTGAAAACGTGGGTTGACATCCGTCCGAGGAAGCTGTTACTTCTTGGGACTGACAATGTCACACAACTCACCCATCTATCTACTAATTCAATTTTTTGTGTTGAATTTTTTTTAAGACAAATATCTAGCACATTACTGGTGATGATTTCAATTTTAAATAGGTATCTTCTTCAACATCATCTTATTTTTTGTTACTTTACATTTTTTCAGCTCTTGTTATCATTAAAGACGTTACAAGTCTAATTCTTTATATTTACATTTATTTAAAGATATTGTTGGTCTATATATTTAAAGATGTTGCTGGCACTTCTCAAGAGACGGGACTGACAATGTCAGGCAACTCACCCCTATATCATATCATCACCATATCATTATCATATCCTGAGTCCTGACACTACAATTATTATTAATACAATTATTTATCTAATTTTAAATTTATTAAAACAACTTCATTTTTAAAAATAATTCATAATTATATCATTACAATTCTATCCATTCTAATCATATCGTTACAAGCGTAGAGAATAATTATCTTAAAACAAGTTCAAAACTCTAGAGGAGAAGAATTATTGTGCTTGATGATAAATCTACGTCCACATTAAATTGATCATCGTCTTTCATCATCATCTATCATTAATTATCAATTATCATCATTCATCATCTACGTCCACATACAATTCATGACAACTCAAGTAAACAAGAAACATACATATAATTCATGATAATCACCATCTAATGCAATTCAAATTAAAGATTGTATATAAATCCATATAATTAAATTCAAAAACCATAGTACATACTCAATTGTAGAAGTTTTCAAATTCAATATTTAAAGTTTCCTCAATAATAAAATTTTGTAGTTTTCAAAACCCTCTCTTTCTTTATCCAATTCTACTCTGCACTCTTCCCCAACGGCTTCTTCCACTGTGGCTATACCTCCTTCCCCAAAACAAGAAATCTCTATGCGACAGTAAATTTGGATCAGTTGCAACGTTCAAACTATCCCGTTGCCAATAATTTTCATAACAACTAATAATCTCATTGATAAGAACCTTAGCCCTTCTCTCCCATTCTATAAGCTGAATCTATCTTTTTTGTGCTTGTCTAGTTGTATGAAATACTCCTTGCCCTCTTTAGAAGTACTTCTGCCAAAACCCTGTATGATCCAAGCAACAAGTGATACCTAATCAGCAAGTGAACAAAACCAGAACTTGAAAACATATAAAGAGAAAACAAACTAGCATTACTTTGTAGTATTATATGGTCCAGCCAGTTATCAATCCACTCAATGATTCTCTCCAAGCTTCATACTCAGGAATTGTGTAAAAAGATAACACATTTCCATTTTTGTGAGTTGCCTACATCAACATGTGCCAAAATTAGACATGGAGATAAATAACATCTGGAGGCTTAAATAAAAATATAAAGAGTCTCAATACACTCAACCAAATATACAGGGGGAACAGTTACCCTGACAATAGGAGTGATAAATTCCACAACAAATGAAGAAATTTTAAGCAGTGATGGCCAGGTATGGTGTATGAAATTGATCAGCAATCCTTTGATGTGGGAACCACCATGGTCCTTTAAGAGACAAAGGACAAGTCAAAAAGGATCTCACTAGAAAGGATGTGTCAGAATTAAGTAGAAACTAAACAACGCTATACAAAGATCATGTACCTGGTCTGTCATTATCATCAGATGGCCATATCTTAAAGATTTAATGCTATCATATATTTTATCTTCCTATAGACGAAGGATTTTTTTTATATTTACTATTTCTTTATTCTCCATTTGTTGGTGAGTGGTAGCTTCCCTGACATTGAGCAGCTTACCTCTGAGAGGAAACACGCCATAATAATATTGACCAACAATAGATATTCCTGCCACCTGATAGAATAAAGATAACTAAAATAACAAAAAATAAAATTGGAAAGTGATGTCGAAACATGTCACAATACTACCAAATTCAGTATTCACATTTCCCTGATTCAAGGCACAAACACTTACAACAAGAGCCTTGGCTGAGTCACCCTCTATTAATATTAAAGTACATTGATCAGAATTCTTCCCCCTTGATTGATTTGCATCATCAAGTTTGGGAACATCAATTAATTTCCCCTTCTTGGTTCCATCAGTTTTCTTAAGATCTTTTTTTTTATAAAAATTTTACACTACATTGATCAGGTCAATCAAAGTTACAAAGCTCATCTTAGACACTAGCATTGCAAAAATTACATGTACTCAGAAATGTTACATATTAGACACCATGCCTTTTATTTATTGACATGGGCTGCAAATGTAAAACAGTGAAAATTACTATAAATTTATAACAGCAAATTGTATCAGAATAAAAAATATGAATTAAAAGGAATTATACTTACAATCAACATGGAAACCGAACGTTGATTCGAGAAAATTCTTTTCTTCCACGAGTGTTGCCTTGATTGTAACAATTGGTAAATTTTTGAATGAAAGGCCCGTAAACTGATGGATGTCATTTGCTTCGATACTGAATTGAAAAATTCGGCCATCATTCAGAGTCACATAAAAAATGTCATCCTCTGAATTGTGGGATGACATAAAGTAATTCAAAATATCCGGATCTGTTTCAAAATGGGGCATATTAATAGTATGGATGTGAGGGCATAAGGGATTCCTGTAGTTGATCTTGGAAATCGATTGAATTGGATTCTCTTGATTTTTGTTACTGAACTTGGAGTTGGGAAGCATCGATACCTACAAAAAATCTAGAGCTGGAAGGTGAAAATGAGAAAATGACCGGTTAAAGGGTATTTATAGGTTAAATTTGGCGTCAATGGCTTCACTTGACGTGTGTCAAAGGTTCTAGCTGATGCACGACAATAGTCTAAACGACGTGTGACAATAGGAGTGAGCGACATGCATCAAAAGTAGAAAGTGACGCGCGTCAATAGAATCCAGTGATGAGCGTCACTAGGATCTAGTCAAAAAGACGCGCGTCACTAGAAGCCAGTGAAGCGCGTCATTAGGTGCCAGTGGCACGCGTCATTAGGTGCCAGTGACGCACGTCATTGGGAGCCAGTGACGCACATCATTAGTTGGCAGTGACGCGTGTCATTAGCGGGGAGTGTCACGCGTCGGTCAAGACCATTGACGTTCCATTGACGCGTGTCGATCAAGACCATTGAAGTTCCATTGAGAAAGCCTAAGACTACCAAATAATTGATTTCTTATCCAAAATTTAATAGAATTCGAAGTTTTCACCTCTTTTTCTCTAGAGGAAATTCCCTTCATGTTTGCAATGCAGCCAATTGAGATGAAGCCTTCAAATTTATCCCCAGACCAAAGAAACAGTGTTTGGTGTGTACTTGATGATGATATAGGGTCTTGTTTGATAATTTCAAAAAGAAACTTCATGATATATGCTAAGACTAAGTTTGAGATGAGGTACCAGTAAGGCACTCTTGACAAAATTTACACAATGTTA
>JAHRHJ020000673.1:0-15000 GCA_019776745.2 Taxus chinensis
GCCACTCCAAATCGGCATGTTCAAACTTGGGAATGGAAGCTTTCCCTGGTTTGCTACCGATCTGCATCCCATTTCAGAACTAGGTCCCCTTCCCAGAAGAAGGTCCTTGCTCTTGCATTCTTATCAAACCTCTTTTTACTAAGGTCATGATCCTTTTCAATCTCAGAACTGCATGTTATCTTTATCTTCAATTCATCAACTCTGCATACTGGGCCTCATTGGTTCAACTCAGACAACTCCAACCTGCTTCATGGCTCCAATGCTGAGGCAAATTAAATGCATATAGCCAATTATTCCTCTTTTTCCCACTTAAACCAATGTAAGGAGAACTACCTGTAAGACCTCTGTAGTGCTTATCCTGTCAACCCATTAAATTGCTGATTTTAGCTTGGTATGCCAGGTCATTTGGTTTTATCCAGAGCTTCTACATGATTCTTAAGCAAATAGTGTTGTGGACTCTGCGTGTTCATTCCCTGAGGATAATAGTTTGAGAGGTGCTTACAAATAGATTCTCGGTTCTTGCAAGCCCCCATCTGTAATCTGGAACCTATGATTCCACTGCATTGTTTGATATGATAGTTGCTGGCACACCGAACCTGGTCACTCTTCCTTCATAATAAAAAGTTGTATGTTTAGACTCATGCTTCTTTGAGCGCTACTGCTGCAGTCATGGTGACAATAGTCTGTTGACATGAGGAATCCATTGTGGCCTTGTTTGAGGTGGGTTGAGGACCCCAAACGAAGTCAATCCCGGCATATGGTGGTCAACAAACTCCGGGTGTAATGGAAGTGCTGATATGTCTTTCTTTCCTGTGAAGAGTGCACATTCTTGGCCTGTTGGATCAATTGTATGCAGTCATTGAACCACTGTGGGGGCCATAATACCTACCTTCATTATCTGAGAGCGAATTACCCGTGGGGTGAAATTTCCTCCGGACTCTCCATAATGAAAATCTTGTAACCCACTCTCAATTGGACGCCATCCAAATGCACCTCAATCAACTCCATTGATGTTATTTTTATTATAAAAAAAAACACCATCAACAAAGCACTATGAATGCTTTTACTCTGAAGTATCTCCTTTTTCTTTGCCATTTTGGAGGGCATAGGGCCTGTCTGTAGGACGTGTCTCATATTTGAGTCCAACAAGGAGGTGGGACACGTCATCATCTTACTATTCTTGACCATCCTATTGTACCAAGACAGTCTCCTTTTAATCAGGATTCAACTTTCCGACTCTCAAGCTAGGTGTGTTAAATATTCCTTTTCCACGTACTAGTTTTTGAACTTTGATATCGATGTCATATTCCAGACACAGGTTATCGCACCCGAACATTTTATTCAGATCCTTGTTTTTAGAAGGAAGTCTGAATCCTGCCTGAGAGGGCAACAATTGGATCTTGTTGTTGAGAAGGTGCTTGAATTTCTTTAAGCTCATATCACGACAATGCAAGGACTGCTTTTAATGAAAGAGTACTTGTTTCGTATGCCTCCTAGGCCTTTGACTGAAGAAAGCAACTGGTATGTTCTAATCCTTCTTTTTTGTCTGGACCAAGAGTACAGACCGGTATGTCTCCACAACCACTGGCCAAAGTCAATATACATGAACTCCTGGAGAAGTGGATTGACGAGTAGTCGAAGTTGAGATTAAGGCCCTTCTTTTATTGCCTAAAAACTTGCCTTGCCTTCAGATGTCCACTTAAATTTTCATGCTCTTTCACATCAGCGTTATTGGCTTTACGAGATATAAAAAGTTTGAAAGCAAAAACCTTGGGCGACAAAATGATCCTTCCCAAGAGCTTGGATGAAAGCGATTCTTGTGACTTGGCATAATTGGTCCTGCTCGATATTGCTTCAACTATTTCTGGTCAATCATAAACCCCTCCTTTTTGAAAACAATAGGCCTAGAAGTTTTTCCCTCGTGGAGACAAGGAATTATGCATTTTTGGCATTTAATGATACCCCAAATATTTCTACACCTCTGAAATTACCTTGCCTCAAAGTAAGAGGTGGTGATCTTGCTTACATTTTTTGAGGAATATAGTGATGTCGCAAAGATATATAGAACTATTTTATTGATCAATCCTTGAAAGACCATATACATTGCCCTTTGGAAGTGGACTCAGCATTGATTAGTCCAAATGGAATCTTTCTTGTCGAATACGGTGCCCCATGTGGTGGTGAAAGATCATACTGTGACTGGTCATCTTCTTCACACTACCTGATTATACCCTGAGTAGCCATCAGAAAGAGAATCTCTCCGCCAACACAGATACTACTTGAGATTTCGTTCCATTGAAGGAAGGGGTAATTAATGGTCTTTAAGAGATTCCCTTTGATATATCGGAAGCACACCACCCCACCTAATTTTCCACTCTTCTTCCTGACCGGAACTAAGTTATAACCAGCCTTTGAGTGCTGATTGGAATATAATGCTGCTTATTAGATTGTTTAATCTTTCTTCATTAGAGGCTCAATGTGAGGGTGACTGGCTCTGCTTTTGCTGATGGGCTTAGCTCTGGATCCAATTCTATGGTATTTATGTTGTGCCAATTGGATGAATCTCTCAATTCTATAGCTCTAAGCAAGACATCGGAAAATTCTTGGCAAAGCTGTATAATGTATGAAATCTGATTTCTCCTGCCCTTAGTGCCCAACTTTGCCATTTGAAGTGTTTTGCCTTCCTCAACTGGAATTGGCTCTGAATCTTTCTCTCTGATCTGTATGTTAGCCTTTCCTATGGATTGGTCGTTAGGGTTGAAGATAGAAATCTCATGTTACTAAACCTTTGGGAAGCTTGTGTCCACAACTGGCACTACTTGACACTGTGACTGCTGCTCTAGTCTATCCTGATTCCTAGCTGGACTTCAGCCTCTTCTTTATAAGAACTTGATGATTTGTTGATCATTATCAAACACCTCCAGCTTGTGTTATTTCTAGAACTGCTGGCCTCCAATCACATAGATATGTGGTTTTTTTTTCCCTTCTGATGTTTATCAACCACATCAAACATTCTTCCAACTGCTGCGAGCCTATCCACGCTTCATTTTTCTTCCTAGGTTGGACACGATGTGAAAGCTTCAAAATCCCCCCAACGAGGTCCCATAACCTGTTTTCTTGTAGTTCTTCAACAGGTCATTCTTTGTACGCATGTTGTCCCCTGACTTGATTTGATCATCTCCGCTATCCCTGAACACCTGTAAGTTTCTTTTTAATACCCTTTTCCGTGGCCCAATGAAGTCCATGAAATCAAGGCCTCATATTCAACTGTGTTGGTTTGAATAAAAAACTATAAATGGAAAGTTGAACTAATCTTTTTATGGCCTTGAGGTGAAACACGCATAGCTCTCCTCCTGCACCTGGCTAATCCTTGATCCATTAAAACAACTGCCATACCTCATTTTGTCCTTTAGGAGTTTGTTGGTGAGCTAGGAATAGGTTGGTGTTCTTCATGTATGCAAATTAGACTCCTAGCTCAGATCTTCTATATATTGGGTAGGGATCAAATCATTTGTACTTGCTTTCCCATTCACCAGAGTCAAAATCGAGAGCTTCCAAACTTTGGTGTTAGCTTCATATTATGGCTTTGATAATCTCTTGATCAATGCTTGATAGGTGGCATTGTTTGGCTTTGGAGTATGCGGCTCAATATGAATAGTTGCAATTGGTTTAGATCTGATTGGACCTTAGATACCATATCTTTTTCTAAACAACATGTGGACCAGTCCACAGAAAGTAGCTCTAATCTAGCTGTGTGAAATCCCTTGATAGCTAGGGAAAAGAGTGGTGGCAAATCTTATCAACTAACACATCTTGCAAAAAATGGTAACGTCGGGGCATGCATGCAAGGTAAATTCAAAAATTTTAATCCCCACTCCATGGTTGCTACTATGTGTCCCCATCCAATTGCACTACCCCTTGATATGACTTCCTATTGGAGACCCCTGTTGATTAGTTATTTTCTTGGGATGACAGAACACTTGCCCAGAATCAATCATGCAATTGTGTACTAGTTTGTGCCAATGATAATGAAAACATAGAATGGAGGGGGCTTCAAAAAACTTTACCTTGTTGTCCCCATGAATTCACTTCAGGCCCTTGAGAAGACTTGTGAGGAACTCTCTGAATATGGACATGTGGAGTCGAAGTTGACCCATTCTTATGCCGCTTGTTAGAAGATCTCTTTGGCCTGGGATGGATATAAATTATTCCCACATTGATATCTTCACATTTGTCTTCTCATTGATCAATGATTGCTAAATGTGGATGAAAGATATCTTTGTGTCATTTGGGCATGCACATTCATTTCTTTGTGCATGGGAAAACAGCTAGGATTTGAGTAGTTAGAAGGTGGTTTGGGCTGTCCGTCGTGGTGGGAACGTGTTTTTACTTACCAACACCTTGTGGAGTGATGGAGGTTGTAGACACTTGGAGCCAATGATTTTCCCTCACCATATCCGATTCTTGATCTGTGTAGCTTATACACTCTGAGAAATTGTGTTGATTCAGCCACAAAATCCTCTGCTTGCCAATTCACAAGTACAGATCATTTAGAGCTGGGGTTTGCTGAGATGTCATTATGTGATGTTTCTGACTAACTTCACCATTCTACGCCCAGTTAGTTTCCATCAGGTTGGTTCGAAAAAGCACCATGAAGCACATAAGATTTTTTGGGGTTCATTACATGGAAACACCAATATACTCTTGAGCTTATTGTTTTGCAACTGGCACTAATTGCTTTAGAAGAAGATGCAACATGGGGTTATAGGGCTTAAAATGGTCTATTCAGGGGGGCATTACTTGGCTTCTTGTGATTGTAGTTGGATTCATGGCCTATCTGGGTTGGGTCTAGTGGCTAGCTTGTACTGTGACTTGAGGTTGATACAGTCAGCACTTGAGCTTGCTATCTTTGATAGTCACCAAGCTCATTGCCAAGGTTTATAATTGTTTCCTAACCTCCTGGAGTTCATTTGAAGCACTAGAAGATGAAAGTATAAGTTTAATGTGAACTTTGATTTTCGGCGGGGAATAGGAGCCAAAGTTGGTTGTTTGACAGTGCTTGGATTTTCTAAGTTTGGAACAAGGGAGGGGAGGCCTAGGAAATAGGAACAGCTCCAGCTTGAATAAGACAGTTTTTAGCCCTAATGGCAATGATATAAGTAAAAGTAAGGTGTGCCTTACCATAGATTTGAATTAAATGAAATATCAGATTCAAAGCACCTAAGATAGGTAGAAAAGAACCTCAGCTGTTGGCTAGGCCAATGGAAATTCTATCCCAATACCTGTGAATAAATTAAAAGTTGAAGAAGTAGTCAGCTACTCGTTGGGAGCTGTCTTGATAGTTTCAATGTCTAGTAGAGAAAAAATTGTCTCCTATTCTCCAAAACTGCTCAGGAGGAGAACTATGAATAACTGATTCCACTTTGGATTCTTAGTTAGTTGTTAGACACTAGCTCTAGGCTCCTATAACCATTGCAATGCCTTCCTTTGAACGAAGATGCAGTAATTTGATAGATAACATCCTTTATTTATCTCCATGATTGCACAAACGTTGAAAGGCCTTTGACATGATCATCAGGCAGTGGTATTGATTTTTCCAGTGAAATAATGGAATGTTCTTCAATGCGACAATGGGAACTGGATTTTGTGCATTGAGGGACGTGGATGTTGTCAGTGAATGAAATTGACAAGGGATTCACGGTTGCACCATTTCTTGGCCTGAGAATATGGTTGATTAGATGAAAGGTCACGAGGGGTAGGGGTGATCAGAAGTCCTATAATGGAGATGGTGATCTTGTGGACAAAGTCCGGTTAGGTGGAGATGGTGATCTTTTTGGTCTTCTTCCTCTCCCTCCTCTTCCTTGTGATAGTTGCAAGTGGAAAAATAGCCCCTCTTCTCGAATATAAAACCTGGTTTGAATTCTTCTCATATCTTGTGAAAAATGGTGTCAGCTTCATCTGTGCTTGGATAATCTTCTTGATCAAATGCTGAACAGTTGACATTGATTTGTCTTGGAGTATGAGGCTCAATATGAAAGTTTGCAATTGGTTCAGACCTGATTGTGACCTTAGTACCATAACTTGTTCTGAACAACATGTGTGACCAGTTAGTAGATAAGTAGCCTCCAATTTTGGCTATGAAATCCCTTGATAAGCATAGGGCAAAGAGTGGTGGCAAATCTATCGCTAACACATCTTACAAAATGGTAATGTTGGGGCATGTATGCAAGGTAAGATTCAAACTTTTAATCACTCCCACCATTTCTACTGCTTTCCCATCCAATTGCACTACCTCCTTTGATATGACTTCATATTAGAGACCCAGTTGATCAGCTATTTACTTGGGCATGACAGAACTACTTGCCCCAGAATCAATCATGCAATTGTGTACTAGTTTATTGCCAATGATTAATGAAACATAGAATGGAGGGGGCTTCAAAACTTTACCTGTTGTCCCCTCCATGATTCCCTTCAGGCTGAGCAACATTTGTGAGGACTTTTTTCTTGCATATGGACCTACTGGTTTGATGTTGACCAATTCTTCATGGCAGCTTATAGAAGATCTCTTTGGCCTAGGATGGATAAAGATTCCCACATTGATATATTCACATTTGTCTTATTCATTTGATCAATGATGTTAAATGGGGATGAAACATCTCTTTGTTTTCCTTTAGGATGCACATTCCTTTCTTGTGCATGGGTAACAACAACTGGCATTTGAGTTGGTTTAGAAGGTGGTTTGGGCTTCCTTGCATGTTTGGAGCTATATTTTGCTTACCAACACCTTGCAGAGTGATGGAAGGTTGTAGATCACTTGGAGCCAATGACTGCCCTTCACCAATATTCCTCTTCTTTTTGATCTTGTGTTAGTTGCTACACTCTTAGAAATTGTTTGATTCATGCCACAAAAATCCTCAGCTTGCCAATTCGCAAGTGCAGTATCATTTGGAGCTGTCTTTTACTAAGATGTCCCTTGTTACTAATTTGTTTCTTGACTCACTTCACCCTCTATGCCAGTAGTTGTCACCATCAAGGCTTGGTTCAAAGCACCATTGAAGCACATAGATTGGTTGTGAGGTTCATTACATGGGAAACACCAATCATACTCTTGAGCTATGTTGTTTTGCACTGGCACTAATGCTTTAGAAGCAGATGCAACATTGGGGTTATAGGGATGAAATGGTCTATTAACGGGAGGCCTTACTTGGCTTTGATTTGATTTTTGACAGCTGAGTTGGTGACCTATTTTGTTTGTATGAGGGCCTAGCCTGGGTACTGTGCTTGAGGCTGATAAGGAGGTCTAAAGCCTTGGGCCTGCTGCCTCTTGAGTGTAACCAGCTTATTTCCTAAATTTTACAATTGTTTCATGACCTCTTGGAGTTCATTTGAAGCACTAGAGGATGAAGTAGAAGTTTCATTTGAACTTTTATTTCTAGGAGTGGGAAAATGAGCCAAAGTGGGTGTTTTGACTAGTACTTGGATTTTATAAGTTTGGATACAAGGGAATGGGAGCCCTAAGAGCTAACTTACCAGCTTGAATAAGACATTTTTCAGCCCTAATGGCAATTCTATAAGCAGCAGGTAAGGTTTGTTCCTCCCATAGATTGAATTAACATAGAAATATCAGAATTTAAAGCCTTAAGATAGTATAGAAAAAGCACCTTCAGCCATTGGCCTGACGGCCACTGGAATTCTATCCCAAGACCTTTGAAATTTGAAGTTGAAGTCAGTTAGCTGTTCATGGGGAGATCTCTTGATAGTCATTAATTGTTCTAGTAGAGATAAATTATCACCCTTTTCTCCAAAACTGTTCATGGAGAACTATGCATAACTGATTCCAATTTTGGATAGAACCAGCTCCAAGGCTCCTAAACCATTGCAATGCCTTCCCTTTGAATGAAGCTGACACCATTTTTAATTTTTCCGTGCTCTGCTAGTCGGACGCCATTTATGGCAAGCACTGATTGGACAAGAAATTCTCTCTCCTCTGCCTCCTCCGGGTTTCCCTTTGAAAATTTTGACTTTTCTTACGGAAAAAAAAAAATTCATTTTCCCCCCTGCACCCCTGCCACTTGGGACATGTGGGCATCATTTGGTTCGTCGACAGGGGCGTATGGAAAACCTTTACCTTTTTTAGTTTTTCGGCCAAAAATTTTGCTAAATTTTCTAAGTCCTCCCTGAGCTCCACACTTCCCCCACCTTAGGACATGTGTCCTGTGTCTATTGGCTCAGGCTGACCCTTCAAACCTCACCCTTTGAACTTTTGGGCCCAAAAACAAAACACTTAGTCAAATTTTTTATTGCGCCTCCCCTTGTGACACGTGTCACATTTGATTCGTTGGCGGCTTTTTGTCTAGGTCTTCGTGTCCCTCGCGTATTTTTTGGCCCAGATTTCCCAAACCATCTAGGACAAATTTCTCTGATCCGCCTGATTTGGGCTTCCCTGTCCCTCTTTCAGGTGAAACACGTGGCAAATTTCCATTTGCTCTTGGCTCTTTCGGCTCTCCGCGTCCCATGCGTACTTTTTACCCATATGTCCCAAACGAAAGTTCTTTGTTTCAACCAAACCGGCCAGTTCGCGTCCTCCTGTGCGTACTCTTGTCCCAATTGTCCTAGACTGCCTGGGAAAAATTTCTCCGAACCACCCGAAATGGACTGACTTGCGCCAAACTGGCCGATCCACGTCTTTCACGTACTTTTGTCCCAACTGTCCCAACTGTACGAAATAAAGACTTAGGCAATTTTTTCCCTTTTTCAACTGAATCGGCTTTTCGCGTCCCGTGCGTACCTATGGCCCAGATGTCCCAATTGCTGCGTGGACCACCTGGAGGATTTCAGCCGGTTCACGTCCCGACGTTCAATTGTCCCAAGGACTGCCTAGACTAGGACTTAGCCGATTTTCATGATTTTTCCTGCCCCAATCTTGTTTTTTTTTGCAAACTTTTTCACCCTTTTTTTTAGAACTTTCTCTTTTCTTCTTGGACAGGAGAGTTAGAAAAAAGCTACAGGGGACCCCAGAAAAAATGATTTTTTTCCTTGAATCAATCTATTTACCTAGGACTTGAATATTTTGATGCATGTTATCAAAATTACCCTAGGGGTGAATTTTTTGGATAACACCAACCTTTAGGAAGAAGCCCCTCCTTACAATTTAAAAGAAGAATTATAAGAAGAATGAGAGAGGGGAAGAGAGAGGAAATCTAAATCTACCCCAACCACCTCTAGGTTGCATTTAATATCTCATTATGGTGGTAGGTGATAACCCTAGCAAACCTTAAAAAGTGGCGAACTATATTTTGCATTTATAAGAACTTGTTCCCACCCAATTAAATATATCCAGTCATATTTGGACAGAGGACCTAGTCTTTCTTTTCTCGTGAAGAGTGCACATTTCTTGTACTTTCTTATCCATGTATAGCAGTCATTGAACAATGTGGGCCAATAATACAACCTTTATTATCTTAAGAGTTGTTATCCATGGGGAAAAATGTCCTCCACAATCTCCATCGTGAAAATCTCATAACACCCTCTCAATTTGACCTGTCCCAATGCACCTCAATAGAACTCCATTGATGTCCTTTTTAAACAAAACACCATCAACAAGCACATATGGAATGGCTTGTAATATGAAGTATCTCCTTTTTATTTTACTCAATTCTGGAGGGCATAGGCCTGCATGTAGGAAGTGTATCATATTCTGAGTCCAACAAGGAGTGGTCACATCATCATTTTCTTGCTCTTGACCAGTTTGTAGCGCCAAGGTAGTCACTTTTTCATCACCTGCTTTAACTTTCTGACTCAAGGCTAGTTGTTCGCATAGTCCCTTCCCACGTACTAGTTTGGTGACCTTGATCTCAATTTCATTTTCCATGACATGAGTTATCCATCCTGCATATTTATCATTCAAATCCTTGTTTAGAAGGAATTCCTTGACTCCCACATGAGAGAGTAATAACTAGATCTTGTTGTTTGATACCAGGTGCTTGAATTTTTGTAAGCTCTTGATTACTGCAAAGGACATGCTTTTTAATGAAAGAGTACCTAGTTTTGTATTCCTCCAAGCCTTGACTGAAGAAAGCAACTAGTTGTTCTAATCCTTCTTTGTTTTCTGAGATGTAGCTATGGTAGGTTGATAAATAATGGTATTTTTCAGTGTCTTTCCACCATTCCAAAGGCATATCAGCATTGGAAACACCTTGGTGAAGTCTGGATCTGGACGAGAGTACCAATAGCTTGAGATATAGCCTCTATCATTGCCCAGTCATAGAGAACTTGCCTTGCCTTCACTGTCCACTTAAAGGACCATGCCCATTCTTTAACATCAGCGGGCTTCCCCTAGAGCTGACAACACTCTTCTAACAAATGTAGACTATAGGAGTTACATGCTTCCTAAGAAGCTTTCAACAATCTTCTTGTGTCTTGGCAATGGCTTGCTTGAATTGCATATTCAACTCATGCTGGGTCAATCATATTACCCAGTAGAGTGAGTACAATAGGCCATAGTAAGTTTTCCTAGTGAGCCAAGATTATCTTAATGTTCTGGGATTCAAGGAGACAACCCAAATTATCGACATCTCTACTTGCTTTGTAAATAGAAAGAGGTACATGCACAATGCATGCTCTGGAGAATACCAAATGATTTCATCAAGATAGATCAGCAACTTTTTTAGGTGATATAACCTAATTTGATACCATATCCATTGCCCTATGTAAACTGGCTCAAAAAAAAATTCTGATTGCCCAAATGGCATCTTCTTATAGGCAAAGGTGCCCCATTTGGTGGTGAAATTTACATCCTGAAATAATCAAATCTTAATAAAACACAACCTGAAAATAATGACCATGAATAGCCATCTAAGAGAGTTTATAATGGAGTCTCAGCAGAATGCCTAAGTCTATGAGTTCACAAACTAGCTGAACCAATCCATTGAAGGAAGTGGGTACATGGGGGGGGGGGGGGGGGGGGGTCTAAGTACAAGAGAAACTCATATTGAGGTCTCAATGGATGTTCCACACAAACCTGATGTCTCTAGTCTGATCTCTCCTAAATCCGGAACCTAGTATTGGAACCCAGCTTGAGTGCTTCCAGCAAATATAATGCTCCCTCTATTAGACATCTTTGGATGACCTCCATACTTCCATTAGAGGCTCAATGTGAAAAATAACTGGTCTATACTTTTGCCTGATGGATGTCTAGCATGTTGACAATTCTATGGTATGTTAACTGCCAACTTCAGATTGCACATCCCTTCAAGTCATCATACGCTCCAGAGCTAATACATCTGGACCCAATGTCTTGGCAAAGTTATATGATGATCTCCTTTCACTCTATTACATGAGAAGATAACCTCTACAAAGAGCTGAAGTTGATTTAGTGTTGTCAACGAGCTCAAAATAATGATTTCAACCCTCTCTCTACAGCCTCCAATGTTAGCCTTTTAACTTACGTGATACATCCAGTCGTCAAAGTGAAGATAGACTCTAGTGTGAGTATACACTTCTATGGTTCTTTGTCCACAGCTCCCTACAAAATCACAACATACTGCTGAGCTCCTATATGAGAATACTCAGGCTCCAAGTTGAGCCTTTACAGCCTCTTCTTGTGAGAAATTAATAACTCTTGATCGTTCTCTTACACCTGCCAGCCTCTTAAATAATTGGGCTTATTTTTTTGGCCATCACATATCATCATGGATATGTGGTATGTTTACAATATTGCCTTCTAATAATTGTCAGGGCTTATTTCTTCATATGTTGCTCCAACTTAAATATAGCCTAATAGTCGGCTTCATAGTATCTTCCTAGTTATGGACAAAATATTGAAAGCTTCTGATCTCCTCAATGAGCTCCACCTTTCTCCTATCTCTTATGGCTCTGCACTTGGTCATTCTTGGGAGGATGCTTGTCCCCTGTTGGTGGAGGGGGGAGGCCTCGCTATAGCCTTAGCTAGCTCAAAAATATTTTATATATGCCCCTTATCCTAGCCCAATGAAGTACATAAATCACAGGCCTCATATTGGTTGGCTGAGTTGGTTGGAGTGTCACATTTAGAAACTGGAAAGGTAGGTAATCATGGTTCGATGCCGTTGAACCTTCTATTTTTTACGACCCACACACTACATCTATGCTATGTCTATCGACCACTTTACCACATCAACTGACCTCACTTGTTCACTTTCCCATCAACCGCTACATGTCTGTCTGGTCTGCTACTAAATCCCAGGTGTCCTCGCCATGTCACCGCATGTTCCCACATCACTCGCCATGCATCTCGGTTGTGTTTTTCTTGGCAGGGATAATCCCACATGCACCAGAAGTGGGCTTAGATAAGACTTTTTTAAAGGCATTAACCTCCTAATTAACATGTGGTTGTGGCCATGCATCCCATGCATTTTTATCTCTGAGTTAGCTTGGCTAGGCTATGTGGACTCATTGATTCGGTGGTATGGTTATCTTAACAAAGGGGTTTAGCTCTCTGAGTTAGTGGTTATGACTTGGTGCAATGCTGACTAATGGTGGTAGACCACATGGTGGCCTGAGGATCCATCCATGTGGAATTTTTTTTAAATGGATTTTACAATAAATTAGCAATGTCTTTGACAGTTGATCACCATAAGTGAGTAGTCAAATATCTGGAGTCACCAAATGGAATTTTCACATTTTCCCCAATTGGAACTGGATTCCACATGTCGCTTCCTAAATGGATAATTGAACTTGTTGAGTCCAAACTTTGACCAAACTTTGACTAGTTGGAAACATTTGATTGTCCTGAGGCTCCTTGTTGATTGGATGAAATTTCTTATACCAGGTGGAAATATATTAGAATTATCTGTCTAGGTGGATTATGGTGATCCCAAGAGGTCTTCTTAGGAACTTCCTCATCCATGGTGAATTGTCCTCTAGATGGAAATTTAGCCTCACTTATGTGAGCACATGTCAGCACCTAGATCATTTTACATAGTCTTGGTATTGGGAAAATTATGAGGCATAAAAAGAGAATGAATATGTGTATTAGAAGTATATTTGAGGTGGTGTATTTCATCCTTAAGAGATGCAATTTTAACATTCATGGCCTGAAGTTGATCTTAAAAGACATGGTGAGAAAATTGAATAGAGTCTAAGATAGTCTTGTGTGAGGTGTCATCATTACTAGTAGAAGGATATGAAATGTGACCCAAATTGAAATTTACTTAGGAGGGTTTCATATGATTAGGGAGCTTGAATTGCTTTAACAATTTTAAGGAGTATCTCTACATGATGGGTGTCGTTGAAGCAAATGAAACAAGGATACTCTTATATGAGCCATGAAGGAGAGATACGATAGTAGGCATGTTTGGGTCAGGTTCACCAAATAATTTAATAAAATTTAAATATATGTAAGGGAACTAATAATCAGTTAAATATAACAATATTTAAGAAATATCTAGCTATAGAAATACAATCCCGGAAGAGTGATAAGTAGGGTTTTTTGAATGACTCAACTTTTCTCTGTATGTCTCAATCGATTCTAGGCTGGTGAATGATCTAGAAAAGGATGATTCTAGACTATGTAAGCTCATGAAATTTGGAAACTAGAATGTGATATTCTCAAGGACATAAGGCACCTAGGAGAGGATTATCCCCCGAACTATCAACTGGTGCTAGTGTTTTCTGATGGGCGTTGGATTTTGTGGAAGTTAACTTTGGTCATTGTTATTTCAAAGTGTCTTTTCTGGAAGGTCACTTCTTGATTGTTGTAGGTTGTATTAGGTTTTCTATAATTCTCCTTAGTCACACCTATACCTACAAAATAAACCCTCAAATCCTATGTACACAATGACCTCTTGGTACAAAATAAACCCTAGCCAAAACTGTTGATGTCAAATCACAGCACCCCTGGGATGTCTGTAACTCGATGGGTTGCAGATTCTCAGTGTGATTGCATAACATGAAGCTTTTCCCAAGTGTGGGACCTTGCGAAATCGAAAAAGCTCTCCGGATGAAGGCCGGTTCCTATTCCTCTTTTTAGATGCACACGTAAAAATGCAGAGGGTCTACTCAAAAAACCTAATCTAATTTGCCAAGGAGACAGGGTAAGAAAGATGCATAAAAATAAACCTAAGCTAAAGGAGGTGATGCACCGAGGAATGAAGAACACCTGTCTTGCCAATAAACACAGACCATAAAAATGTAATGCAAGATCATGCACAGATAACCAAATTTACAGTGAAAGATCAGGAAAATGCAAATAAACACTAGAGAGGGTTGATAATCATCCACAGACATGCATTATTTGCTCCAAAGATTGATACAACACACTGCAAAATGCCAAGAGGACAAGGTTGCATTACAGTTTTAGATAGGAGGTTTGAACTCCACAAGATTCACCTGCCAAAGAGAAGAAGGGAGGGGCAAAACAAGAATGTCCAACCTTTAGAAAGAAGCCCCTCCTTACAATTTATAGGAAGAATGAGAGAGAGAAGAGAGAGGAAAGTCCAAATCTACCCCAACCACCTCAGGTTGCATTTAATTCATCTCATTATGGTGGTAGGTGAGAACCCTAGTAAACTTAAAAATTGGTGAACTGTATTTTGCATTTTTAAGAACTTGTTCCCAAATAATTAAATATATCCAATCGTAGTTGGACAGAGGAACTCGTAAGATTTGCGAAAATTCTAACCTTGCGTGAATCTGAGCTCCTTGTGAAAAGTTATGGCCGTCTGAATATCTGGGTCAGGGTCTGCTTTCTGTCAGCACTCAAAATGTTGTGCCTCCTGAAGGTGCGCCTTAGGCGCATCCATCTTCATGTTGAAATACCTCTTACGTGCACCATGGGTGCACGAATTTTTATCATGTCGACACTCTGTGCCATGCGCCCTTTACGTGCGCCAAGGTGCGCATCCATTTTCCCTTTTCGACATTCCATGTTGTGCATGCGCCTCTTACCTGTGCCTTGGGTTGCGATATATTTCCCTTGTCAACATTCCATGTTCATGCGCCCTTAACCTGCGCCTTGGGTGC
>JAHRHJ020000673.1:37500-55684 GCA_019776745.2 Taxus chinensis
CTAGTTTCCTGAAGCAATCCATTGGGCATGGAGTCATGAATTCTCTGTTTAGAACCCCAACTGACTAGAATGTTGCAAGGAGGAAGATGGAATATCATCACCTGATGGAAGAAAGGCCTGCAGAAACATCTCCAGGGACAGCAAGCCTATGCCAAAGCACTTAGGGAAAGAAAAACAACTTACAGCAAAACAATGTGCACAAGCACTTGGAGGAATGAAAACCTAAGCTAATATTTACAAGGTGGAGAATTTCCCTTTAGAAGCAAATGCTTGAGATAGATTCCATTGACTGGAATCTGCAGTTCTTCACCATCCAATGAAGCCAATTGGAAAGCATTGTTGTTCTTGCACTTCGTGACCATGTATGGGCCACTCCAAATGGCATCAAATTTTGAATGCCTTCCCAGTTTTTCTCTATCTGTACATCCCATTTTAACACTAGATCTCCAACTTGGAAAGATCTACTCTTGGCCTTCCTATCAAAGGTCTTCTTGATCAAAGCTTGATCCTTCTCCATTGCTTGGGATGCCTGATCTCTGATCTCTTGGAGCTCCATCAACTCTGCATATCTCACCTCCATGGGCCCAAACTCTAGCAACTCTAACTGCTTCATGAGTTCCAATGTTGGCAACTCAAGTGACATGGGACAAGATTGCCTCTCTTCCATAAACAAGCCTGAATGGAGAGTTACCTGTGGATCTCTTGGGAGTTATCCTATCAGCCCATAAGGCTGATTTCAGTTTGGTATGCCAAGACCTCTGATTCTCATCAAGAGTCCTCCTAATGATCCTCAACAAGTTCTTGTTTGTAGATTCAGCCTGGCCATTACCTTGAGGGTAGTAGTTTGATGAAGTACTTAGGTAGATCCTGTTCTTGATAGCCCACTCAGTCACCTTAGATCCAATGAATGCTAATGCATTATCTGAGATTATTGTAGCAGGTATGCCAAATCTGGTTACTATCCCCTCATAGAAGTCTAAGATGTTAGACTCATTTACTTCTTTGAGTGCTACTACTTCAGTCCATTTGGTGAAGTAGTCTGTGGCTTTCAAAATCCACTTATGCCCTTGGCTTGAATTGGGATTAATGACTCCAATGAAGTTTAAACCCCATTGCATGAATGGCTGGTCAACTGAAATTGGATGCAATGGAAGGGCAACAAGCCTCTCTTTACCTGTGAAGAATGCACAATTCTTGCACCTTTTGATCCACGCAAGCAATCACTGAAAATCTTGGGCCAATAATAGCCAGCCTTCATGATTTTTAGAGCTGTCACTCTTGGTGTGCAAAATGGCCACCAGCTGGTCCACCATGGAACTCTTCCAACACCCTATGAATTTGATTTGTGCTAATGCATCTTAGCAGCAATCCATTCACATATTTCTTGAACAAAACACCATCCACTATGGCATATGGGACAGCTTGCAATCTGAAGTGTCTTCTTTGGGTTTTGTTCATCTCTAGAGGGCATAGGCCTGTGATTAAGAAGTGCATTATACCTTGGGTCCAGCAAGGAGTGGGGACAGCATTATTCCTCTTCTTGAGTGCTACCCTTGCACATGGTTGTCTTGAACTATCAAAACAACCTCTTCTTTATTGCATACTCCTTTTTGCTTGCCCAGAATCAGCTGCTCACACAATCCTTTTCCTCTTACCAACTTGGTGACCTTGATCTCAATGTCATACTCCATGACACGAGTGATCCAACCTGCCCTTTTCTCATTCAAATCCTTGTTGAGGAGGAAGTCCTTTACTCCCGCATGAGATACCAACAACTGAACCTTGTTGTTTGAGACTAGATGCTTGAATTTCTTCAAGCTTCTGATTACTGTAAGTACATGCTTCTCAATAAAAGAATATCTCACCTCATAGTCATCTAGGCTTTGGCTGAAGAAAGTAATTGGCTACTCATCATTATCCTTGTTCTGCTATACCAAAATGGTAGAAATAGTATCATTACCTCCAAATGCATAGAGGATGAAATCCTTGGAGAAATCTAGGTTGATGAGAGTTGGTGCTTGGAAGATGGCTTATTTGATTGCTTCAAAACTCTCCTTGCCTTATGCTGTCCACTTGAAAGCCATACTTTTCTTTAACATTTTGGTGATAGGTTTGACAAGGGCTGCAAAATCTGGGACAAACCTCCGAACAAAGTTTATTCTCCCCAAGAAACTCTGAAGGGCCTTCTTGTGGCTTGGCAATGGTAGTGCTCTTATGGCTTCAACCCTCTCTACATCAATTACTAATCCTTCTTTGGAGACAATATGGCCAAGGAGCTTTCCTTCATGTGCTAGGAAGATACACTTCTTAGGATTCAAAGACACTCCAAATCTCCTGCACCTTTGGAAGACTTGTCTCAAATGAGAGAGGTGGTCTGCTGCATTCTTTGAAAAAATAGTGATATCATCAAGGTATATCAGCACCACGTTGTTAATCAAACCTTTGAACACCATGTCCATTTCTCTTTGGAAGGTAGCTCCAGCGTTGGATAGCCCAAATGGCATTTTCCTGTATGCATAAGTTCCCCATTTGGTTGTGAAGGCTGTCTTGAACTGATCTTCTTCCTTCACCATAATCTGATTGTAGCCTGAGTAGCCATCAAGTAGTGAAAACCTCTCAGATCCAGCCACAACTTGTAAGATTTGCTCCATAGAAGGGAGTGGGTAATGGTCCTTGAGAAATGCTCTATTCAAGTCTCTGAAGTCAACACACAATCTGATCTCTCCACTCTTCTTTCTGACTGGAACTAAGTTGGCAACCCAACTAGAATGCTTGATTGGGAATATGATCCTTGACTCAATCAGCTTGTTCAATTCTTTCCTCATGAGAGGCTCCATGTGTGGATTGACTGGTCTTTGTTTCTGCCTGACAAGCTTAGTATTTGGGTCCAACTCAATGGTGTGCTGAGCTAACTTGGGATTGAAACCTTTCAAATCTTCGTAGCTCCAAGCAAACACATCAGGGAACTCTTGACACAGCTGTATGAACTCATACCTTTCTTGTTCAGTTGTCATCTTTCCAATTTGCAATGGTTTGTTCTCTTCTACCAAGATGGATACTGAATCCTCTCTCTTGACCTGAATGTTTGCTTTCTCTTTCCTAAACTGATCATTAGGATTAAAAATGGACTCCAAAGTGATAAGTCCCTTGGGCAGCTTGTTAGTTCTCAACTGTACCACTTGGTCACCATACTGCTGTTCCAATTTTTCCTGATTCTTAGCTGAGAACTCAGCTTCTTCTTGCAAGAAATGGATGATTTGTTGGTCATTCTTCAAACACTTGCCAACTGACATTGTTATACGGCACTGAAGGCCTCACAATCACATGGATGTTTGGCTGTACCTTGTCTTGTTGAATGCTTTCCACAATGTCAAAGGCTATCCCTACTGCTGCAAGCCTGTCAGCAGCTTGATTCTCTTTCCTAGGAATGGATTTGATGCCAAAACCCTCAAAATATTCAATGAGGTCCCACACCCTGTTCTTGTAGCACCTGAGTAGATCATTCTTGGTAGCATGCTGTCCCTTGACCTGATTTACAATCAATTCACTATCACTGAAGACTTGCAAGTTCTTTATTCCTCTCTTTATTGCCCAATGCATCCCTTGCACCAAGGCTTCATATTCAACAGTGTTATTGGAGCATGCAAACTGAAATCTAAAAGCTGAATAGTACTTTACTCCTTGAGGTGAAATAAGCATGGCTCCACCTCCTGCACCTTGTCTACTCCTTGATCCATCAAAAAACAGCTGCCATACCTCATTGTCATCCTTGTGGTTTGGCTTGGTGATGCTAGGAATGGGCTGATCTTCTTGATGTATGCAATAGACCCCTAGCTCAGATTCTTCTACTTCTTGATAAGGATCAAAAGCATGTACCTTGTTTTCCCATTCATCAAGAGTTAGATCCGGGATGCTCCCAACCTTGGTGTCAGCTTCATCAGTGCTTGGGTGATCTTCTTGATCAAATGCTGAACAATTGGCATTGATCTGACTTGGAGTGTAGGGCTCAATGTGGAAGTTAGCAATAGTTTTAGACTTGATTGTAGCTTTGGTTCCATACCTCATTCTGAACAACATGTGCGACCAATCAGCAGACAAATATCCTCCAATCTTGACTATGAAATCTCTTGACAAACATAGGGCAAAGAGTGGTGGAAGGTCTATAACTGATACATCTTGTAAAACAACAACATTTGGACATGCATGCAAGGTAAGACTCAAGTTTCTAATCACTCCAACTATTGTTACTACTGTCCCATCCAACTACACTACTCCTTTGGATATGGTTTCATATTGAAGTCCTAGCTGATCAGCTATTTGTTTAGGCATCACTGAGCTACTTGCCCCAGAATCTATCATGTAATTGTGCACTAATTGATTTCCAATGATTAATGAGACATAAAAAGGAGGGGGCTTCAACATTTTACCTTGCTGTCCTCCATGATTCCCTTCAGGCTGGGCAGCATTTGTGAGCACTTTGTCTTGCATTTGGACTTGCTGATTCGAAGTTGGCCAGTCCTTCATGGCAGCTTGTAGCAAATCTCTCTGGCCTGGGATAGATAGGGATTCCCACATTGATATATTTACATTTGTCTTCTTCATCTGATCAATGATACTAAATGGTGATGAAGGATCTCTTTGCTATCCCTTGGTTTGCATATTCATCCCTTGCATGTGGGCAGCAACAACTGGTATTTGAGTTGGTCTAGGAGCTGTTCTTGGCTGCCCTTGTGCATTTACAACTGGATTTTGTTTGCCAACCATTTGTGGAGCCATAAAAGGTTGTGGATTGGTTGGAGCTAATGGATGTTCTTCACCCAAATTCCTTCTTTTTTGACCTTGTGTTGGCTGCAACACCTTGAGAGACTATTTGATTTATGCCACAAAAATCCTCTATGCCTGCCAGTTTACAAGTGTGTTGTCATTTGGAGCTGATTGTTGCTGGAATGTTTCTTGTTGTTGGTTGTTTCCTTGACTACCCTCACCCTCCACACCAGTAGTTGTCACCATTAATGCTTGATTTAAGGCACCATTGTTGAAAGCACATAGATTGGTTATGAGGTTCATTGCATGGAAAACACCAATCATACTCCTGAGCAATGTTGTTTTGTGTTGGCACCAATGCCTTAGAGGCAGATATAGCATTTGGATTATAGGGCTGAAATGGTCTGTTGGCAGGAGGCCTTGCTTGATTTAGATTTGCAGCTAGATTGGGTGGTCTTTGAGGTTGATATGGTTTCCTGTTAGGCCAAGCTTGAGGCTGGATAAGAAGGTCTAAAACTTTGGGCTTGTTGCCTCTTGAGAGTAACCAGCTCATTGCCTAAATTTTGCAATTGCTTCATGACTTCTTGAAGTTCATTTAAGGCACTAGAAGATGAAGTGGAAGCTTCACTTGAATTCTAATTTCTAGGAGTGGGAGAAGGAGCCAAATTAGGTGCTTGATTAGTGTTTGGGCTCTCTAAACTTGGAAAAAATGGCATGAGAGGTCTAGGGGCTAGTTTTCCAGCTTGGATCAAACAATTTTCAGCTCTAATGGCAATGCTATAAGCAATGGGGATAGTTGTGCCTCCCATGGACTGAATTAACATAGAAATATCAGAATTTAGAGCTTTGAGATAGTAAAGAAAAGCACCTTCTACTGTTGGCCTGACTACCACTAGAATTCTCTCCCAAGTCCTTTGAAATCTGAAGTTGAAATCAGTCAGCTGCTCATTGGGAGCTCTCTTGATGGTTGTCAGCTGCTCCAAAAGAGACAAGTTGTCTCCCTTCTCTCCAAATTGCTCATGAAGTGCTATACATAGTTAGTTCCAATTTTGAATAGAACCTAAAGCAAGGCTCCTGAACCATTGCAAAGCCTTCCCTTTGAATGAAGACGTCAGTAATTTGACAGCAACTTGCATCTCATTGATTTCATGAATTACACAAAGGTTGGCAATGTCTTTAACATGATCACCAGGAGTAGTCTGATTCTCTCTAGTGAAGTATGGAATGTTCTTCAAGGCTGCAATTGGAATTAGATTTTGTGCATTGAGAGCAAGTGGGCTGCTGCCAGTGAAATTGACATAGGGGTTGTTTTGTGCCATGATAATTGACCTTAGAACCCTTGTTGATTGAATGAAAGGCCTACCAGGTGGAGGAGTTGAGAGAGTTATATTTGGTGGAGATGGAGACCTTTGGATTCTCCTCCCACTTTGCCTTACTCTTGGAGATAACTGCAGATATTCAAACAATAGTGCCTCTTCTTCTCTAGCTCTTGACCTTGTAGTGATTCTTCTCGTGAGTTTTCAGGTCTGCACTGCTGAAACCAGCTAATTGATTCTTCCTTGGAGTCGCCAGATGTGAAACTTATAGCTCTTTTGAAGCAAGAAAATTGCAGCAGATGCACATCAACTTTGCTTGCAATGAAAATGAGACCTCTAAGGTCCCACCGGGTGTGCCAAAACTATTGTTGCAAATCAACAGCACCCCTGGATGTAAATCAGGTTTCTAGGTTGATGTTTTAGGCATCCAGTGTGATTGCACAACATTGAAACCTCTCTCCAAGTGTGGGACTTTTAAATTAATGAGAGGAATCTCCAGATTAGAGGCTGGTTCCTCAAACTCCTCTGTTCAGATCTATTATTTCGCACAATTGCAGAGGTTTGAATCCTAATCCTACTCTAGATTCCAAGGAGACAGGGATAGAGAGATGCAAAAATTGAAACTAAAACTAATGCTAAGGTGATGCACCAAAGGAGTTATAGACATCCTGCAAATAGACACAAATCACAAGGAATTGCAACATAAAACATACAAAATGTCAAAATGTAGTGAAAGATCAAGAAATGAATGCAAATAGACACATAACAAAGGATTGAGGAATTTATTCACAGAGCATGCATATATCATCATTTAGATCCAATAGCCAGTGCATTACAAGTGATCCAAGAGCCAAGTAAAAAACTATTACAATCCTGGAAGAGGTAAAAATTTCTTCACAAAATCTCCCAAAGAAGGAAGAAAAAGGAAGTTGCTAGAGCTGAAAAGGTGTCTCACCTTGCAAAATGAACTCATTCTGGCTTTTACAGTCCAAGACCATGACCCCCAGGAGAGAGAAACATGGTAAAAACATGCAAGCCCATTCAACCATTGACCAAAATTGCATTCAAAACAGCATGGGTGACCTTAAAAACCCATACCCTGGCATTTTTAACCATGCTGGGAGAGAATGCGAGCCATTCTTCATTAAAATTGGTGGTTGAAACGTCAGTTCTGTCCATGGGCGCGTACCAAAGAATTTTTTTTATTTTCTCCCTCCAAACTAAACCAAAATGCAAAATTGACCCTAGAATCATGTAGATAATTTCACCATCTTTCCATTGATATAAAGAACGTGAAAAACTGAGCTCTGGATCAAAAGATATGGCGATTTGAAGTTTTAGGGCAAAAACAGGCCAAAATCGGATCGGCGGGCAAAAAGTTTGAATTTTTACCCATTTGGTCTTTGGAACATTTTTCAAATTCTCCCCATGCTCCGCCACTCCAGGTGCCACATGGCACATTCTAATTGGGCACTGTGAAGCCCTTTCTGACCATTTTTTCACTTTGGGTCGCTTGGTGTTTTTCGCATCCCTTGGACATGTGGCAGCTCCTGATTGGCTGAACGGGCCTTCTAGGGAAAAATTTCCCACCAAAACTCCGCTGAGCCATAACTTGAAAAATACGTGGAGTTAAGAGGAAAAATTTTACCTTTCTGGAAAGCTGAGAAAGAGCTCTATCCAATGGTTCCATTTTTAGAAGGTTTTGAGTGCCTAGAAAAATAAAATATTCTGACTGAGGCACAAGAGAAGGAAAGATGAGAGGAGTTAGCCACAAAATGAGCAGGGGGATTTTGGATAACATGACATTTAGAAAGGGCCCGCATGTCCTTACAATTGAGCCACTAGGGAAAAAATGAGAAGGGGGCACAGATTGGGCATAACACTCACCTCCATGACGTCGTGAGACTAGATCTCGTGCCAAATGGCAGACCTCTCCTTGCTAAATCAAAGTCATTTCATTAAAGCTGGTTGTTGATCCTTTCATTAAAGATAATTTGTTCAAGGAGGATTTGCATCTCTCCATGGGAAAAATGAAGGAGATCTACCCTTCAGTGGATTTATTGAAGTTCCTAAAATAAAGATTGCCTCGCTACACATTTAAGCTCTGGACAAAGAGATGGAGAATCCTCAGCCTTTTGGACCCAGTCTAACGGACTAAACACATTCACCCTTTCAGTCCCACATGATCTGCACAACATGGAGACATTTAGAGTGCGGATTGAAAAAGCATCTTAGACATTGGATTCTAAAAATAAGTGGGTTCCTCAACTCCTTCAATCATACGGATCTTAGCCTGATTTTAGTTTTCTACTGATTCTTAATCCTTTTGTAGGGTAGGATTAGAATTTAGACACCGCCTTTAGTTAAAAGTAGTTACCAAATAATTGTCCCTTGCGAAACTAAACTGTGATAGGATGAGTTCTCCTGCACCTAAATTGTCTGGGAAACATTGAATCATCCATTTTTTGCCGATTCGGAATTCCCTATTCATGAAAAGATTTAATGGTGAACAATACATAGATGGCATGTATATCATTAAGGTCTTAGCTCATCTGATTCATTTTAGATAACGGCCCTGCATTCAAAGATTGGAATTTTGCATTATACCAAAAGTGTTTGAAGAAATGAGCCAAATCTGGTAATTATGTCCCCCGGAAGTGATCCACCTTTGCATTGATCATGGCACATTAAAATAGTTGGTTTATTAAACCCATTGCCTATCCTTTGGAAATATTGGAGAAATCAATTCATTATGAAATGGCCTAACTTTGAAGCTGTTGAAATGTCATTTCTAGTTTGTTATTCTGGAACTGTAGGTCTTCAGTTCCAAATTATAAAATTCCAGATAATTCTTCCAACATCTAAATGCAATGATATCCAAGAACATTTCATCTTAGATTTGACACGTAAGATAAATCGCTTTAAGATCTAGGGCACGGCCCCGGGGAATTTTTTTCAAATGTCCCTTGCTTATTCTGTCTCATTGGAAAATTTATGACCAAAAGTTTTTCGGCTAATTCATTCTTCCCCGATTTCCAACTGTTCCCCAGCTACTGCCTTGGACTAGTGACTTAGCCGATTTTTCATTGATTTTGTGGGCCTCAAAGCCTGAAGATTTCTTGATCAAAAACTCCACCAAGCATCTTTCTTGGAATAGTTGGAGTTTTTCCTTTCTTGGACTCTACTGAGGGAGTTAAGAAAGAGCTTTATCCAATGGTGCAATTTTGAAAATGATTTTTGAGTGCCTTAAAATCAAAAAATCTATTAACCTAAGGCACAAGAGACTTAAAGAATTAAAGGATGTTATCAAAATGACCCTTGGGGGGTGACATTTTGGATAACAATTTTGGCGACTCAGAGGGGTCATCTGCCTGCTAGGAGAAGTTACCAGTTGCCATCCTGAAGCAATCCATTGGGCATGGAGTCATCAAATATTCTGTTTAGAACCCCAACTTGATCTTAGAATTTATCAAGGAGTTCAAGATGGAACATCACCTGATGGCATCATCAGGCCTGCAAAGCATTCTCCTGGGAGGACATGGCAACCTGTGCCAAAGCACTTAGGGAAAACCAAAACTAACCTACAGCAAAACAATGTGCATGGAAGCACTTGGAGGAATTTTGAAACCTAAGCTAATATTTACAAGGAAGAGAACCTTACATCCTTTTAGAAGCAATGCTTTCAAGATAGATTCCATTGACTGGAATCTGCAGTTCTTCACCATCCAATGAAGACAATTAGAAAGCATTTTGCATTCTTGCACTTCGTGACCATGTATGGGCCACTCCAAATGGCATCAAATTTTGAATGCCTTCCCGGTTTTTCTCTATCTGCATCCCATTTTCCAAACTAGATCTCCAACTTGGAAAGATCTATCTTGCTTTTCCTTCCTATCAAAGGTCTTCTTTATCAAGGCTTGATCCTTTTCCATTGCTTGGGATGCCTAATTTCTGGCTTCTTAGAGCTCCATCAACTCTACATATCTAACCTCCATGGGCTTCAAACTCTAGCAACTCCAACCTGCTTCATGAGTTCCAATGTTGGAAACTCAAGTGACATGGGCAATGATTGCCTCTCTTCCGATAGAACAAGTTTGAATGGAGAGCTTACCTGTGGATCTCTTGGGAGTTATCCTATCAGCCCATAATCGCTAATTTCAGTTTGGTATGCCAAGACCTTGATTCTCATCAAGAGTCCTCCTAATGATCCTCAACAAGTTTTGTTCTGTAGACTCGGCCTGGTCCATTACCTTGAGGGTAATAGTTTGATGAAGTGCTTAGGTAGATCCCATTCTTGACAGCCCATTTAGAGTTAACCTTGGATCCAATGAATGCTAATGCATTATCTGAGATTATTGTAGCAGGTACACCAAATCTGGTTGTTATCTATTTCTCATAGAAGTCTAAGATGCTAGGACTCATTTGCCTCTTTGAGTGCTATTGCTTCAGTCCACTTGGTGAAGTAGTCTAGTGGCTGTCAAAATCCATTTGTGCCCTTGGCTTGAATTGGGAATAGATGACTCCAATGAAGTCCAAACCCCATTGCATGAATGGTTGGTCAACTGAAAATTGGATGCAATGGGAAGGGCAGCAAGTCTCTCCTTTTTCCATGATCACACAATTCTTACACCTCTTGATCCATGCATAGCAATCACTGAAAATTGATTAGGGCCAATAATATCCAGGCCTTCATGATTCTTTAGAGCTATCACTCTTGGTTCAAAATGACCACCAATCCACCATGGAACTCTTCCAACACCCTATGAATCTGATTTGTGCTAATGCATCTCAGCAACACTCCATTCAAATCTTTCTTGAACAAAACCCATCAACAATGGCATATGGGAATAGCACCTGCAATCTGAAGTGTCTTCTTTGGGTCTTGTTCATCTCTGGAGGGCATAGGCCTGTGCTTAGGAAGTGTATTATACCTTGGGTCCAGCAAGGAGTGGAGGACACATTGTCAATTCTTCTTGAAAGTACCACTTGGCTCATGGCTGCCCTAGAAATCCAAAACAGCCTCTTCTTCATTGCATGCTTCCTTTTCCACTTGTTCAAGACCAGCTTCTCACATGTAATCCTTTCCCTCTTACCAGCTTGGTGACCTCTTGATCTCAATGTCATACTCCATGTACGGGTGATCCAACCTATCCCATGCTTTCTCATTCAGATCTTTTTGAGGAGGAAGTCCTTAACTCCCAGCATGAGAGACCAGCAACTTCCCTTGTTGTTTGAGACTAAATGCTTGAATTTCTTCAAGCTCCTGATTACTGCAAGAACATGCTTCTCAATAAAAGAGTACCTCACCTCCAGTCATCCAGGCTACAGGTGGCTGAAGAAGGCAATTGGCTGCTCATCATTATCTTTGTTCTGTTGTACCAAAATTGCAGAAATAGTGTCATTCCACCTCCAAACTGCATAGAGGATGAAATCCTTGGAGAAGTCCAGGTTGATGAGAGTTGGGGCTTGAGAGATGGCTTCTTTGATTGCTTCAAAACTCTCCTTGCCTTCTGCTGTCCATTTGAAAGCCATGCTCTTTATTTAACATTTTGGTGATGGGGCTTCTACAAGAGCTGCAAAATCTGGGACAAACCTCCGAACAAAGTTTATTCTCCCCAAGAAACTCTGAAGGGCCTTCTTGTGGCTTGGCAATGGTAGTGCTCTTATGGCTTCAACTCTTTCTGGATCAATTGCTAATCCTTCTTTGGAGACAATATGGCCAAGAAGCTTTCCTTCATGTGCAAGAAAATATGCACTTTTTAGGATTCAAAGATACTCCAAATCTTCTAGCACCTGAAATGAAAACTTGTCTACAAATGAAAGAGGTGGTCTGCTGCATTTTTTGAAAAAACAGTGATATCATCAATGTCAATCAGCACCACTGTTGTTAATCAAACCTTTGAATGCCATGTCCATTGCCCTTTGGAAAGTAGCACCAGCGTTTGGACAGCCCAAATGGCATCTTTCTGTATGCAAAAGTTCCCCATTTGGTTGTGAAGGCTGTCTTGAACTAGTCCTCTTCCTTCACCATAATCTGATTATAGCCTGAGTAGCCATCAAGTAGTGAAAACCTCTCTAGAGCCAGCCACAACTTGCAAGATTTACTCCATGGAAGGGAGTGGGTAATGGTCCTTGAGAGAGGCTCTATTCAAGTCTCTGAAGTCAACACACAATCTGATCTCTCCACTCTTCTTTCTGACTGGAACTAAGTTGGCAACCCAACTAGAATGCTTGATTGGGAATATGATCCTTGACTCAATCAGCTTGTCTAATTCTTTTCTCATGAGAGGCTCCATGTGTGGATTGACTGGTCTTTGTTTTCTGCCTAACAGGCTTAGTATTTGGATCCAATTCGATGGTATGCTGAGCTAAGTTGGGATTGAAACCTTTCAAGTCTTCATAGCTCCAAGCAAACACATCAGGGAACTCTTGACATAGTTGTATGAACTCATACCTTTCTTGTTCAGTTGTCATCCTTCCAATTTGCAATGGTTTGTTCTCTTCTACCAAGATGGATACTGAATCCTCTCTCTTGACCTGAATGTTTGCTTTCTCCTTTCTAAACTGATCATTGGGGTTAAAAATGGACTCCAAAGTGATAAGTCCCTTGGGCAGCTTGTTAGTTCTCAGCTGTACCACTTGGTCACCATACTGCTGTTCCAATTTTTCTTGATTCTTAGCTGAGAACTCAGCTTCTTCTTGCAAGAAATGGATGATTTTCTGGTCATTTTCAAACACTTGCCAACTGACATTGTTATCTGGCACTGAAGGCCTCACAATCACATGGATGTTTGGTTGTACCTTGTCTTGTTGAATGCTTTCCACAATGTCAAAGGCTGCCCCTACTGCTGCAAGCCTGTCAGCAGCTTGATTCTCTTTCCTAGGAATGGATTTGATGCCAAAACCCTCAAAATCTTCCATGAGGTCCCACACCCTGTTCTTGTAGCACCTGAGTAGATCATTCTTGGCAGCATGCTATCCCTTGACCTGATTTACAATCAATTCACTATCACCAAAGACTTGCAAGTTCTTTATTCCTCTCTTGATTGCCCAATGCATCCCTTGCACCAAGGCTTCATATTCAGTAGTGTTATTGGAGCATGCAAACTGAAATCTAAAAGCTGAATAGTACTTTACTCCTTGAGGTGAAACAAGCATAGCTCCACCTCCTGCACCTTGTCTACTCCTTGATCCATCAAAAAACAGCTGCCATACCTCATTGTCATCCTTGTGGTTTGGCTTGGTGATGCTAGGAATAGGCTGATTTTCTTCATGTATGCAATAGACCCCTAGCTCAGATTCTTCCACTTCTTGATAAGGATCAAATGCATGTATCTTGTTTTCCCATTCATCAAGAGTTAGATCCGGGATGCTTCCAACCTTGGTGTCAGCCTTCATCAGTGCTTGGGTGGTCTTCTTGATCAAATGCTGAGCAATCGGCATTAATCTGACTTGGAGTGTAAGGCTCAATGTGGAAGTTTGCAATAGGTTCAGACCTGATTGTAGCCTTAGTTCCATACCTCATTCTGAACAGCATGTGTGACCAATCAGCAGACAAATATCCCCCAATCTTGGCTGTGAAGTCCCTTGAAAAGCATAGGGAAAAGAGTGGTGGAAGGTCTATGACTGATACATCTTGTAAAACAACAACATTTGGACATGCATGCAAGGTAAGACTCAAGTTTTTAATCACTCCAACTGTTGCTACTACTATCCCATCTAGCTGCACTACCCCTTTGGATATTGTTTCATACTGGAGCCCTAGCTGATCAGCTATTTGTTTAGGCATTACTGAGCTACTTGCCCCGGAGTCTATCATGTAATTGTGCACTAGCTGATTTCCAATGATTAATGAAACATAGAAAGGAGGGGGCTTCAACATTTTACCTTGCTGTCCTCCATGATTTCCCTTCAGGCTGGGCAGCATTTGTAAGCACTTTGTCTTGCATCTGAACTTGCTGATTCGAAGTTGGCCAGTCCTTCATGGCAGCTTGCAGCAGATCTCTTTGGCCTGGGATAGATAGGGATTCCCACATTGATATATTGACATTTGTCTTCTTCATCTGATCAATGATACTGAATGGTGATGAAGGATCTCTTTGTTGTCCCTTGGTTTTCACATTCACTCCTTGCACATGGGCAGCAACAACTGGTATTTGAGTTGGCCTAGGGGCTATTCTTGGCTGCCCTTGTGCATTTGAAATTGGATTTTGCTTGCCAATCATTTGTGGAGCCATGGAAGGTTGTGGATTGGTTGGGGCTAATGGTTGTTCTTCACCCAAATTCCTCCTTTTTGACCTTGTGTTGGCTGCAACACCTTGAGAAACTGTCTGGTTCATGCCACAAAAATCCTCTGCTTGCCAATTTACCAATGTGGTGTCATTTGGGGCTGATTGCTGTTGGAATGTTTCTTGTTGTTGGCTTGTTTCCTTGACTGCCCTCACCCTCCACACCAGTAGTTGTCACCATTAATGCTTGATTCAAAGCACCATTGAAGCACATGGATTGGTTATGAGGCTCATTGCATGGAAAACACCAATCATACTCCTGAGCAATGTTGTTTTGTGTTGGCACCAATGCTTTAGAGGCAGATATGGCATTTGGATTATAGGGCTGAAATGGTCTATTGGCAGGAGGCCTTGTTTGATTCATATTTGCAGCTAGATTAGGTGGCCTTTGTGGTTGGTATGGCTGCCTGTTAGGCTGAGCTTGGGGTTGATAAGAAGGTCTAAAATTTTGGGCCTACTGCCTCTTGAGAGTAACCAGCTCATTGCCTAGGTTTTGCAATTGCTTCATGACTTCTTGAAGCTCATTTGGGGCACTCGGAGATGAAGTGGAAGCTTCATTTGAACTCTGATTTCTAGGAGTGGGAGAAGGAGCCAAATTAGGTGCTTGATTGGTGTTTGGACTCTCTAAACTTGGAAACAATGGCATGGGAGGTCTAGGGGCAAGTTTTCCAGCTTGGATCAAACAATTTTCAGCCCTAATGGCAATGCTATAAGCCATAGGGATAGTTATGCCTCCCATGGACTGAATCAACATAGAAATATCAGAATTTAGAGCTTTGAGATAGTAGAGAAAAGCACCTTCTACTGTTGGCCTGACTGCCACTGGAATTCTCTCCCAAGTCTTTTGAAATCTGAAGTTGAAATCGGTCAGCTGCTCATTGGGAGCTCTCTTGATGGTTGTCAGCTGCTCCAAAAGAGACAAGTTGTCTCCCTTCTCTCCAAATTGCTCATGAAGTGCTATACACAGCTGATTCCAGTTTGTGATAGAACCAGCTCCAAGGCTTCTAAACCATTGCAATGCTTTACCCTTGAATGAAGATGCTAGTAACTTGACAGCCACTTGCATCTCATTGATTTCATGAATTGCACAAAGGTTAGCAATATCTTTAACATGATCACCTGGAGTAGTCTAATTTTCTCCAATGAAGTAGGGAATGTTCTTCAAGGCTGCAATAGGAATTGGATGTTGTGCATTGAGGGCAAGTGGGTTGTTGCCTGTGAAGTTGACATAGGGGTTGTTTTGTGCCATTCTAATTGGTCTTAAAACCCTTGTTGACTGAATGAAAGGCCTACCAGGTGGAGGAGTTGAGAGAGTTCTGTTTGGTGGAGATGGAGACCTTTGAATCCTTCTTCCTCTTTGCCTTCTTCTTGGAGATAATTGCAGGTATTCAAACAACACTTCTTCTTCTCCAACTCTTGACCTTGTGGTCATTCTTCTCATGAGTTTTCAGGCTTGCACTGCTAAAACCAGTTGATTCTTCCCCTTGGAGTCACCAGATATGCAAATTATAGCTCTTTTCAAGCAAGAAAATTGCAGCAGATGCACATCAACTTTGCTGCAATAAAAACGAGACCTCTAGTGTCCCACCAGGGATGTGCCAAAACTGTTGTTGCTGAAATCACAGCACCCTTGGATGCAGATCAGGCTTCTAGGTTGATCACTCTAGCATCCAGTGTGATTGCACAACATGGAAACCTCTCTCCAAGTGTGGGACTTTTGAAACTGAGAGAGGAATCTCCAGATTAGAGGCTGGTTCCTCAAACTCCTCTGATTTAGATCTATATTTTGCAAAACTACAGAGGTTCAGATCCTAATCCTACTCTAAATTGCAAGGAGACAGGGATAGAAATGCAAAAATTGAAACTAACTAAAGATGGTGATGCACCAAAAGGAGTGGTGAATATTTTTATCATGCAAATAGACACAAACCAAAGATTGCAACATAAAACATACACACGGCTGATAAGATATAATTTAGGATCTGAAATGAAGCAAATAATACAAACAAAGGACTGAAACCCATTCACAAAGCTTGCATTATCATTTCCAATGTCAAAACCACTGCATTACAACCTCAGAGAGGTAAAAAACCTATTACAGTCTTTGAAGAGGTCTGATTCTTGCAACAATCACTTGACTGGAGGTGAAAGAAGAAGATTGCTATGCCAAAAATGTTCCCCCTTAGAAATGAGCCAAATCTGGCTTTTACATTGCATGGGTCGAGCCCAGGAGAGACAGAAAACGTACAAACATGGGAGCCCATTCCTCCTTGACTGAAAATGCATTAAAACAGCATGGGGGACCTTACAAACCCATACCCTATCATTTTTGACCGAATTGGAGAGAGAATGTGACCCATTCTGCATTAAATTTGGTCGCTAAAATGTCACTTTCTGGCCATGAACACGTACGTCAGAGCCATTTCTAAATTTTCTCTCTTGAGACTAAACCAAAATTCAAGATTGAACCTAAAATCATGTAGAGAATTTTATAAGATTTCCAATGATATAAAGAACATGCAAATCCAAGCTCTGGATCGAAAGATATGGCGATCTGAAGATTTAGGGCACAAAACAGGCAAAAATGGTTTTTTAAAAATTTTCCCGTGCTTTGCCACTTGGATGACACGTGTCAAGCGCTGATTAGATGCATAATTCTCTCTCCTTCCCTATTCCCATGGGTTTCCCTTTGAAAGTTTTGCCCTTTTTGTGACTCTTTGGAACATTTTCCATCTTTTCCCCGATGCCCCCGCCACTGGGGACACGTGGCATGTGTTGATTGGTCGACAGGGGTGCGGGGGAAGACCTTTGCTTTTAGTTTTTTGGCCAAAATTTTTACCAAATTCCCTGATTCCTCCTCGGCTCCACACTCACTTCTCCTTAGGGCACGTTCCTCTTTTTATTGGTTGGCGCCAGCGCTTCAAACCTTGGCTCCTTTGAAAATTTTAGAGTTTCCCTTGTGACAGTGTGTTTCTGAGGTATCCCTGGCCTACCAGCTTTTGCACTCCCTCGCGTCCCTTTGGCCCAGCGGTCTAGAAAAGTTGGGACGAATTCATCTGATCCGACCAATTTAGCTTCTTGTCCCTCTTTGCGGTCGCTTCACCTTTCACGTCCTTTGCGTCCTTTCGGCCAAGGATGTCCCAAACTTATCGCGTAACAATTAGTCGATTTTGCTCTGACCTTAAGCGGTTTTCCTTTCATGTTCCCCCGCGCGTCTCATCGGCTTGGATTGTCCCTTTGTCTGCGGACCTCCTGGCAGAATTTAGATGATTATGTGCCCCGATGTACCAACTGTCCCCAAGTGCTGCTTGGACAGGACTTAGACAATTTTCATGTATTTTTTGGCCCAATGAGGTTGTTTTTTGAAACTTTTTCACCTTTTCTCAGAACTTGAGCCGTTATTTTGACAGGGGAGTTAGAAAAAATATGAGGGACCCTGAAACATGATTTTTTCCTTGCATCAATCTATTTTGCCTGGACTTGCGGATTATGGATGCAGGTTATAAAGTTTCACCCTGGGGGGAGAATTTTGGATAAACAGAACTCATCTTTGGTGGCAAAACTTGTCCTCGTTAGAAAGAAGAACGGATTATGATAGAACGATTTTGTGGGATGTTTAGGGAGATAACAAAAAAAGATCTATGAAGGAAAGGACCCCTTGCCAAACATGGAGGAGTTGCAGCTTGTAAAACAGGGTTCAGATATGCTTCTACTTTGGATGGTGTCTCCGGATACAATCAAGTAGTTGTCAAAGAAGCAGAAAGACTTAAGGGACAGCCTTCACTACTAAGTCAGGGGTAATTAATGGAGCGAGCA
>JAHRHJ020000674.1:0-55646 GCA_019776745.2 Taxus chinensis
AGGTAAATTATAATATATCACATAATTTAACAAGCAGAAGAGAAAGAAACCGCGACATTCAGAATTCCCTGCCATCATGCTCATGACTGTACCTGTCCTCTCAAAGTATTGCATTCACATTATATGCATGCGACTAAGCCAGTCGAGATCACAGGAAGAACTACAGTTCGTCAAAATACGAATCTAAAAATTACCTGTAGCTTACTGAACAACACAATAGACCTCATGGCAAGGCAGTAATAAATAATCCAACAAATAGACTTAACATAGCTTTCCATATTATTCAAAAAACGAGAAAATGTCCAACACAATCGCTTGTCAAGGCACAGCTATTAACTCTTTATCTCAATCAAGCACAAGACTAGATAATCACAATAATAGAAGACGTAAATCATGCACAAACACAACAACAATCCCACTGAGTCAAAAACACTCAGCAACATATAGCTCAATCTAATCCCTACTAAAACATAGCAAGGACTTAATTCCAAGGCTGAAATCAAAAGAACAACCTCTTTATCACCGTCAAACAAGAGGCTAGATAACATTAAAACAAATGATGTTTCCTTATGCATATATAGTGACATTCATACTGAATCTAACACAAACATGCACAACTTCATTTAACTGAAACAAATCCTTATGATAATACATCCATGACTTATATTATAAGTCGTTTTCAAGAAAATAATCACAACAAGGTCTTCACAGAAGCTGAAATTCCATATCAGTATTTTCCTCAAAGTTTCATCCTATGCTAAGCTACTACGGAATACAACAGGGTCTCAACCGAGTAAAGTTGCAAAGAAAACCATTCCTTTATTTTCCACAGAAGTGAATAGAAAGGAACACAAGAATGTTAAGAGGGAGTCTGAACAATATGCATGCACAGCGAGGGTTTAAATCGAGATTCGCACTAACTCGCAACATATCGAGATCTCCAACAGTATCACATACAACTAGTGCTCATAATAAGGCTTCGATTAAAGTTGTTTCCATGTGACACCAGTTCAAGAATCCCAATAGTACTCACAGAAAAATTTCTACAAAAGTCGTAATTCAAGATACATATCAAGGATTCCAACTGAACCAATATCTTAAGTAATCCCAACTAAACATCAGCATTCAAACTAAGCTTAAGAAGAAGATGAAACATAAAAAGAATTCCAACTGAGTCTGTACCAGTGATATTCACTGCTAAGAAACAATATTCAAAACAAAGCAATGGAAATAGATATACCGGTTACTTTTCAAGGACTCCAACTGAGTCTAACTAACAAGTATTCTCAATCATAACTTCTACAGAAGTCAATAATACTATCCACTCAAGGATTCCAACGGAATTCAATAACATATAGTATTCATGGCTGTACTTCTACAGAAGCCCAAACATATTTTCATTTCAAGAAGTCCAACAACAACAATAACATGTATTACTCATGGAAAAACTTATAAAGAAGTCAGAATATATTGTACATTCAATAATTCCAACAGTATCATTTCAACAAGTGAAAACAACAAGGTTTCGACTGAATTCTGAATCAAACAAGAAAAAAATTCATGGACTCCCACAGAACCGAATTCGTATATTTTCCTTGCAAGCATTTCTACAAAATCTAACCGAAATGAAAAACACAGCAAGATAGTACAACCGTTCGAAACAAAATGCACACCCATCAAGGGTTCACTTGAAAAATCGAGCCAGTAAGAGGATACAACAAACTAATTCATACAAAGCTACCATAAAAACCAACTGAACCCAAAAATCATCTGAACATAGTTGTTCTAATGAAATCATTTGAAGGAAAGCAATATTTTTAAAAGTTATGACCTAACATGCCTGGTAATGCCACTTAAAAATCTGAAGAAGCCCTCTGAAAGAGCTCGATCCTTCTCCTTTTCTTCCACGTTAGATTCAACAACAATAATTTGTTATTTCCATGCTTTATAAACTTTCCTCGACAGAGAAAAGAGCTAGTTATTCTCATAGTTACCATGCAACACCAAGTAGACTTGTTTGAAGAACCAGTGATCAAACAGAGAGAAAATTGGAGTGAATGAAAACCCAAACAAACAACTAGTTTTCCATTTTACATGTCTTCCCGAGAAATCTGAGCTCGGAGACCGAGTTCATTAATTGCATTAACTCCAAAATTCCCGCTCAATCTCCATTGCCACTGACCGCCATAGTTGGCAATGGATAAAAACAAATCAAAGACCATTTCTAGATTTGGTGACTCTGCCACGTCAGATTTCACTAGCCGTTTGAAACTTCCACCAAATCCCTCATCCTTCATACTTATCCATCTCATTTGATTCCATAGAAACTACCCGCCCATGGCTCGCACCCCTTCATAGGTCCCTTTCCTCCATGTTCATTAGTTAGGTTAGAAACATAGGTTAGAATTTAAGGTGATACTTAGTCTAATCTCCTTAGCGCTAGGTCACTAACCTTAGAACATTTAGTTTATAGTTTAGGCCTAGGTTAGATTAGCACTAATCTAACCCATAGGTTATAGTTTAGGTTTAGGTTATTAACCTTAATAAATCCAGCTTAGGTCTAACAATTAGAATGTTCAGAATAAGAACCAACAGATATACATTCTTGAAATGGATTCAATCCAGCACTGATAATAAGCCAGCAGTATATATATTTATATCAGAGTTTATTACCTGGCTCAAGGTCTATACCTTCCTGATATTACGATATCAGGAAAAAATTCATTTATCAAGATCAGCCTGAGTTAACTCCTGAATTGCTCATTCAACACATTCAGACCTTGCAACCTTTGTAAGGTCTATAATTTTTATTTATCCAGAACAAACTTAAAACATCTCTTGGATCAATGCCACTGATCCAAGGCTGAGTCATATAGACGGGTAAATCCACAATTTATTCCGAAATCAGATTAAACTCAGGTGCAAAAATGAAAGAAATAAAAGAGTCCAGCATATCCTGGCTCAGTCAAAGATCTTCAAATGAAATAAGATACAATCTATATCAAGCATGACTTCACAATCAAAGGAACACATCCTTTTACAGAAGAAATCATATATCAACACTTGAATGCTCAGGAGGAAGTAACAACAGTTCAGAGTGTTACACATGTAAATGTCAGGTTTGCACATTTGGTCAAACACATGGGAGGAGATGATGTTAGTGCTAGCACCCCCATTGATCATAACATGTCATACACATATATTATCAATATGGATGGAGATGAAAAGGGCTAGATTAGGGTCATCAATTTGGAGCGATGTGATCTCTTCATCTGAGAAGCTGAGGGTGGCTACTTGGTGAGTAGGTGGAGGTGTAGAAGAAGATGGTAATTTAGTAAGAGAGGCTACATGATGAGGTTTAATAATGGAGGATATGGGTGTAGGGTCATTGGGTAAGACCTCAATAGATTAAAGAACCTCTATGAGAGCTTGGAGATGGGATTCAAAAGTTTAGATGAGGTCATATAGGGACATTTATAGGGAGGATTTGTGTAATTGTTTGAGTGTCACGCAATGTGTAACCCCATTGGAAATAGGATATGTGGGGCCATTGATAGTGACTTTAGGTGAGGGTACAGATGGTATGTTGGGTACAGGGTTGGTGGGTGGGTGGGTTGCCTTTCATTTTCCTTTTTCCTTTTGTGCGTGGGTAGCAACGTAGATCATGTTCATTTGAGGTGGGGAGGTAGGTGAAGTAGGTGAGCCATGAAAGGTATAGTGACATGAAGGGAAAAGCTAAGAGGTGGGAAGGAACCTTATGAGATAAGTTGGGCACATTGACATTTGGGTGGAGGTTTGGTGAGTTCTTTGATGCATACCATGTTAATTTCAAATATCACAGGTGGATTTAAGATTTTTGGGGGTGGAGGTCTTGGTTGCTGAGTAGGTAATGAGGGAAGAACTTTGGAAACTAGTGTTGGTAAAATGGAGTCCTCATCGAGAATGTCATCATCATCAAATTTTTCTTCAGGAGGAAAAAATTGGATAAGAATGGTTTTTAAAGCCTTACAGTTCTCTACATCATGTCCTGACACACAATGGTAGGAAAAAAATTTGGTTTCCTCAAACCCTTTTGGTTTGGGTTTGAGTGGGTTTTAAGGTCTAAGAGGCGGTAATGTGATGAGATAAGTTTCAAGGAGGTTGGTCAAAATTTTGGCATAGGATCCCACTAGTGGATCACAATGGGAAGTGAATGTGGGTTTGGGTACAGGTGCGACTGATTGTATAGGAAGGGTATTTGTAAGAGGGGGAGTGGGTTGAGGCATGGTCTTAGGTGTTGGTCATGTCTACTTAGGTAAGGGCATGGTATATGAACTGTTAATAGAGTGTGTGGTTGATTTGACTACCTTATTGGAGGGTAGCAGATTTTTGCCTTTAGGCTGCACCTTCTTGGGTAAAGGTGATATGGGCACAGGAGATTTAGAGGAAAAAGTAGATGGTGCAAGAGGGAAGGTTACCCATGGGGATAACCAAGTTACTGTGGAGGTAGATGGCATAGGTTGTGTAAGAGGTGTAAGGGAAAGGGAATGAAGTGTTGTGGGTAGTGAAGAATTTATCAATGGTATTAGAGGTATGGGTGGTAAAAATGTTGCAGGAGTGGGCGGAGGTTGTGTCAGGCACTTGGGTATATTAGAGGTCTACGAAGGAGGGATAGGCTACCGTGTTCTTAGTTTACCAGCAGATGGGAGTTTCTTATCCAGGGTCAAGTAGTGAGGTACTAAGATAGATGGAAGGGGTGAAGGTGATCATGGTGTGATTGGCAAGGTTGGGGTATGAGTTCTAGGGGATTGGTTCTTCTTTTTGGGGGCCATATTAAGTTTGGTGCTAGCTTTGGAGGATGTAGCTAAATCTAATTTGATGGGTGGATGAGTAATGCTAGCCATTGGGATGACCCCTAAAGTAGTAATAGGTTTAGGTAAGGAGGATGGTGTAGGCATGGGTTTAGATGTAGATGCATGTTGGGTTATGGGTAGAGGTGTAAGTTGAGCCATGAGTGGTATCATGGGAGAATTTGTGATAGTTGTGGTTGTTTTTTGTTTGGTAGACCAAAATACTTTTGGATAAATAGTGGAGGTGTCAACGAGTGACATCTGCATTTGTGTTGAGACATGAAGTAGAAGATACCCCCAAAGTAATGCTGTATCCACATAATCCAGGTGGTCAACTAAGTGTGAGAATGACACTGTAGTGGGTGGGGTTGATTTGGATCCAATGGGGATTCCCATAAAATGTGTTTTCGAAATGGGGAATATGTTAGCTTTATCCTCTGTGGGTAAGAGAGTTGAAAGTAAGTCGATAGGATCTTGGGTGGCTGATGGAGAATGGTCATCTAGAGGTAACGACATTTCTACTAGATCTTTGATAGGTGGAGGAGATGATGAGTGCTCCTCTGTGGGTGGAGGAGATGAACAAGCATCTCTTGTGAGCTGGATAGGTACTACTAGTGACCGATTTCTAGGTGGAGAAGCCAAAGGTAAACTGATCTTGATGTTAACAAAAGACTCCTTCACAGGTGAGGGAGGAGATGAAGGGTGTTCCTCTATGGGTGGTGGAATAGGTGAAGTGGGTTCATGTGTAGGTGGAGGAATTTGGGCCAATATTTCCTCTATGGAAGGAATATGAGGTAATTGGGAAGTAACTAGTGCATCACTAAAAATAGCATGGACCTTGCAAATATGGCTATAATTAGTTGAGGTCTCTCCTGTTTGATCAGAAGAAGGGGCATGATTAGGAAATGGTTTCTTGAAGATGTGTAGGTTTTGATTAGAATGTGTGTTAGGATTATCCAAGACTGACTCACCATTCTTGAGCATTTCCTAGAAAATATTCTTAAAAGTGATGCAATTGCCATCATTATGACTTTTTACCGGGTGATAGTTGTAGAAGTCATGCTCTTTGTACCATGTGGGTGTGGAGTGAGAAGGATCAAAACTAGTGTGTGGTTTTATAGGAGGAAGGGTGATGGTTCCAACTTTAATGAGATTTTCTAAGACAAAATAATAAGGCTCCCCAATTAGGGTGTATTTTCATTTTTCTCGTCTGAATTGAAAGGTATGGATAGGATAAATATTTGAAGAGGGCTAAACCTAATTTGATGGATGAGTTGGGCCAGCCTTGAGTACCACTATGTTAGTGGTTCCCTTGGCTTTTGAATAATTATTCTGTGGTTTCAAAGAAGAGGAGGTATCATTTGACTTAAATGCTGAGTTCTTATTGCGTAGTTGAATTTTATTTTCTTCAATGGCCTGAATATCTATCTTTTGTGTCATGGTGAATGCCTCATCGAAGGTTTAGAAATTTTGCACCTGTAGGGTCAGTGAGATATGTCTAGCAAAAGCCTGAGTGAAGATCTCTATGAGTTTGGTTTGTTGTAATTGGAATGTGAGTTGATTGATTAGGCTACGCCAATGAGAGACAAAATCTGTGATAGACTCATCATCATATTGATGTGTAGAGTAGAGGTCAGTCATGGTCAAGTTCTTAATAATGTTGATTGCGAAGTGATCCAAGAAGGCTTGGGCTACCTAATTAAATGAAAATATAGAATTCCTAGGTAACCCACTATACCAGTCTAATGCGAGCCCGGTCAGAGACATGGGAAATGTCCTCAAAAGCAAAGCATCATCATGGGTGATCAGATAACACCCATGTTTGAAAGACCACAAATGTTGTTGTGGGTCATATTTGTTATTAAAGTGGTTAAATTTAGGCATCTCCCAATGTACGGGATATGGACGAATAGGAATAGATGGGTGTATGGGCTCATTGCAAATTTCATCGTAAGTGAAATACTTATGCGAGCTAGAAACTAGTGCCTCAAGTGTCTGCATCTTTTCCATCATTAACTTGAGCTCATTGGTATGTGGTGATGGATGGGTACCTCATGTATCGTAAGAGGGTTGGTGTTAGACATATGATGGAGGTGACATTCCAGTATATGGTGATTTTGCATAGGTATGTTGGAAATGAGGGAGTGAGATGGGGGGTATGTACCTGAAATGAATGATGGATGAAACAGGAGGCTACTGATAGTACATATATGGAGGTGGAAGGGTCAGGGTAGCCATAGTAGTGATGGGGGCTAAGGAATGTGGAATAGAAAGGAAAATGTTTTGAAATGGGGTAGGGTTCATTAACACTGGGGGTGGTTGTGTTGCTACGGGTATATGTGAGACAATAGGCACGAATGAGGTTATGTTCTGGGTGGTGGATGAAGGTATAGTGGATGTTGCGGGTGTAATAGACATGGTAGATGTGGCAGTCATAGTAGGTATAGGGCCTAGCTATGAAATGACTGGGGGCAAGGTAGGTGCAGGTAGTGCAGAGCCAGAAGGGGTTGATGCAGAAGTAGGAATGAGTGTTGAGGGGATAGATACAGGCATGCCGTATATCAACTGACCCAAGGCATCTCAAGTGGATGAGTGGGAAAGATATAATTGTAAGGTGGAAAGGTTCTGGTCAAGGAGTTGTGTGAACTCCTCATCCCCGGTGGCAATAGTGATAGGTTGCGTAGGATCCATGGGTAATAGAATGGAAGGTGGTTAAGGAATAGGTGGGAGTGGTTGAAAAATAACATAGAATATGAGGGCATTCACTTGGCTATGAGTCAGCACCATGTTAACAAGTACTGATGTGGTAGGACTGCTTTCTGTAAATGACATAGAAATACAACAGAAACTAGGAAAAACAAGAAATGGTAGATGGATTAGGTACAAAATGTCAGCTGGAAATTTGAATAGGATAACCAATGCCAGTTAGGGAAGACCAACGTTAGTCACAGGTAACCACGGTCGATCACTGTGGAAAATGGACAGTTTTCCAAAACAAGGTAAAAAGGCTAATAATCTGCCGGGTAGATGAGATGCAGATGGAATTTATTAGGATAGAGAAGATGATGAGAGTTATAAAGACTCTAAATAAAAAATAATATGAAACAAGTGTCCTTTTGGGTAGGTTAACCAAAAGAACAGTAAACTGACACCAGTTGGGTAAAACTAGTGGTAGTCAGAGGGTAACCAACGACGGTTGTTGGACCAACACCGGTTACTTTGAAATCAAAACAAAGATGAAGAAAAGGTGGTTGTGATTTAAAATCAAGTGTGGAATCAAACCCAAAATTTTGAGAATGATGAAAATGGGGTCCAGGCACACTCAAAAAAAGATGGAATACACCAACTATGATAAAGAGCTTGCAAGGAGAAATAAACAGATGAAGAACATGTCCTCTCACCTCAAAACACAAACCAAACAGAAACAATAAGAAAAATACGATCCTAAGAGTGATCTTTTCTTTATGTTTGTTCAACTTATGCTATTTAGAAGACCGACTCATGAACTTTAGAATAGAGTTTTTGGTGAGGAAGGATTCCTATGAAGAAGGAGATCTACAAGGAGAGGTTTTAGGTATGTTATGGTGGGGGCGGGCCATCCTCTGAGATAATGACTTGATAGAAAGTAACGAGTTGGATGCCCACTATGCCATGATCGTGTGATCACCTACAGCTTCTTCTAGGTAAGATGTTGTTTAATAATGTGTATATTTTTCAATTTTGTGATGTTTGGGTAAGACTCAGAGAGAGAAGAAGAGAATGGAAGTGCTTTCCTATGATTTGTTTGTCAACCATCAGTTGGGCATGAATTCTAGCATATATGTTTCCCTCATTTAATGTGAGCTAATTTAGTAAAGTAGAATGAGATGTAATTGATTTTAAGCCCAAATTGAAATATTGAATTTGATGACACAAAAAGATGAAAAGGAGAGAGTATGATCTTTCACTAATGCAGTACAAATGAAAGAGAAGAAGAGTTCTTTTTATAGCACCAAAACACAAGTGCTTTGAGACAAATAGAAAGAAGAGAAGATTCCAAGGGAGAAATTTTAATGTGAGAACATTTTAGAAAGAAAAAAAAATATAAATTTTCAACTAGAAATGAAGAAATCCAATTAATTCCGAATGGGTCCCACCGGGCATGCCAAAATGTTTAAACTGATTCTTAGAGTGTTTATTTGAATATTGACTAAACAGATAAGGGTAAATGGACTAGGAGGAATACCTGTAGAACCTTATTGAAGGTTTTTGTGCACATATGACTTCTTGATCCATAATTGATTGTGAAAGATTCTTTTTGGCTAAGAGTAACTACCTGAAATAGAAAACAAGACCACCAAATGGAAGTTAAATAGTATATGTAGTGGATTGCGTAACGTATGATAGATCCAGGAAGTGTGATACTCCTGTTATCCAAAATGAGCCCCTTGCTCATTTTGTGGCCAAATCCCTTCATTCTTCTCTCTCTTGTGCCTCAGTCATAATTTTTTCTTTTCAAGCACACAATACTTTTTGGAAATGACACCATTAGATGGATCTTTTTCTCAGCTTTCTAGAAAGGTAAAGTTTTCCTCCTAACTCCATATATTTTTGAAGTTATGGCTCGGTGGAGTTTTTGTGGGAAATTTTCCCTTGGAAGGCCTGTAGCCAGTAATATAGTGCCACGTGTCCTCGGGAGTGGTGGAGGTCGGAGGAAAAATTGGAATTTTACCAAGTGATTCGGAAAGTTTTCAAAAGAGAATATTTCACCCCGTAGGCCCGCCAGAGAATTGGATCGTGCCACGTGTCCAAGGGGGAGAAAATAGAAAATTTGACTAAGTGTTGGCACCATGGAAAAATCTCCAGGAAAGGCCCACACCCAATCACTTCTTGCCACGTGTCCTTAGGCCAAGGGAGAGGCAGATGGCGGAGGAAAGATTGAAAATTGCAAAGTGATCAGACAAGGTGCAATGTTAATTTTTTGGCCCGCCACCTAGCTGACCATTCAAATCTCGCCATGTGTCCTTGGGACTCAGAACAATGGACTGCAGGGGGAGATTGGGAATTTTTCCCAAAGCTTAAATCAAAAGAAAAAAATTTTGCCACCAAGGCCCGCAGCCAATGGAATCATGCCATGTGGCACCAGGAATGGCGGGAGGTGGGGGAAATTTGGGAAATTTTCCCAAAGAAAAATCGAAGAAATTTCAAAAGGAAAAGTCCACCCCCCGAATGCAAACCAATCACATCTTGCCACGTGTCTGGTGACGGCAAAAAATATAGGACAGGCCCACAGGGAAAAAGGAAAGGAAAAGCTTGCAACCAATGAGGTTTCACCACGTGTCTTAGTAAAAAAATGGTCAAAAGAGATAGAAAAATTTGGGAGGAAAAGGCCCGTAGCGAATCACCTCTTGCCACGTGTCCTTGGAGCATTGGCCTGGCGAAGATAAATGAATTTTTTTTCCAATGGCTAAAAGGGTGTAAAATGAAGCACACAAAGCCCACATCCAATCAGAATGTGCCACGTGGTACCCGAAATGGTAGAGCACAGGGATTTTTTTTGAGAAATTTTCCTAAATGCAAAAAGTGGAAAATTTCAAAATTTTCACACGCCAATCCATTTTTGGCCCTGTTTTTCCCAAAAATTTCAAATGGCCATAACTTTCAATCCAGAGCTCAGTTTTTCATGTTCTTTATATCAACGGAAAGCTAGTAAAATTATATACAAGATTATAGGGTCAATTTTGTATTTTAGTGGAGTTTGGAGGGCTAAAATTGAAAAACGCCTTAGGGACATAGTAATGAACAAAAATGACGTTTCAACCACCATTTTTAATGAAGAATGGCTCGTATTCTCACCCAGCATGGTGAAAAATGTCAAGGGATGGACTTGTAAGGATGCCCATGTTGTTTTATTGCATTTTTTGTTGGTGGTTGAAGCTCTCTCACATTTTCCTACGTTTCTTTCTCCTGGGCACGGTTTTTGCATTGTAAAAGCCAGATTTGGCTCATTTTTGGAGGTTTGAACATTTTTTCATGTATTGCAAGCTCCCTCTTTCACTTTGAAAGTGATTTTGTGGAAAAACTAGACCTCTTCCAAGACTACAACGTGTTTTTTCCTCTCATATGTTGTAATGCAAGTGTTTTTTTGATGTTGAAATGACAATGTAGGCTCTGTGAATGAGTTTTAATCCTCTGTTTGTGTTGTTTGATTCATTTATGACCTTCCATTATAGTTTATCAGTTTGTGCATGAATTTTTTTTTTCATTTCCATGATTTGTGTCAATCTGCAGAAGAAAAAAATGCTCACCACTCCTTTGGTGCATCACCTTATTAACATTAGTTTCAATTTTTGCATTCTCTATCTCTATCCCCTTTGGAATTTAGAGTAGGATCTTGAATTCAAACCCTATGTAACTTGCAAGTAATATACCTGATCAGAGGAGTTGAGGAGCCAACCTCTAATCTTGAGATTCTTTTCCCATTTTTACAAGTCCCACACTTGGGGGAAAGATTCAATGTTGTGCAATCACACTGGATGTCCAAAATGTCAAACTAGAAGTCTGATCAACATCCAAGGGTGCTACTGATTTACACCAATAGTTTTGGCATGCCTGGTGGGACTTTAGAGGTCTTCATTTTCATTGCAATAGAATTTATGTGCATTTTTTACAAGTTTCTTGTTTAAAAGAGCCCTAAATTACACATCTGGTGAATCCAAGGAAGAAGAATCAGCTAGTTTTAGCAGTGTAGACCTAAAAACTCATGAGAAGAATCACAACAAGGTCAAGAGTTGGAGAAGAATAGGTTCTATTTAATTATCTTTAGTTATCTCCAAGAAGAAGGTGAAGAGGGAGGAGAATTCAAAGGTCTCCATCTCCACCAAACAGAACTCTGTCAACTCCACCTGGTAGGCCTTTCATTCAATCCACAAGGGTTCTAAGGCCAATAAGAATGGAACAAAATAACCCCTATGTCAATTTCACTGGAAGCACCCCACTTTCTCTCAATGCACAAAATCCAATCCCACTTGCAGCATTGAAGAACATTCCATACTTTACTGGAGAGAATCAAACAACTCCTGGTGATCATGTTAAGGATATTGCTAATATTTGTGCAATCCATGAGATTAATGAGATGCAAGTTGCTGTCAAACTGCTGACATCTTCATTCAAAGGGAAAGATTTGTAATGGTTCAGGAGTCTTTCCTTAGGTTCTATCCAAAATTGGAATCAGCTATGTATAGCCCTCCATGAGCAATTTGGAGAGAAGGGAGATAACTTGTCCCTTCTGGAACAGTTGACAACCATCAAAAGAGCTCCCAATGAGTAGCTAACTGACTTCAACTTCAAGTTTCAAATGACTTGGGAGAGAATTCTAGTGGCAGTAAGGCCGGCAGTAGAAGGTGCTTTTCTATATTACCTTAAAGCTTTAAATTATGATATTTCTATGTTAATTCAATCCATGGGGGGCACAACTATCCCTGTTTCTTATAGCATTTCCATTAGAGCTGAAAATTGTTTGATTCAAGCTGGAAAGCTAGCTCCTAGGCCTCCAATGCCATTATATCCAACTATAGAGAGCCCAAGTACTAGTCAAGTGCCTATTTTAACTCCTATTCCCACTCCTAAAAATCAGAATTCAAGTGAAGCTTCTACTTCATCTTCTAGTGCTTCAAATGAACTTCAAGAAGTCATGAAGCAATTGCAAAATTTAGGCAATGAGCTGGTTACACTCAAGAGGCAGCAAGCCCAAGGTTTTAGACCTTTCCAACCTCAAGCTCAGCCTAATAGGAAGCCATACCAGCCTCAAAGACCACTCAATCTAGTTACAAATCAAAATCAAGCAAGACCTCCTACCAATAGACCATTTCAACCCTATAATCCCAATGCTACATCTGCCTCTAAAGCAATAGTTCTAGTGCAAAACAACATAGCTCAAGAGTATGATTGGTGTTTCCCGTGTAATGAACCTCACAACCAGTCTATGTGCTTCAACAGTGCCTTAAATCAAGCATTAATGGTTATAACTACTGGTGTGGAGGGTGAAGGGAGTCAAGGAAATAACCAACAACAAGAAAAATTTGAGCAACAATCAGCTCCAAATGACACCACACTTGTAAACTGGCAGGCAAAATATTTTTGTGGCATGAATCAAACAACTTCCCAAAGTGTTGCAGCCAACACAAGGTCAAAAAGGAGAAATTTGGGTGAAGGATAGCCATTGGCTCCAAGTAACCCACAACCTTCTACCACTCCACAAATTATTGGCAAACAAAATGCAGTTCCAAACACACAAGAACTGCCTAAAACAATTCCTAGGCCAACTCAAATGCCAGTTGCTACTGCCCATGTGCAAGGAATGAATGTGTAGGCCAAGGGATAGTAGAGAGATGCTTCATCTCTATTCAACATCATTGATCATATGAAGAAGACAAATGTAAACATATCAATGTGGAAATCACTATCCATCCCAGGCCAAAGAGATTTATTACAAGTTTCCATGAAGGACTGGTCAACTTCAAATCAACAAGTCCAAATGCAAGAGAAGGTATTCACAAATGCTTCCCAGCTTGAGGGGAATCATGGAGAATAGCAAGGTAAGATGTTGAAGCCCCCTACATTCTATGTTTCATTGATCTTTGGAAACCAAATAGTACACAATTGCATGATTGATTCTGGGGCAAGTAGTTCAGTAATGCCTAAGCAAATAGCTGATCAGTTAGGGCTTCAATATGAAGTCATATATAAAGGGGTAGTGCAATTGGATGGGATAATAGTAACAACAATTGGAGTGATAAAAAACTTGAGTCTTACTTTGCATGCATGCCCCAATGTTGTTGTTTTGTAATATGTCTTAGTAATAGATCTTCCACCACTCTTATCCCTATATTTGTCAAGGGATTTCACAGCCAAGATTGGAGGTTACTTATCTGCTGATTGGTCACACATGTTGTTCAGAACAAGATATGGAACCAAGGCCACAATCAGATCTGAACCTATTGCAAACTTTCACATTGAGCCTTACACTCTAAGCCAAATCAATACCAATTGTTCAACGTTTGATCAAGAAGATTACCCAAGCACTGATGAAGCTAACAGTAAGGTTGGAAGTATCCCAGATATGACTCTTGATGAATGGGAAAACAAGGTGCATGATTTTGATCCTTATCAAGAAATAGAAGAATCTGAGTTAGGAGTCTATTGCATGCATGAAGAAAATCAGCCTATCCCTAGCATCACCAAGCTAGACCATAAGGATGATAATGAGGCATGGCAGTTGTTTTTTGATGGCTCAAGGAGTAGAAAAGGTGTAGGAGGGGGAGCTATGCTTGTTTCACCCTCAAGGAATTAAGTATTATTCAAATTTTAGATTTTAGTTTGCATGCTCTAATAACACTGTTGAATATGAAGCCTTGATACAAGGATTGCATTGGTCAATCAAGAGAGGAATAAAGAACTTGCAAGTCTTTGGTGATAGTGAGTTGATTGTCAACCAAGTTAAGGGGCAGGCATGCTATCAAGAATGATCTACTAAAGTGTTACAAAACTAGGGTGTGGGAACTCATTGAATATTTTGAGGGCTTTGGCATCAAATCCATTCCTAGAAAAGAGAACCAAGCTGCTGACAGGCTTGCAGCAGTTGGGGCAGTCTTTGACGTTGTTTAAAAGCATCCAAAGAGACAAGGTACAACCAAAACATCCATGTGATTGTAAGGCTTTTAGTGTCAGAAAACAATGTAAGTTTGGAAGTATTTGAAAATGATCAGAAAATCATACCATTTCTTGCAATAAGAGGTTGAGTTCTCAGATAAAAATCAGCGAAAAGTTAGAGCAACAATATGGTGACAAAGTGGTACAGCTGAGAACCAACAAAATACCAAAGGGACTTATTACTTTGGAGTCCATTTTCAATCCTAATGATCAGTTTAGGAAGGGAAAAATCAAAAATCCAAGTCAAGGGAGAAGATTCGGCGTCCATCTTGGTGGAAGAAGGCAAATCACTCCAAGTTGGTAAAGTGACAACTGAGCAAGAAAGGTATGAGTTCATACAACTTTGTCAAGAATTCTCTGATGTGTTTTGATTGGAGCCATGAAGATTTGAAAGGTTTTAATTCTAAGTTAGCTCAACACACCATTGAATTGAATCCAAGTACTAAACCCCATCAGGGAAAAACAAAGGCCAGTCAATCCACACATGGAGCCTCTCATGAGAAAATACTTGAATAAGTTGATAGAGTCAAGAATCATATTCCTTATCAAGAATTCTAGTTGGGTGACCAACTTGGTTCCAGTTAGAAAGGAAGAGTGGGGAAATCAGATTGTGTGTTGACTTCAGAGATTTGAATAGAGCATCTCTCAAGGATCATTATCCACTTCCTTCTATGGAGCAGATTTTACAAGTTTTTTTCCGGCTCTGAGAGGTTTTCATTACTTGATGGCTATTTAGGGTACAATCAGATTATGGTGAAAAAAGAAGATCAGTTCAAGACAACCTTTACAACCAAATGGGGAACTTATGCATACAGGAAAATGCCATTTGGGCTGTCTAACGCTAGAGATACTTTCCAAAGGGCAATGGACATGGTGTTCAAGGATTTTATTAACAACATGGTGCTGATATATCTTGATGATATCACTATTTTTTCAAAAAATGTAGCAGACCATCTCTTTCATTTGAGGCAAGTGTTCCAAAGGTACAGAATGTTTGGAGTATCCTTGAATCCTAAAAAGTGTATTTTCCTAGCCCATGAAGGAAAACTACTTGGCCACATTGTCCTCCAAAGAATGATTAGCAATTTATCCAGAAAGAGTTGAAGCCACAAGAGCACTACCATTTCCAAGCCATAATAAGGCCCTTCAAAGTTTCTTGGGGAGAATACATTTTGTTCAAAGGTTTGTCCCAAAATTTTGTAGCCCTAATCAAGCCTATCACCAAGATGTTAAAGAAAAGCAAGGATTTCAAATGGACAACAAAAGGCAAAGAAATTTTTGAAGCAATCAAAGAAGCCATATCTCAAGCCCCAACTCTCATTAACCTAGATTTCTCCAAGGATTTCATCCTCTATGCATTTGGGGGGTGATGATACTATTTCTGCAATTTTGGTACAGTAGAACAAAGACAATGATGAGAAGCCAATTGCTTTCTTCAGCCAAAGCCTAGAGGACTATGAGGTGAGATATTATTTCATTGAGAAGCATGTTCTTACAGTAATCAGGAGCTTGAAGAAATTCAAGCATCTAGTTTCGAACAACAAGGTTCAATTGCTGGTTTCTCATGTGGGAGTTAAGGACTTCCTCCTCAACAGAGAGCTGAATGAAAAGAGAGCAGGCTGGATTACTCATGTCATGGAGTATGACATTGAAATCAAAGTCACTAAGTTTGTTAGAGGAAAATGATTGTGTGAGCAGATGGTCTTGAACAAACACACGGAAGTATGCAATGAGAAGGAGGCTGTTTTGGCGTTGCAGGACAGCCATGAGCCAAGGAAGCACTCAAAAGGAAAATGATGATGTCCTCACTCCTTGCTGGACCCAAGACATAATTCACTTCTTAAGCACATGTCTATGCCCTCCAGAGATGAACAAGACCAAAAGAAGACACTTCAAATTGTAGGCTGTCCCATATGCCCTTGTTGATGGTGTTTTGTTTAGAAAGGATGTGAATGGAGTGCTTCTGAGATGCATTGGTACAAATCAGATTCATAGGGTGTTAGAAGAGTTCCATGGTGGATCAGCTGGTGGTAATTTTACAGCAAGAGTGATAGCTCTAAATATCATGAGGGCTGGCTATTATTGGCCCAATATTTTCAGTGATTGTTATGCATGGGTCAAGAGGTGCAAGAATTGTGCATTCTTTATGGGTAAGGAGAGGTTAGCTGCCCTTCCCATTGCATCCAATTTCAGTTGACCAGCCATTCATGCAATGGGGTTTTGACTTCATTGGAGTCATTAATCCCAATTCAAGCCAAGGGCACAAATGGATTCTAAACAGCAATAGATTACTTCACCAAGTGGACTGAAGTAGTAGCCCTCAAGGAAGCAAATGAATCCAGCATCCTGGACTTCTATGAGGGAATAACAACCAGATTTGGCATAACCTGCTACAATAATATTAGATAATGCATTTGGCATTCATTGGGTCCAAGGTAACTGAATGGGCTGTCAAGAATGGGATATACCTAAGCACTTCATCAAATTATTACCCTCAGGGGTAATGGCCAAGCTAAATCTACAAACAAGAATTTGTTAAGGATCATTAGGAGGAATATTGATGAAAATTAGAGGGGCTTGGCATACCAAAATTGAAATCAGCCTTATGGGATGATAGGATAACTCCCAAGAGATCCTATAGGTAATTCTCCATTCAAGCTTGTTTATGGAAGAGAGGCAATTTTGCCCATGTCACTTGAGTTGCCAAAGTTGGAACTCATGAATCAGTTGTAGTTGTTGTAGTTTGAGCCCATGGATGTTAGATATGCAGAATTGATGGAGCTCCAAGAAATCAAAAATCGGGCATCCCCGAGCAATGGAGAAGGATCAAGCTTTGATAAAGAAGACCTTTGATAGGAAGGCCAAGAATAGATCTTTCCAAGTTGGAGATCTAGTGTTAAAATGGGATGCAGACAGAGAAAAACTGGGAAGGCATTCACAATTTGATGCCATTTGGAGTGGCCCATACATGATCACAAAGTGTAAGGACAACAATGCTTTCCAATTGTCTTCATTAGATGGTGAAGAACTACAGATTCCAGTCAATGGAATCCATCTAAAGCATTGCTACTGAAGGGAATTCTCCACCTTATACATATTAGCTTAGGTTTTCATTCCTCTAACTTCTTGTGTACATTTTTTTGTTGTAGATTAGCTTTTCTTTCCCTAAGTGCTTTGGCACAAGCTGCTTGTTCCTGGAAATGTGTTTTTGTAGGCCTTGCCCTAATCAGATGGTGTTCTACCCTCCACCTTCCTCCTTACAGTGTTCTAGTCAGTTGGGGTACCAAGTAGAGATTTTAATGACTTCATGCCCAATGGATTGCTTCAGGAAATTAGTAACTTCATCCAGCAGGTAGATGACCCCTCTGAGTTGCCAAAATTGTTATCACAAAATGCCCCCTTGCTCATTTTGTGGCTCTAACTCCCTTATCTTCCCTCTCTTGTGCCTCAGTCAATTATTTTTTAAGTTTTCGGCACTCAAGAATTTCTGGACGAATGACACCATTAGATAGATCTTTTTTCTACTTTCCAGAAGGTAAGTTTTCCCTAATCCCATGTATTTTTGAAAGTTATGGCATATCAAGCATGACTTCATAATCAAAGGAACACATCCTTTTACAGAAGAAATCATATATGAACACTTGAATGCTCAGGAGGAAGTAACAATAGTTCAGGGTGTTACAAATTTGTAGATACTATGGCTTGCTTTGCCTCACAAATTCCAGCCTCACTAATTGACTCGGACATATTTGCCTTAGTCCAACAACTCTTTGCCCCATCTTACTTAGTTCTGGATGTTTGTATGGTAAATAATGTATCTGTTGATTCACAGGATACCTGGTATCACCAATTTCACGACTACCTTACAACCTCTATTCTACCACCTGACCTTACTAGTAATGGAAAACATGCTTTTCTTAAAAGTGTTTCTAGTTATGTCATCATGGGGGGACTCCTCTATAAATGTGGCTTCGATGGTATCCTCCTTCACTGTCTAACCGGTGCTGAAGTTGCTCATACCACCCAACAAATCCACGATGGACTTTGTGGCGGGCACTTTAGTGGCCTCGTTATGGCCAAGCGGATCCTTCACCTAGGATATTATTGGCCTACTATCAATAAAGACTGCTGCAAATATGTTAATCATTGTGTTATGTGTCAACAACATGCCAACCTTCAACATACTCCTAGCCACCCGTTACAGGTCGCACGAGATCTTTGGCCTTTCTCACAATGGGGTTTAGACCTTATTGGTGAGATTCACCCGCCTTCTTTGCAGCATCACCATTGGATCATCACGGAAACTGAATATTACACTAAATGGGTGGATACCGTTCCACTCATTTCAACCAAAAAAGAAAAAATCTTTGAGTTCGTCAATCATCACATTATCTGTCATTTTGGTGTTCCTCATCGCCTGATAACAAATAATGGAAAATATTTCAAAAATAAGTTGTTACAAGACCTTTGTGACAACTTTGGTATCAAACTTAGCTTCTCGTCACCTTACTATCCACAAGCAAATGGATAAACCGAATCTTCTAACAAAACCTTAATCAAAATTCTCACGAAAGTCGTTAACAATTCTGGGAGAAACTGGCATGATCACATCCCCTTTGCCCTTTGGGCTTATCGTACCAGCATTTGTACTTCCACTAATGCCACACCATTCTATCTGGTGTATGGTACCGAGGCTATCTTGCCTCTCGAAATACAAATCCCTTCTCTTAGAATATCTCTTCAGGATATTCTTGCCAATGATGACTTCCGCCAAGAGCGGTTAGCCCAATTAGAGCTTCTTGACGAGCGTCATCTTACAGCTCTTGACCACCTAAAAATTTATCAAAAGTGCATTAAGTGTGCTTATGATAAGCGAATTCATGAGCGTACCTTTAATATTGGTGATCTTGTCCTCAAAGAGAATCAACATGTAACCAAACTAGAAAAGAGTAAACGTGGAAAATTTTCTCCTAATTGGATTGGGCCTTACATTATCACTCACACCTACGGATCAGGTACTTATCATTTAGCTTTGCTTAATGGTAAACCTAAGCCTGAACCCCTTAATGCCTTGCATCTCTCGACCATTCTACTGTTGAATTTAGTGTACATCACTTCTTATCTACCTTGCGCTCGTCCCTTGAGCTCATTACCACCTCATACACCTTGTTTCGTGCATCTCAAAATGGAATCAAGCTCACATGGTTTGATCATCACCTCCTCTTAAAGATGCCTTCACCTTTTAGTCTCTTCCATGACTTTAAAAGTATCAAAATAACAAGTTCTCAATTATATGATTCTGGGATATTCTTGAGTCAAGCTTCCTACAAAAAAATCGATGCTTCATATGGACATCTAGACTGCTACGCTCTAAACTAGACTGCTCCCTCGAAGGACAGCTATGTGCAAAGCCACATCTACTATTATACACTAGACTACTCCCTCGAAGGACAGCTATGTGCAAATCAGCATCATGCTACTATAAGTAGACTGCTCCCTTGAAGGATAGCTATACAAATTCAACCTCTATCAGAAGCTTCTCGCATTGATCAACTTCGTGAAGACCTCAAGAAACAAAAAAATGCATATCCCATATAGACTTCCCACATCAATCAGTCTATATCCAGAAAAATAAAAGTAGTACTCAAAAGTACTTTTGAGTCATGGACTCGTCTATTTAGGTTTGGATCTATTTTGTCAGAATAATCACCTTATAACAAGTCCTCTACGCCCCAGCTATACCATCCACCTCACCTCACCATTCTTCACAACAACAAAACTCAAGGGACGTGACGTATATCTGATATATTGTGATAATACAACTCTTTTCACCTATCGACTTCTCGCCTATGCAAGGTACCTAGGGATTCAAGCTCATCCTATGATAATACGTGATTTGTTTAGCTCTTTCCAACTATGGGACATTTTTGCCTCTTTATTACCCGAATCTGGGATTATGTGTTGACCTTGATTAGGACACAGTTCCCTAATGCTTGGGTAAGCTAACCCTCGCTTCACCTTTACCCACACCAACATCCAACAACATTACCCTACCAATATCAAAATTTTTACCAACCAATAAATTTCCTAACCACAACCAAATTGCCTAAATTCACCTCTCCCTGGTCCTAAGGGAGAACTACATCGGTCTGAGGCCCCTCCTTGCTTTGTGCAATGGGCTATGTAGGCAGCACTTAGGAGACATGGGGTCTCCCAAGGTTAGCTCGACCATCCCCTACCATAACCTATCATGCGTGGTGTTTTGCTTAAAAATATAAATGTTTTCGTATATTTATATTGATAACACTCACCTTTGTCCTTTACCAATTCAAAACATTCAAAACACAAACATTTATTATTATTATCATAAACTCAAAATCACCATACATATTCAGTTTTGTTTAGATGTTAAACAAATACATCTTCTATATCATCGACGCATAGGTCGGCATCCTTATTTATTCTTCTACCCCTATGAAATTCACGTAGGCCCCCACGCCTCATCCTAAACTAGATAGTGATGGTGATCATCGACGCCGCTCACCTGGCCTCTCCATCCTCAAAGGTGCCACTACTATTGGTTCCTCCACATTGATCCACCAGATCTCTCCTGTAACATACGAATATGCCCTCTCGCATGGAGGAATCTCACCTCTAGTCTCTCCACTCGTGACTGTGAAACCTCTAACAATCCCATTGTCTCATTCACCTGTGTTTGAAGCTGGTGAACTAAACCCTATGCAGGTGAGTCTCTCTCCACTGTAATCATATCTATGTCAGGATGATCGGCCCTTTCACGTGCACCTCACAGCTCTGTTACCCACCATAATCTATAAGACTCTGTCACTCCTGCATCCATTACCCTGCGATCGGCCACTGTCTCTTCTGGTCCTTCTAGAAGTGCTGGTCATGGAGGTGAGAATGGTGCCTCAGCATCGATCCTCCTGTATGGTCTATAAGCCATGGGTATATCCTGAACAAATCCAAATTATCGTCACACACGATCTAGAGGAATCCTCTCGTACTCACCTGGCTTGTGTCCCGCGATCCACCTTAATCTCTCTACACCCATAAAATCCTCGGCTATGTTTTCCGTCACCATGTAGTTCCCGTACGGCCTCCAACGGATATCCGCAATCGTCACTATCTCCCACATCTGCCTATAATACTCAACATCATCGATCACGGTTTCGGCTCTTGCCTCTTGCTCTGTCTGGACCCATCGTCTGAATCCCAACCTCTGCACTTCTGTCTCTTCTCCCTGGATTGGTCGGCCTATTGGTCGCACACACACAATGTGCTCATAGGCCCAACAATTTAATAAGTATGCACAATCTAGTGTAGTCCTATGATTTCACCTGGATGCCCATAAACCCCTGTATAGCTCCGCGAGATAGGCAGTGCCCATGCAAAAGTAACACTACCTTCTATCATCTCACGAATAATACACATCAATGATTTCGGAAATCTTCCCCCGTTCACCATAGTTAATGCATAATACCCCACCGCTATCATTAATACCAATGCCAAACTTGTTGCCTCAGGGTGTGCCACAAACATTATACCATAAGTGAATGTCAAACCTCGTTGTGTCAAATCTCGTGCGGCTGGACCAAATACTATCGTTATCGCTTCCCGCGCCGCGTTAGGCCCTGCCTGATACACTGGTCTTCCTATAATTGGGAGTCTCAGAATTCGGAACACGTCTTCTAACGTCACTGTCATCTCCCCTGTTGGAAGATAAAAGGTATTCTTTTCAGGATTCCATCTCTCAATCAGCACCTGCAAGATAGCATGATTGCATGTGATCCATGAATAATAGCGGATTCCACTTAACCCCACATGATTTATTAATGCCCACTCAGCTGGTGTTACATCCACTCAGACCCATGACAACAAATTTGGCACCCTATCATTCATCCTCAACCCTGCCTGTGTCTGCACACATTAAACCAACAAACAACAAATCAACAAATAACTTCCAACGTGTTTTTTATCGCAATCTGCAACTTTTCACAGTAACCGATATCGGTTATAGACAACCGATACCGGTTACCTAAATGACACTGGTTATTCCTAAATGATATCGGTCACTTTCAATTCCAACCACCCCGCTCAAAAAAAAAAAAAACACACCACCTATGACAACTTCTGCGCTCGTTTACCCCTCTCTGTACCTATAAACATATCTCAAACACCTGATTACCTACCCTACAACACTCACCCCATCCCCAACTCTTGCCTATCACCTTTCTACCCACTTACCTTACCACATTCTATTTATAACCATGCACAATCTCATTCCAACCAAAACAAATTATACCTCCTGGGGATGCAGCTAGTTTGAGGTGGAACCTGTCTTCCTTCTCCTCTCTGCCCGCTGGATGATTCTCTTTGTTCAGCCATGTTCACCACCCTCTTCACTATAACTTGCTCTGTACGCCTTCTTAATCCAAGCCCACGATCGCTTTACCTGTCTCTTCCTCCTTCTTACTCAATTCTCCCATGCAATTACCCTGTATGGATGCCAAAAAGCCTCGCATCTTCATATTTAACATGTTGCATGACTCTAAAAATAAGAACTTAAGTCACCTCCCAAGCTTTTCTATATTTAGAAAAGCTCGTTTTATCGTAACCGATGTCAGTTACGTAACCGATATCGGTCATATGTGACCGACATCGGTTAAATAACCGATATCGGTCACATATTTCATTTTGCTTGTAGGTCCTTTCTTTGTTTTTTTTGCAAATTCTTGGCGGCGCCCGCCTCTTTTCCCTACATAATGACATAGTTATCAACAATCATCATCATAATACCATCAACACATATGCATATCATCAAACCATCATCAAAATATACATCCAATTCTAATACCATCGACAAAACACATGAAACATTATAATATATGCATCACATCCACAAATATACACACCATATGGATCAACCTCATCATCTATATATATCATCAAAACAGTGTTACAATATACAACTTGCCCTGCATGGGGCCTCTGTAATCCAAAATACAAAGTCGGCACGCAGGCCGCTGTCTCTGTCAAAATCTCGACTCGGCTCGCAGGCCGGCCTCTCATGTCAAAAATATACTCGGCTCACAGGCCGGTATCAACTATACAACATGTACTCGGCTCGCAGGCCGGTATATATAACAAGAAAGAATACATCAATCCTAGGAGGGCACGCAGGCCTCTATATACACACTCGGTTTGTAGACCAGTGTCTCTATCAAAAAAACCCATCTCTGCTCCTGGGGTGACTCAGCTCTCTCCCCCTCCCTCGGCTCATCTCTCAGCTGGCCCCTGTGCCGGATCTCGCCTCCTACCCATCACTGACCCACCGGCTGTGGCTGCGGCCCCCTATGACCGGTGACTCCGGGATGTCTCGGCTCTGTGAGCTGCATATGGCTGATAGTCAGCCCCGGTACCATCTAGTACATCCTGGTAATATTGGGCCTCCACTCTCGCCTCCATGTAGCGGGTTCGTGCCACCATGGCTGGTGGGGATGGTCCCTCGGCTCCTAATATAACTGGGCCTTGTCCTACCTGTAACACCCTGACCTTGCGCCTGTACCTGTGGTGGCGGTGGAGCTGCCATCGGAGCCTGAATAGGGACCTGTGCCTGTGCCTGAACAAGGATCTGGCCCTGAGGTTGTGCCTGTGCATGTACATGTGCCTGTACCTGTGCCTGTCCCTGTACCTATCCCTGTGCCTGGGCCAACTACCCCTGTAGCACTCCGATCTATGCCTGTGCAGTAGTAAGCTACCCCTGTAATAACTGCACCTGGCCCAAGAGACGGTCCCTCTCTGCTATAACAGCCACCAAATCTGGCTGTGCGGGCTGTGCTCTCATGGCTTCCCTCTGCCCTGCCCACCAAACCAAAAATGCACCTGTAACACTGGCGTCATCCACAGTATCATCCGCCGGTCTCTCCGCGACCCAAACTGGGTCCAATGGCTACGGAAGAGGCAGTGGTGCCTCTACATCCTCCCTCCGATACTGTGGGAAGGGAGGTGGCTCATCCTGTCGTAGGCCCAACTGTCGTCATACCCTCTCTAGGGGAATCCGCTCATGCTCCCTGGGTCTCTGTCCAGCTATCCAGAAGATGTATTGGATCCATCGTAGCTGTGCTCGGGCTCCTCCACGGGGCTGATGGCCTCTGTATGGCCTCCATATAATATCCAGTGCGGTCAAGCCCTCTAACATATGTCTGTAGTACGCCACATCTCGCCCTGTGATAACCGCTCGTGGCTGGCCCACGACCCCCAACCACCTCTGAAACCCATACCTATACACTGCCTATGGCCCTGGCTGCTGGGGCAGCCCTACAGGTCGTAAACACACAATGTGCTCGTAGGCCCAGCAGTGTAGCAAGAATGTCGAGCATATCCCGAATTGCCTCATACGGCGATAGCCCCAGAGCTCTCTGTATAGCTGCACCAAATACACCGGTGCCCATGCATAGCAGGTGTGCTCCTCCACCATCTCATGCAATACTCCCATCAGAGCCCGTGGGAAGCGACCTCCCTCTGAGTCCGGGAGGGCGAAGCAGGTGATACCAATCATCATCAGCACGGCAAGCCGTGTCTCCTGTCGATGTACGCGATACATATCACCGTAGCAGATGCTCGCACTATGGTACGTAATCAATGGGGCTGCATCCCCGAATACCTATAGGATGCTATCCATCATTGTCTCAGCATCCACCTGGAACACCACCTCGCCTATGATCGGCAGTCTCAGGATGTGATACACATCCTCTAGTGTGACCGTCATCTCTCCAGTCGGGAGATGGAAGACATTGGTTGCTGGATCCCATCTCTCGATGAGGGAAACCATCAGGATGTGGTCCCTATCCATAGCCCTATATCTCTAGACTCCACCGAGTCTAACCTCCCGCATGATTTCCCACTGTGCTGCAGTCACATGTGGCCGCATCTGCCCCAGTAGAGGCGGCATCCGATCCCGCATCGTCAGCTACTGGCGTGCCTGCAAAAACAACCCACTCCATCAGGCCTACCCTTTACAACACAACTACCTTAACCCTCTATACTCACTCCCCCACCCAATAACCTAATATCACTAGCCCCACCCAACAAACACCTACAATATCCCCTTTACCTATCCCACAACCTACCAACTACCCCACTCATACTCCACCCGCTTTACTCTCATCCTCTAACTATATCCCAACCCATTTAACCCCTCCTAATTCATCCACAACCCATAGCCTATCCTACCACTCTACCTTCTCCCCCTTCACCCCAAAACTCTATCCTACCCACCTACAAAAAATCAATACACCTACTTTCACAACCTTACCTCCTGCCCATGGTAACCGGTACCGATCACCCACGACCGCCGTTGTTCAACACATGACCAACGCTGGTCTCAGAAACCACTATTCTATAGTTGTGACCGATGTCGGTCGCTTAGTGACCGACATCGGTCACTGTGGGATTTCGGGGCCGGATCGAAAACGGCCCCCAAATCCCCTTTTTTCTATTTTTAACCTATCTACCCAGCCCAATTGCCTAAAAACTTACCCACCCTGCCGTGTTGACTTACCTAACATATCTACCCACTCCATTTTATGATTTACCTTCATTTATTCATTATTTTATCACATTTTAGATTCCTACCCCAAAACCCACATCCTAGCTAAATTCATCAACTTCACACAAATAGGGATTTAGAGCCTACCGGTATGACTACACATCGTCGTGGTGGGATAGGTGGTGGTGGTCCAGCTCCTCCAGCACCTCCTGCTCCTCCAGGCTGTGCCATGGCTCTAAATCTCCTTAGCAGGGTCCTCAACCAATCAAACTCTGCCTCCTGATCGCTGGGGCCTACCAATAACTCACTCCTCCACTCAACTAGTGCCAACTCAGCCCACAAACTCAACAAAATCAATTCAAAACTCAGACAAGCAAAAGGTTGGCACTCAAATTGACAATGTGAAAATGACACGCCATATTTTTCTTTTTATAGGTTTTGACCTATAACCGATATCGGTTAGAGCGCGCCCTAAAACACCGATATCAGTCTTCTAACCGATACCGGTCATAACTAACCGATATCAGATTACATGCCTAGTTTTTCCTAATTCCTTGCCCTTATCCACCAATTTCCATTTCTCATCACATCGCCTACCCCCGGCTTTGCTAAATAGCCTTATTTTGAATTCATGGGCCCAACCCAAGGCCGCAACTAACCACTGGCCCGACCCAAGGCCGCAACCAATCAACTTGGCCGACCCAAGGCCGCAACAACCAATCATTTGGCCCAACCCAAGGCCGCAACAAACCAAATCAGCCCGACCCAAGGCCGCAACAAACCAACCGACCCGACCCAAGGCCGCAACCAATCACTTGGCTCAACCCAAGGCCGCGATAAACCAATTGGCCTGACCCAAGGCCATAACAAACCAATCGCTTGGCCTGACCCAAGGCCACCAACCAAACTAACTCATGGCCACCGACCCAAGGACCTCATCCACCAATTTCCACCAATCGACCCACCCGGCTTTGCTAAATAGCCTTATTTTGAATTCACCAACCCAAGGCCCCACTCAATTGGCCGACCCAAGCCGCAACCAACCACTTGGCCTAACCCAAGGCTGCAACAAACCAATCGGCTTGACCCAAGGCCGCAACCAATCACTTGGCCCGACCCAAGGCCGCAACAAACCAATCAGCCCGACCCAAGGCCGCAACAAACCAACCGGCCTGACCCAAGGCCGCACCCAATCACTTGGCCTGACCCAAGGCCACAACCAACCAATCGGCCTGACCCATGGCCACACCAATTAAGTACCTCAACCGAGGCCCACAAATCAAAAATTCTCTCCACCCATCATTTACCTGTTTGTTCAATCGAGCTCACCTGTTCGTGTTTTAGCATGACTAGGATACTTGACTTGTTCAGCCGACCAGCTTTGCCTAGACCAAGACCGTGATGTTTATTTCAACCAAACCAACCATTTGGTACTGCCGAACATGCCTAAACGTTCTGGTACCTTACCCGTTATATCCCCTGGAGCTACTTCCTATGCCTTGGATACGAGGATTATATCAGCCTTGTTTGGATAAACTATCGACCTTTGCCTATGACATTGCTTGTTTGCTCTTCAAATCATGTACCCTGGTTGCACTACTGCATTTCAACATGCGTCTGCTTCCTTGAACTTACCCCACCATCTTACCATCTCATCATTACCCTTTATCAACCCTATCCCTGATTTTACGTCGCCTCAATCTATGATAGATTTGAGGGGGATTACCTATACCCTTAACTGGGGCAACCACTTCTTATTATTGTCAATGCAGCTTTACAAGAAAAGCTACACAACAACAAGGGGCACATGTAGACACCAAATTTGGGTCTTACGACCCCTTGTACCCCGCATCTCATCCTCGCAACCTAACCCTACCTCACCACCTAAACCTTGCACACTTAATTATTTATTAATTACCTTATAATTAATAAATCCACATCTCCAACCCTGCCACCTCACCTCGCCACCTCACCATGACCTAGCCCTAACCCTAAACCAACCTAATTAAGACCTATTGACTTGGTCTAGACTCACACCCATGACTCATCACCCCTCACCCGCACCAAAATGAGCCTAATAATGACTTGACCAAGCCCACAACTGATCCCTTGGGAGAAAAGGAGGGAAAGTTGGCTATTTTACTAAAAATAGCCACTTTGACCTAACCGACATCGGTTCCTACTCGACCGCCGTCGGTTACGTAACCACCATCGGTTCCCTGTTAATGACCTCCCCCAACCAAAAAGAGAGGATCCGGAATTCATTTGGGCAGGCGAGAAGTGAAACAAGTAGAAGAGGTTGCAGAGAAGGATCGAGCCCAAGACTGTAACTGAGCAACTGGATCGCTGTCACACTCATTCAAGCATTGGAAAAGACTGAGGATAGCTTCATCAGCTCACTTTTCAATACCGGATCATCCCAACTAAGCCTTACTATCACCACCACATTCCTTGGACCTATATCTTCATCAGGAACTAGTAAGTAGTATCTTGTAGTTCTTTGTTATCATTTTTCTTTAATTCATATTAAAAGGGGAACTGACCACCTTTGAAAGGAAGTCTCATATTTCCTGGGCCTAAGGCAGTTCCCTCACTTATTGTCTAACTAAGATCTGGTGGTCTTGTATTCTTACTTACATAGGTAGTCCTTCCTAGACAAAAAGGAGTTCTTCACAATCGATCTGATCCCTCTATCGGTACGCGCCCACCTTCCCAACACTCAACAGGTATTCCTCCTAGCCCTAACCCTTATCTGTTTCTCAAGAGAATGAAAGGATAGAAGCAACTCTATTCTGGAACTCAAATTCTGTGTGAAACAGTTGTATTTAATTTTATAATTCCTAAGGTACTAATTGGTACATTTATTTAATTGAAAGATCTTGTGGTACTATTTGATTCTAGTATAAGATATTTGTGATTATATAGTATCAAAATAACTGCATTGATCTTATTACTATAAGTTGATAATGGGAAGAATTATAGAGTATCAATATAACTAATGACCTTACTATTGTAAGTCTATAAAGGAAAGATTTTTGGATAAATTGTTACATACTCTATTTCACTTGCAATACTATTCTTGAGTGAAAATATATTTGACGGAAGTGAACAATAATGTATATGAAAAGTGTTCATTTCTAGATATGTTGACAACTATTATTTTGTGTCCTAGTAGGTCATTTATGTAATTCTACATAATGGCATAAGCATATTAAGGGGGAAATAGGTATTATCATGCCAATTATTTCAAACTAACCGTTGTTAACATTTTGTAGATAGAGTACTTTAAGTCTGCAAGGTGAATGATTGATGTAGCCTAGAATTTACCAGTAAAAGCCCAAGAACACTGGTACATCACTCAACCTAGACTGAGTTCTCACCTGAAGCGCAGAAAGGTACTAGGCCCCTCGTTAGGGTTGGTATTATAGAATGTTAGCATGATAAAGACTTAAAGCATTCAGATCTATGACTAATATATCGTTCTACAATACATATTCAGATCTAGATCTTCAAGTATCATGAATCAAACAATAATCATAACAAGAAAATTCATGTAGTAATAAACTATAACCATGATTAACACCTTGATTCATTCAATATCCTCCATTATATTAAATGCAGTAATACACATAAGCTTCTTACAATAATGGAATCATATGCTCATGCGTATACAAATCTGATAGTGTAATCTCATAGTAATCTAGTCCTTACATATGTATCCTCACATACCTATACTATTCATAGATCACTACATATCTATAAGGGTGGGGAATTTCCCTTAACCACTTATCTAATCGCAAAATAGGTCACATGCTATTATTAGCCACTTGTCGTTTACAATAATAGCCACACATGTAAGTGTTCTAATAATAGACTTCTTCTAGTTAACTGTCAGTAGTAAATCTATTCTCAGCCTATACCCATTCAAAGCGCTTCATATCTGATCCTCCAAAAATAGCCAATGCGTGTCAGACATAATTTTCAAGACCGGTTTATGTTTTTTGCATGCCATCTTCCAAAAATATATCCTTATCATGTAAATGGCTAAGTCATGAATTTGCCTCTATCCTCAGCGTGTGATTCCTTCCTGATCCTTCTACACTTTTAAATGTGCTCTACTCTTCCATACGAACCTTCTATATGTTCTTTTCTAAGTACCATACTCTAACTGATCAATAATGATGATGAAATAAATTAGTTTATCAATTTGATTAATTACGTTTTTATTGTGTTGCGTAGTGAAATTGTAACTGAGTGAAATATTAGTGTACTACTTAAATGATTGAGAGGCTAAATTAGCCATTTCTATTAATATTTGTTTTCAAAAGGAAATGGGTAAGTGCACCAAGATGGTGGACAATTAAGTGGACATAAAAACCTAAAATTTAGGTACCACGAGCATGATTTATAAACTACAATTGTGGTTTTTAAATCGCGCTCGTGTAGCTATTTTTATAGGCTCGGTGATTTTTGAACCTAAAAACATGATCATGGTTTCCAAACCGTGAGTGCATTTTAAAACCATGTTTGCATTTTGAAACCGCGATCGTGGTCCTCTGAGACCAAAAAAATAGACCCGCGACTCCTCATTTTCCCTTATTTTTCCTTTCCAATCGCGATTTCTCCTAGACCTTTGACACTCACGCTTTGAATACCCCCTACAAATTACTCTTTGGACTTATGGATCGTGATAGTTTCAACCATGCCACCAAGACAAAGAGGTGATCCCTTGATTTTGATCAATTTGTTTGCATTTAAGGTTATTTTTTGTGATTTTCATAGGTTTTTCAATTTTTTGTTTATGTATATAATTTTTTTGTTTTCTCAGTAGCTCGGCAAGCTCGTAATCCTACAAACCATCAAAATATTCCTCAAAAACCTCCAAACAATCCTCAAAACCGTCTAAACATTCTACAAAACCCTCCTCCAAATATAGATCTACCTCATTTGGTTCCTTCTGTCCCCACAAAACCAACAGGAAAACAAGTTGATATCGTTGGAAAAATATAACAAAATAAAATTCCCATTGAGAACCTTATTCAGAATATAAGACAAAATCATGCCATAAATCTATCCCACATGACTTTAGCCAACACACTGCAAACATTGATTAATGAAGTTGACTCCATAACCAACCAAATAGAAAGATGTTAATGAAGTTGATTATAGGTAGTGGTATGTAAATAAATTATCCCATGCAGCCGTAAAAGACAAAATTGGAAAATACCACATTTGTGCATTATTTACTGACCCAAGAACCAATGCCCCCCATAGTTACTTGCAAACGGTTTCCAATCCATTGGTGCCATGATGACCGAATCAAGAAGTTTTTTTGGGACCGATGGTGGATGGTTTTTTATTATCCACCGTGCAACAACAATGAGGTTTCCCTCTATTTTTTGAAGAAATTATATTGCGAATTCATGCTTAATGAGGTCCCAAATTATTTTGAATTTTTTAGATTTTTATGGCTGAGGTGGTGGCTCGACATAGAGTAGACCTGGTGCACACGTAGGTCAACCAAGTATCCCCCATGCCACAAAACCCCCACTACCTTCATTTATCCCTCCTACAGTGAAGAAGGATGTGGATATTGACACACTACATGCATTGAGGGAGCTCACTAACACTCTAACCCAACATAGTGAGCAGATTACATTTGGTGATGTTGGTGGAGGCACCAGTTCTAGCACACCACACCACTGTGGATCATGTGGTGCTATATGCACTGCAGGTGAGACATCATTTGCTAGATCACATGATTTATTTTCTCTATATGAGATGATGGTGGATGCTTTTGGAACTGGTGTAAAGGATCTTGGTCTTTTATAGGTAAATGTCAAATAAATATTTAATATATATATAATAGTTTAATTCATGTTTGAGATTTTAATATACATGTATTTCATTATCCGTTATGTACATACATGTAAAAACTAATTTTTTATTTTATTTTAAATAGCATCAGCTGGTGAAGGAAACATCTAGCGTCGACATTCTAGTTACTGCAGCTAGGCATGTTACAAACATAAGTTTCAAGTTGTACTTAAATTTCAAATTTCAATTGATTGTTCACTTTTATTATTATAATGTTTCACCTGTACATGTACATATTAATATATGTTTATCTTTTATACATGCAGGATCCTGGTGGGTCATCATCTTCTCTAGGAATAGAGGTTATTGGCACACCTCACGTGACATTTACGCAGGTTAGTTTCTCTTTACACTTTGTTTCTAATTGTGGAAGTTCATGTGGATTATGCTTTGGCTTTGTTATGTGGCAGTCATGTAGAGTAATATTGATTTGTACATGTTTTTTGTATAGCTTATGACTGCCAAAGAGACTCCTTCATATATGCAGACTGTGGAGGCTGCTGTAGATACTGCCATAACATCTACAGATCCACTAAGGTACAATTTTTCAAATTTGTTAAATTTATTTAGGAATTATTTCTTATTAATTAAATATACAATATCAAATTTTGTACACATGAAATATTTAATTTGAAATTTAATTATTTGTATGTAGCTTACCTCTCATGAGTCTATTATTGTCCCTGTCATGCGTCAATGACAAATTGATAGGGATCATGACATTGCGGTAAGATTTCACATGCATTTTAACTAAATTCCAAGTCTCTAAATTTTGAATGTATTTTAAAAATATGGGTGTTAAAAACTTATTATTTATGAATGTGCAAGTTAGGCTGCAGGTCTTCTTAGAGATGCCTAGGACCATATGGATGAAATCCGTAGTGGCATCTCCCTCCACTACATCCCCAGGTCATGGACATGCTACTTCTAGCAGGGTGAAGAGAGGGAAGATGTTTCATGATTAGATTCATAGGACGTGGATGTACATAGATGTATTTATTGGCCAACTAGTCCTAGTTCATGATTCTTCATAGGACATTATATATATAGCCTTATGTGACTGCATGTGGTCCTATATGTATGACACACTTAGTTCAAGATGTACACATGTTATGAACTCATATTTTTAGAGAGGTGCGTTTAGCACACTTATTTTGATACATTATATATCCATGTGTTGGTTTTCATAACGATATTACTTCTATGTTTGATTCAAATTCATTACACATGATATCCTTCTATGTATGTATATTCTATGTATATTAATTCTATATGTATGTTTGATTTAAAATTAAAAAACTATGGTGCAACATATATGAATATAACGTTACTATGGTGCAACATTGCATGGTACAATTGTTAAGAAATTAAGGGAAACATGTGTATTCCTCCATCAACATGGGAAACTTATCATTTTCCTTTTAAGTCATGAAAAAATATTTCATACCTTGAATCTTGAAATAAGATGTCTTCCCTTGGGTCATTTGGTTTTTGAACTATGTATTTAATTTTATTTATCAGAAGGATATTAATCATTTTACCATTGATAAGTATGGTGGTGTATAAATAATCCATCTTTATATCCCCACCAATATCGTGACATAAAATTTGGCTCAACAATGTACCATACGTAGCTAGCATGTCTTCCACAAGTATTTCCATCTTGATTTTCTTATCAGGGAAGTCTACAAATTTTGGCTTGAGAATATTTCACCTGGCTGAAAAAGAGGTAAACTTTTTTTCATGTAGTAACAATAGCCAATAGCAAGGCTGAGAGTAATACCAATAGATTTAGAAAATTTTATAAGCATGACATTGTCAAAGGTGCCAGAGTCAATAATGTAATTATTCAGTTTATAGGTCCATTGACAAAAAGGAAAGATAGAAAGGTTCTTATTTCCTAGAAGTGGAGGATTTTAAGGAAAGAAGGTTCTAGGAATGAGTGGTACTAGAAGTGGGAAGTGATTCTTTAGTGTTGTTAGGATTCTTGGAACATGTATTTTTACTACTTCCTTTGATAAACTAGACGAGGATTAAAGTGTTTTGCTTGGGAAGTAGAAGAAGAGGCTTATTTATTTTTTTATGAGTGGGTGAACACTAAACAAGAGTAACTATTCATATCATCTATCTAGATTATTCAGGATCTTTGTTAGGTGAGTATTCACAATAACCAATAATTGCATAACCATCTTCTTCTTCTCTTTCAATTTCTTGAAAAATTTGTAATTGTTGAAAATTTTGAAAAAGTTATAATTGTTGAAAAAGTTGTAATTGTTGAAAAAGTTAAAAAAAGTTGTAATTGTTGAAAAAGTTGTAATTTTTGAAAATTTTGAAAATAGTGGGTCGTGGTACACAACCAACTACTTGGAAAAGTCTGGGTGGCTAGGTGAACACTAGAGGAGGCGTTGTTTTGTTGCATGACAACGTCGTTGCTTCCGGGCTACCTCGTTCGGGTGTAGTTCCTTAAGATCCCTGAGACCAAAAAATCATTTAACTTTGATGGGTGACTACGAAAATTCCATGGAACCTAAGGACATCTTGTTTGATCCTACACCTTGGTGTGGGGACCCTCTATAATAGCCTATCTTGATTTTTTACTTCTCCAATCGGTGCTCTCGCTGCCCTATTATTTGCAAACACGGCGAATAGTGTAGTTTGAGACAATGTAAATATGTCAAATGGTATATTTTATAAACGGTGGGTTGTGGCACCAAAACAACTGTGTGGACATGTCTGAGTGGCTAGGTGAATGCTAGAGGAGGCATCTTTTTGGTGCGCGAAAACGTCATTGCTTCTGGGCTACCTCGTTCAGGCAGAGTCCGTTAAGAGCCCTGAGACCAAAAAATCATTCAACTTCGACGGGTGACTACTTAGACTCCATGGCACCTAAGGACATCTCATTTAATTCTACACCTCAGCGTAGGGACCCTCTATAATATTCTGTCTCAGTTTTTTCCTTCTCCAATCGGTGCTCTCGCTACCCTATTGTTTGCAAACGAGCCGAATAGTGTAGTTTGAGACAATGTAAGGATGTCGAATGGTATATTTTGTAAACGGTGGGCTGTGGCACCAAACCAAATGTTCAGAAATGTTTGGGTGGCCAGGTGAACACTAGAGGAGGCATCATTTTAGTGCATGATAATTTCATTGCTTCCGGGATACCTCGTTCGGGAAGAGTCCTTTAAAATCCCTAAGACCAAATAATCATTCAAATTCAACGGGTGACTACGTAGGCTCCATGGAACCTAAGGACATCTCATTTGATCCTACACCTTGGTGTAGGGACCCTCTACAATAGACTATCTTGGTTTTTTCTTTCTCCAATCGGTGCTCTCGCTGCCCTATTGTTTGCAAACGCACCGAATAGTGTAGTTTGAGACAATGTAAGGTTGTCAAACGGTATATTTTGTAAACGGTGGGTCGTGGCACTAAACCGACCATATAGACACATGCGGTTGGCTAAGTGAATGCTAGAGGAGGCATCATTTTGGTACGTGACAACATCGTTGCTTCTGGGGTACCTCAGTCGAGCGTAGTTCCTTAATAGCCCTGAGACTAAAAAATGTTCAAATTCGACGGTTGGCTACGCAGACTCCATGGTACCTAGAGATGTCTCATATGATCCTACACCTTAGTCTAAGGACCCTCTACAATAGCCTATCTCAGTTTTTTCCTTCTCCAATCGATGCTCTCGTTGCCCTATTGTTTGCAAATGCACCGAATAGTGTAGTTTGAGCTTGCGTAAGGATGTCAAATGATATATTTTGCAAATGGTGGGTCATGGCACCAAACTGAAAATGCTGACACATCTAGGTGCCCAGGTGAATGCTAGAGGAGTCATTATTTCAGTGTGCAAAAATGTCGTTGCTTCCAGGCTACCTCGTTTGGGCAAAGTACCTTAAGAGCCCTGAGAAAGAAAAATTGTTCAACTTTGACAGGTGACTACGCAGACTCCATAACACCTAAGGATGTATCGTTTTATCCTACACCTTGGTGTAGGGACCCTCTAAAATAGTTTGTATCAGTTTTTTCCTTCTCCAATCGGTGCTCTCACTACCCTATTGTTTGGAAATGCGTTGAATAGTGTAGTTTAAAATAATTTAAGGTTGTCAAACGATATATTTTGTAAACGGTGGGTCGTGGCTCTAAATTGGCTATGTAGACACATTCTAGTGGATAGGTGAACACTATAGGAGGTGTGTTTTAGTGCTTGACAATGTCATTGCTTCTAAGATACCTCGTTCGGGCGTAGTCCCTTAAGAGCCTTGAGACCAAAAAATAATTTAACTTCGATGGGTGGCTATGCAAAATCCATGGCACCTAGAGACATCTCGTCTAATCCTACACCTCAGTATAGGGACCCTCTACAATAGCTTGTCTCGGTTTTTACCTTCTCTAATTGGTGCTCTTTCCACCCTATTGTTTACAAACACGCTGAATAGTGTAGTTTGAGCCGGTATAAGGTTGTCAAATGGTATATTTTTCAACTGGTGGGTCATGGCACCAAAACAACTATGCCAAAAAATATAGGTGGCTAGGTGAATGCTAGAGGAGGCATCGTTTTGGTGTGTGACAACTTCATTGCTTTCGGGCTACATTGTTAGGGTGTAGTCCCTTAAGAGCGCCCTGAAACCAAAAATTTGTTCAACTTCAACGGATGGCTACGCAAGCTTTGTGGCACCTAGAGACATCTCGGCTGATCTTACACCTTTCTGTATGGACCCTATACAATAGCCTATCTCAATTTTTTTCTTCTCCAACTGGTGCTCTCACTGCCCTATTGTTTGCAAATGCACCAAATAGTGTAGTTTGAGCCAGTGTAAGGCTATCAAACGGTATTTTTTAAAAATGGTGGGTCATGGCACTGATTTGACTATGCAGACACATCTGAATAGCTAGGTGAATGCTAGAGGAGGAATATTTTTGGAGTGCGACAACATCGTTGCTTTCGGGCTACCTCATTCAGGCGTAGTCTCTTAAGAGCCCTGAGATCAATAAATCATTCAACTTCGACGGGTGACTACGTGCACTCTGTGGCACTTAAGGATTTCTTGTTTGATCCTATACCTCAATGTAGGGACCCTCTACAATATCATGTCTCAGTTTTTTCCTTCTCCAATCGGTGCTCTCGCTATGCTATTGTTTGGAAATGCACCGAATAGTGTAGTTTGAGCCAGCGTAAGGATGTCAAACGGTATATTTTGTAAATAGTGGGTCATGGCACCAAACTAACTACATGGACACATCTAGGTGACAAGTTGAATGCTAGAGGAGGTGTCATTTTGGTGTGTTACAATGTCGTTGCTTCTGGGCTACCTTGTTTGGGCGTAGTCTTTTAAGAGCATTGACACCAAAAAATAATTCAACTTTTACGGGTAACTACACACACTCTGTGGCACCTAAGGATGTCTCATTTTATCCTACAGCTTAGCATAGGAACCCTCTATAATAGCCTATCTCAGTTTTTTCCTTTTCCAATCAGTGCTCTCATTGCCCTATTGTTTGTAAATGTGCCAAATAGTGTAGTTTGAGCCAGTGTAAGGCTGTCAAACAGTATATTTTTTAAACAGTGGGTCATGGCACCGAACTAACTACGTGGACACATCTAGGTGGCTAGGTCAATGCTAAAAGAAGCATCATTTTAGTACACAACAATGTCGTTGCTTCTGGGCTACCTCATTCGGGTCTAGTCCCTTAAGAGCCCTGAGACCAAAATATCATTCAACTTCGACGGGTGTCTACGCACACTCTGTGGCACCTAGATATGTTTCATGTAATCCAACACCTTGGCACATGGACCCTCTATAATAGCCTATCTCAGTTTTTTCCTTCTCCAATTGGTGCTCTCGCTGCCCTATTGTTTGCAAACACACCTAATAGTGTAGTTTGAGACAGTGTAAGGCTATCAAATGGTATATTTTGCAAATGGTGCGTCATGGCACAAAAATGATTGTGAACACGCATAGGAATGGTCCTGTAAACACTTAGGGAGGTATCGTTTTGGTTCTCTAAGCTCCAAGTCCTTCTAGGCTACCTCCTCTGAAGCCAAGAACCCCCTCCATAGGTACATAAATCATTGTTAATTGCTTCTCTTTTCTTGTAAAACAATAAAAGCTTCTCTTAGCTTCGATAATTTATAATTATCTACAAATAGTGTCAACCATGTGAAGGTGAAATATTTTCTGGCACCACTAAGCTGCATATAAAAGTCTTAGTCAAAGAAATTTAAATTTCAAATCAAAACCATGCTAGATATATACAAAATACACAAATTTAATAAAATATATGAACTTAAATTTATATAACTAACAAATTTATATATACCATAGAAATTATATATACCAGACATGAAAATTGTAAATTCATTCCAATGAACCATTAGGATTGGATCTGCTCTAAATAGCAGACAAGATTTCTTCATGATCTGACTCTCGAACCTTCCAAAGAATCTTGTTATTAGGCCTTCCTCGATATCTATATAGTTGAATATTTGTCATTAGAACTAGATGCGAATATAAGAGTATTTTTCTGTGTGTCTCAAAGTCTTAAAACACCCAAACATAGGAGTTTTTTAATGGATACCGTCGAAGCCAAGTTCTAGTAACTACCACTGACCATGTAGGGTACTCAATATCTTCACCATCTATAATAGGAGAATTCAAATTCTTTCTTTCCTCGATGTAACGACATAAGAAATAGTCTGTTCCTTCTTCATTGTCTTCTATTGCAATAACTGTAAACACATGTCCTACAAAAAAAAGGTTTCAACTCAAATTTAAATTGTACATATTAAATTTTCAATGGACATAACTCAATACAAAAATTGTAAATAACCATAAATACCTTATCGCACCAAAATCAAATTTTCATCAAATTCCTTGGATGTTAAATATTCGTCTACAGAAACAATTTGTAATGCTTGTGGAGGTTGATAACTAGGAAGCAGAGTTAGAGACCTACAAATCCATCCATCTACACATTCTTGTGAATCACACTCAGCAGTGAAAAATTCAATACAAGATGCAAAAAAACATGTCAACTTTCTTGTCCATGTGGCCCATGAAGTAGTGTTTGAGCTAAAAAATGAGTGCATATAACTAGATCCATTGAGTGTCATATAATCCTCATTGTTAGTAATTTTTTGTTCCTCTATCGACCAAAAATATATGTAAACCATGGAAATTTCTTGAGAACTTTGGGCCATGTTGTCAATACACCATTCCATTATGCTCTTTGCATCTTTCAATTTAGCACCATATTTGTAGTTCAACTCTTCTCTTGCAAGAGCGTTTCTCACACATGCCCCTGCACCGTCATGCTCTACTTTTCTATGTCCAACCTCAGTGAAACTCCAAATATGTTGCACACCCATCTTGACGTGCATCCTTCTCATCCAATAAAACATCTATGCATTCTTAAATTGAGATGTGTAATTATCTAACCATAAATAATGTTGTTTTAAGTGGATGTCCCTATCAGACAAGTTTCCATAAAAACTGGAAACACCCTTACACAAATTTAGTAGAATGAGTACGATCATCACTGATATAAAAGTGGTACTCTCTTAAAAAATTTCAATCATTCTCTATACTATTAGGAGAATGTATAAATTCTATATGCACAAAAATGGAAACTTGTACTGAGTTGTAATATTAGGATTAAACCTCCATTTGTGGTTGCAATGTGTAATTCTCTATAAAATTTACCACTGAAACAATAGTACCAATAGGAAATGTGTCTTTGCATATCTTGAACTATTCATCCAACCATGGAGTTCTATGTGTATGCCTAGCATACTCATAAATAATTTTATTCTTAAATTTTCTCATAAATTAAAAAACAGGCATATGTTCTGTAACTAGCTCACACCATTTAGACTCTTTTCCATCTTTCAACTGGTATGCAACTGATTTATATTTATCAAACTCAACTAAATTATTTCCTATTGCACCTTCAATTTTCTCATGGATGTAACTTTCCAATTTAGGTAATCCGCCACATGTACCACAACTTCCATCTAAACAATCCTGACTATAAAGAAATTGTCTAACTTTTTCACAAAATATCGTAGGAATGAAATTCCTAGAAGATATTGATGGAACTTGAACACCACATTCCAATAACATAGTATTAGAATGAAAAATAGAATGAATACATAAAAATTTAGCACAATGCATAGAAAATTCAACATGTTGCCTACAACAACAAGTAGTGCAAGTGTAAATGATTTTCACATAGAATGATTTTAACATTTCAAAAAAACATTGAATAATTTTAATTTCTAGATGATCTTGTTCAAACTTATGAAAAAATTGAGTTTGATTCATATCTTTGAAATGCTTTGGATGTGATTCACAATTAATAGAACCAATTATTTGTTTTACAACATCTCTTATATTAGGTGAAACTCTAGTGTTATCATGCAAAAATTGAATAACAAATTCTCTTATAGCATCAATATTATATTTGTCCTTGCGTGGTGCTCTAGCAGAAAATGCCTAAAAATCAGTGTTATTGAGTGATTGAAGGATATTACGTCTTTCAATTGCTTTCATTAGAGTTTTTCAATTAACTTGCAACATTCGACTTGTTTGCATAATCAAACATTGTTTTTTATTGATTCACTTACAACACTAGTAGCAAGTACACGACACACAATATTACTATCCCTAGTGTGTCTCTTGACACCAACAGTGTGATATGCATCATGAAGGTTTTCAACAATTGTAGAGGTTTAACCACGTAGATTAGATGTTATCAATCCTAAGGTGTTTAATGTAGGTCTCATTTTATTCAGTTTCATCAAACTAACCAACAACTGACATCTTTGGGAATCATTTAAATTTTCAAAATGATTATCCCAAATTTCAGTGGCTTTTCTTCTAATTTTCTGTTCATAATTTTTGTCATACATTGGTTTCAAAATGTTTTCATCAATTTTAATAAAATAATTAAGTTTCTTATGGAAAATCCTAGGAGGTGTTTTTGTCAAATTTTTCTTGTCTACAGTTTCAACCTGAATTTCTATATTCACATTTTCATTGTCTCCTTTAATTTCAACAATTGCTACATCATGAGTATTTAATTCTTCTTCAACATTGATAGTAAAAACATCTTCATCACAAGTATTTGATTCAACTTCAACATTGACAGTAGAAACATTACCCGGTTCCTCATTGCTTACAATAGTAGGGGTTGAAGATGAACCTCTTCTTGATTCACAAAGATTCTGCATTCGCTCAACATTTTGAAATATGTTTGCCTCTAATTCGTTCGGTGTTTTTTTACTTAATGACTTCCTTTTTTGACTTTGTTTCTTTTCTCCCATGATGTTTTACTTCCGATGATAAGAAAAATGTGTAGAAAAATGAAAGAATTTCATAGTAATTCATACAGTAAATTCAAACAGTAAAAATTACATGGTAATTAGAACATTGGGATGCGTATAAATATGATTTATGAACCACGATCATGCTTTATAAATTGCACTCGTGGTTTATAAAGTGATCGCGGTTCTTGTTTAAAAAACCGTGATCATGGTTCTATCTGTATTATCAAATCCAACCCTAAGGCTTGGGAAATATTTGTTTTGCCCCAACCAAAGCTATGGAAGGTCATTATGAAGTGTAAAGGGTCAAAAAACTTCAAATTTTCTCTTCCACAGACTTGAACCATCCTAAAAAATTGAAAATTTTTCACAAAAATGGTGCCATCGTATAGGGGAGACTATTAGCTTTGTAGAAATATTGATTTTAAAGTGAATATATTAAGATAAATATCATTTTATAATTTTTTACTAACAATAGGTCTTTAATACATTTTTTCCCGCGAATGTTCATGTCTACGTTTAAGACTACAAATTTTTTTTCGCTTATCAAAATGTGATAAAACTTATACCATCCCAAGTACGGAGAAATTATATACATGTTAAAATAAATATTTGATTTCGATATTTTTTGATATAGTTATGGCGGGAAAACAGAAAGCGCTCCGTTTTCTAAATCTTTAGACCACTTTCATGGAAAAAATCATAAAAAAAAATTCTTAAAAAAATACAAAATAAAATCCATCCCAAGATAGACAACTACATCTAACTTTTCACCAAAGGAAAAAAAAAATAACAAGATTTGGTCATCCAAATTGCAGGCAAACGGACTACAATCTTATAGGTTTTTTCAAAAAAAAAAAAACCAAGTCATATAATTTTAAGTGTTTAATATAGCTAAACTTGTCCATTTTTTTTTTAAATAGTATTTTAGAAAATAGATTTTGGATTCTACGATTCTTATTTATATAAATATTTCTAATTTTGAGTGCATGTATTGCTAATAATCCCTACAAGTTGAGATTTTGATATTTTTTGCAATATGGTGTCCACTTATGACCCCTTTTTGTCCACCATCTTGGTGCACTTACCCAAATGAAAAAGATGTACTCTATATTTAATCAAGTATTGATTTACATCAAAAAATTAAATGGGAAGGTTTTTTTATGTCATTGGATTGTATGATTGTCCAAACTTATATGGAATAATATAAGGTATTCTTAAATAAATAATTATAATGTATTTAAGAAGGATACATGCATGTTTACATTATTAATGGTTTTTTTGGGTTAATAATATACTACGGTGATTAGGAATTGAATACAATATATATTTTAAGTGGTTTATGAGTAACTCAATTACATATTATTTACTTATATGTATTATGTATTACTGTATAATAATTGGATTTGATCCTATTAATTATTATTATAGATCTAATACTTTACTAGTACAAATAGATTAATTATGTTCTGTTGAATTAATACAAAAGGCTGGTTTAAATCTACATCTAGTAAATATAATGACCATGATGGAATGACTCTAAACATGCAATTAATTACGTAAATTCCTCATTTTGTATCCTTAGGTTTGAATCCTATGTACAATATTGTATCTCTACGAAATGAAATTACTATGCTAAGTTGCGAAGGTTGTTGTCCTATCCAATGAATAACTCATGACCAAATTATGCTATATATGAGTCAGAAATAGATTACATGATGATATAAGTTGTTGCATGAACTATTTCTATCCCATATGCAACCTAAGTCGACACAAACATGTCCAACGTACAAGCTGAACAAGTTTGCACCTTTGTATGGATTGGAATTAAATTAATTTTAATTAATTGATTAAATTCTGATAACAGAACTAAGTGGCATGGTGATGGGACATCTTTCAAAGACTTTGACCATGTAGTCTAGAAACAGATCATGCAATTCATGACTCATAAACTTTGGCCGAATTAGTATACGGTAGTACACTGTCAGGTTCACCTAGTTCTAACTAAGTGTCTAATTCCTGATGGGATTCAATTGAATGAAATTCCGATAGACACTTAGAACACCACTTGTAAATCAATTCCGAGAAGGGAACTACTGCTGTAATTGTATACTGACTCGAAAGAGTTTTCTATGGGGGATCGATTAGGATCAAGTTGAACCATAATCTTGAACATGTTTTATGAAATTTCTATCTGAATAATTATAATTATATTATGTTGGATTTAAATGTTAGTTTTACATTTAAATCATTAAAACAATCTGTTTAAATTTGGAAACACACAAAAAAAATTCCCTTGTATTTAAGTGTTAAAAATAGGATGTTACAAGTACAAAGGCATGGCTATGATTAAGGTGGAGCACACAAAGCATGAGTAGTGGGAACTTAAGAATATGGTTGAGCCTGAACTTCGGCCTATATTAGTAACTACACATGTAGAATAAAAGTGCACATGAGTAAGGAAGGGAAAGACCTCTCATCAAAAGGGAATAAGTTATACATGCAAAAGTATCCAAACACGACTCAGTAGAAGGAAGTGTATCAGGGAACTATGGGTGTTTTCAGAGAACTGCAAGGAAATATTTATCACCTAAAATAACAAACATGTGAGAGGGAACACACAAAGAGTATTGAGCTACCACAAAATGATATTGATGACCTTAAGGAATTTTTCAGGATGTTAAAACAAGAGAACATCATCCCTTTGATGGGGGAATGGTTTCGAGACAAGGTACCATGCATAGGTGTGGAAAGAGAGTTTCATGTTCTCCATGAAAATTTACCACCTCAGGACCATGAATATGAAAAATATATCACACTTGATGCAGTGATTAATGAATGGTTAGTGAGTAATACCTTGATTAATGAAATAGTGTGGAAGTGAATGTTCTCACCCTTGATGCATGGAACCAAATGGGAAGGAAACCATTATAGCCATCTTCAAATGTGTTGTATATGGATGATAAGACAAGGACCATGCCCATTGGGGTATTGAAGGATTCTTTAGTCACTATTCAGAGAGATAAATGTATAGGTGATTTTGAAGTGTTAGAGCTTGATGAGGTAGATAATTTCCCCGTGTTACTTGTACATCCTTAGTGTTATGCTAATAATGCAGATTTTTTCATTTAACAAGATATCTCATTTTTGAGAAAAAGGATGAGTGTCTTATGATACCCTTGGATGATTGAAGGATTTTCCTTATACAGATCCTATAAATGAAGAGGATATCAAAAGAATTTATGCACATACATATGCATGACCCTAAGAACATGGAGCCATCTAAAGAGGGCATGCTTCATTGGGAAGATGCAAAATTTATTAGTGATACTACCAGCATTGGTTATGATAATTGGTCTCATAGCACATAAAAATGGTGGGTCGTGAGGTATGAGGATGAGTGACTAGGATGATAATATTGCACACAATAAATTGGATGGGCAAGGAAATATTTCCAAAGTATACTAGAGAGGAGAAGCCTAAGTAATTCTTTCATGTGATGGAGGAATAATGGTTGTAATGAGGGTGATAGGAGAAATATGATGGTATGCACATTACATGGGATTACAGTACGCTAGTGGGAAACACATATAGATAGTTTATTGGGATGGCGTGATATTAGGGTGGTATTTTTGACAAAGGTTTTATAAGGAATAATAACCCTTCAGTAGTATTGGATTATGATTGAAAAACCCCTCCTTTGGTACATATTCACAGTTGTGAGTGAAGATAGACACAAGGGAAAGATGCATTTCCACCATCTATATGGGTACACAAGTTTTACTCCACTTTGCATGGATGTGCATGTACTTGGTATGTGCATGTTGAGTTAAAGTAGGAGACAACAAGCTGGTGTAACCTGACTAAAGGTATTGTTCAAACTTTTGACTATTTTTATATTAAGTCTCAAGTTCATGAAGACTTATAGATTATGAGGTGCATCACATTGGGGGATAGTGTGAAAGATGAGGATCTCATGATCAAGTTTTTTGGTTGATGCTGAGGTGTGTGAGGACCTAGTATAAATGAAAGAGACACAGTTTTGGCATGTGTGGAAAGCAAAAGAAAAGTGAAAACTTGTCTTCCTGATAGATGATGAGGAGGTTGAAGACCTAGATATTAAAGATACAAATGGTACTTGTGAGGTGATGGACTTTGAAGATGAGCAGGTGCGTGAATACCATGTGCCTTTAAATCATAAGAAAGTGAACATTGGGGCTGAGGATGTGCCTAATGATGACATTATTGGTTTCAACCTGAAATTACAAAGATTATTGAACCATTATGTGAATTTCAAGACCTGTTTCCTAGTGGATATCTTGAATTGAAGGGTGCACATCCATTTTGGGGAGATGAGAATTAATTTTAAGGAAGGCATGTGACCAGTTAGGAAGAGGCCTTATAGGATGAATCCCAACTTGTTCATCAAAGTAAAAGAAGAAATTGATAAGATGCTCAAATCAGGTATTATTGAGCCTATTGAGGAGTATAAATGGATAAGCCCCATGGTGATCAACATTAGTAAGGATGGATAGATAAGAATCTATGTGGACTAAAGGGTTCTCAATTCTTCATGTGTCATAGACTCTTTTCCTACACCATTCACTGAAGAGATCTTGGAAGGGGTAGATAAGCGTGAAACCTATTCATTCATAAATGGATTCTATGGATATCATCAAGTGAGGATTATATGCAAAGATTAGGATAATATCACCTTTAAAACTGAATAGGGAATTTTTACATACATTGTTATGACCTTTATATTGAAAAATGCATCAACAATGTTCTCGTGCATAGTGGTTCAAGCATTCCAAGACTTTATTCACAAGTTTTTACAGATATACTTGGATTATTGGACTATCTATGGGTTGGTTAAAGATCATTGTGACTTTCTAATATTGATGTTTGAAAGATGCAGGTAACTTAGCATCTCTTTGAACATCAAGAAGGGCATTTTTGCAACTTCTTTTGGTTCCTTAGAAATATCATTTACAAAGAAGGATTATTGGTGGACCCAAATAAGATTATAGTTATTTTTTGGGCTAGAAGAACCAAAAAATTTGAGTGAGGTGCACGATTTCGTTAGGTACATTAGGTATTACAAGAGCTTTATTAAAGGATATGCCAATATTTTTGCACCCCTTAAATATTTTTTAAAATCCAAAGGAAAATTTCATTGGGGTAATTCACAAAAGCAAGCATTTGAAACCTTGAAGGAGAAGCTAACCACCATGCCTATCTTATGATTTCCTTCCTAGAATAATCCTTTTCATGTGCATGTTGATGATTCTAGTACAAAATTGGCACAATTTTAGGACAGCCAAGCGAGGGAAATGTTGATCATCCCATATATTTTACAAGAAGAAATTTGACACCAGCCAACAAAAAATATAGAGCTACGGAGGAAGACACCTTTTCAACGATTTATGTGCTTCATAATTTCATATAATAATTACTGGCCACACCATTGATATTTTATATAGATCATATGTCATTGAATTATTTGGTCAATAAGTCAGTTTTACATGGGTGCATTTGTCATTGGATACTTCTCTTCCAGGAGTTTGATTTCTCAATTATAGTAAATCCTGGTAAGAGCAACTTTGAACTGGATCACTTGTCAAGGATAAACTCTAGGGAGGTTTTGCATAGAATAGTGGACACTATTCCAGATTCATAGTTGTTCCAATTAAACCGTACACCAACAGACTTAGAAGACATTGCAGTGTATTTACATACTGGACTTACACCTGAGGGAATGAAGACTTTGGAAAAAAATAAGATTATTATCCATGCAATTCCTTATCAGTTTAATGGAGAATACATGTACAAGATGGGTAGAGTTGAGGTCTTGCAAAAATGTCTGATATAAAATGAGTGCAAAGCTATTATGGAGGAAGCTCATTGTGGGATAACTGGTGGACACTATACAGGAGAAGTAACAACACGCAAGATCTTATTCACAAGTTTATGGTGGGAAACATTGTATAAGAACACTAAAGTATTTATTAAGGCTTGTGACCATTTCAGAGGATAGGAAAGCATGAGATGCCATTATGCCCTATATAAAGCACATATCCTTTTGAGAAGTTGGAAATTGAATTTTTTGACCCCATCGTATCACATGCGCATAGGACAAGCATGTGTTATATCATTACATGCACATATTACTTAACAAGGTGGGTAGAGGATACACTTTTAAAGGATTGAACTACAGTAATAGTAGCTAGGTTTCTTAGTGAAAACATCATAAGTAGGTATGGATGTCCATTGAGCCTAACAAATGATATAAGAACTCATTTTCTGAATGAGACTATCACCCTCAATCCAATGAAACTGTTGAAGCTTTTAACAAAAAATCTGGGACAAACTTTGACAAACATATGTGATGTTGGAAGGAAATATTGGGATGATAAGGACTCAGAAGTAATGTGGGCATATCGAATAACTTACAAGTGGTTGAATAAGGTGACACATTTTCAATTTATGTTTGGTATAGAGGTATTTTTTCTTGTTAAGTTCATGTTGTCCCAAATAACTCCCCAAGTTATTTGGACAACTAATATTTTAATCTGACTTTGATGATCCTATAAAGGTTACACACACTCTATAAGCTTCCTTGGCATAGTTTGCTTAGTATCGATTATTCCACAATCCTTTGTACACCCTTCTTGTGTCTTATTTTACATCCCCTTTCCTTTTCTTCCTCTAGCACTTTCTTCGTGCGCTTCCCCTTCCCTATGTATTCTTCTATCTCCTTCCATTTTCCCTTTGTACCTTCCTCTCATGCACCCACTTTCATTCCCAACTTTTCGCACACTCCTTGCACACACATATCTTAACCTTTCTTCAAATCAGCTAAGTCCTTCACATTCCTTCGTGCTTGCATGTCTCTTATTCCCTAGTTTACCTCACATGCCCCTTTCTTCCTTTTTGTCGCACCTTCCTTAGTTTAACACCTGCAACCACTCATATACTCATCTCCTACAAGTATGCATCCATTTTTTCTACGCACGTTACATTTGGGCACCCCTCTTCTACCTTTGAGCACTTCCCTCTTATAGTCTCACACCTCTTTATTTTGTGCCTTTCTCCTTATTCCATGCCAGTCAATGTGCCACGTCATCAACTATCAAACTTGAGTGTGATACATGTAACCTATCAAAGTGTGCTAACAGGGTGTCAAATCCTTTTAATGGACCAGTGTGTAACACGTGGTAGAAATGAAAAATCAGATGAACAGTTGGCTAATTCCTTCAGTTAATGAGTGTGTGCCATGTGTCTTGCATGTTTAGTTGCACTATAGATCTTCTAAAAGCCATAACTTTTTCTACACGGCTCTAACACACATGTGCCTATGCTCATTTAAAATATTTTGATGTGGGCTACATGTTGGACTTTACAAAATCAGATTTGGGTGGGATTTGGTAGGTGAGAAATAGGTAAACATCTTTCTAGTCATTAATGCACATAATCTAATTGATTCTACCATCATATTTCTACATATTTTGTTTCCTTCCTTCCTCTACATGCCAAATAGACATGGGGAGGCACATCTGATAGCATTACTGGTTGATTTACAAGCATTCAGTACTAGTTGTTGGTGGGTGGAAGGCTGAATTTGAGTTTCCCCTTCTTTCTCATCCTTTTTTCTCATTCTTATTCTATAAATTGAAGATATTTTCTCATCAAAACGAATCCTCTTTTGTTGTAATAGAACCATGCCAAAATGATGGCCAAATTCCCATAGATTTCAGAACTTGGACTTGGTATCTATAATGTATTCTTTCCTCCTGCCATGAATTTAAAATGAATGTGAATCCTTAAGTAATAAAATTAGGTTTTGTGGAACTTGTGTCTTCCATTTTCTCAGTTTTGTTGCGTCTTGCCCCTCCATTCACGTTTTCTAGCATGTTATGCACATTTCCCTCTTACAGTCCCCATGTTCATGTGTTTATATGCACAAAACATTTTCTGTGTGGTTCTTTTATATGGCACATGCTTGTTTTCCCTCTCTCCTACCCTTTCTCCCTTTCTCGCCCCTCGTGGAGAGTGTTCAACCCTTTCTCTAGTGTTATCACCACTCCTTTTAGCTTAGTTTATATTTTCTGCATATTTTTCTATCCTAGGTCCTTTGGAATGTTTAGTTTAATATTTACTTATTGCACTAGGATTAGTTTTAGTGGTATAAATAGGTATAGGAACCTTCCTTTTCTGGAGGTCTGTCTCAAGAATGCAAGGTCCCATAAATTTGAGATAGTCCCATTGTTTCCTTAGAATTCTTGATCCATCACGATCACATCACGGGTGTAGTTTTGAGTTCCAATTGTTTCTAGCATTCCCAGTGGGACCAATTTGAAGAGCTATACATCTTCATCTCAGTAGGTTTGATGTGTTCCTATCAAGATCCATCCTTTGGAGGAATATTTCAACACATTTTGTGACTCCACTAATTCAAACGCACACATTATTTCATTCACATACTAGTTTTCCCTCCTTCTCCTCATCCATTTCTCCTTCTTCCATCCTTACAATTTCCCCTTTAGAAGTTTTACAATCATGACTTCTGTGTCCCACTTTTTTGCACTTTTTTTACCTTTAGTAAAATAGTGTCTGACAACCAAAACATGACCAAACACAATAAAATGACCAAACCATTTTTAAGAGGCTTATACCAAGGTAGGGAAGAATTTTACCTGATTTTTTAAATTTTTATAGTATTTTTTAAAGATTTAATTACTAGTCAGATTTGAAAATTAATTTTGGCCACTAAGTGGAACACATTTATATGCTTTAACATCCCCATAGTTTCAAAACCTTTTTCCAAATCAGTTTTTTTAGCCCCATTAGGATATGCATATAACCCATCTCCACTAACCCATATGGTTATATTTCTAACCAAAATGTTTATGAAGAACATGGTTTTACAGATAATGATAGAATCTCTATAGTAGATGCTGATTTTTAGAGGAAGGTGTAAGAAATGGAGATGAACATGATTCATCTCATGATCAAATGTTCAATAAAGGAAACTAGAGGTTGCTTGAAGGTCCCTTTTCCAATTTTTTCTTTTCATCCCTGGATACCAAGTTGTTCTAACACCCAATAAAATCTACACTTTCATTATCCCAAGATGGATACCCTTCAAATTATATTTTTTACATTGGGCTAATATTCTCCATGGAGGCTATAGTTTTGATAGTGTTAGTTTTTTTTTAATCAATGGGGTAACCCTACACTACCTTCATACAACCCTCCCATTCCTCCTCCCCAACCTACATCATCTCATCTCGCTGCCCATGTTCCCAAATTTCTATGCGCGACTCCTGTTGATAATTTATTTTCTACATATTCTACCTTCCAATGATACAAGGCCCGGATTGGTGGTTAAAGGATTTGCACAAAAGAAAGGTATAGACTTTGATGAAATTTTTTCTTCGGTTGTTAAAATGACTTCTATTAGGACTATTCTTGGTTTAGTTGCAGTAGAAGACCTGCACTTAGAATAGTTGGATGTGAAGACTGCATTCCTTCATGGTGAGTTGGAGGAGGAATTTTTCATTGCAGCAGCCACATGGTTATGAGGTCAAAGGGAAGGAGAGGTTAGTGTGCAAATTGAAGAAGAGATTGTATGGCCTGAAACAAGCTCCACGGCAGTGGTACATGAAGTTTGATAGTTTTATGCAGGATCAGGGTTGCTCCAGGTATCACTCAGAACATTTCGTGTACGTCAAGAAGTTTCTTGATGGTAGTTATATTATTTTTTGCCTATATGTAGATGATATGCTTGTTGCAGGGAAGAACATGCATGAAATAAAGGTACTCAAGAAATAGCTAGGTGACTCCTTTGCTATGAAGGATTTGGGGGCAGCAAAACAAATCCTTGGTATGAGAATAACTCGGAACATGAAGGATAGGAAGCTGGTATTATCTCCAGAAGAGTACATAAAGAAGGTCTTGGAGAGGTTTAGTATGCAGGGATGCTAAACCAGTTGGTACTCTTTTGGCAGGTCACTTTAAATTATCGAAGGAGTAGAGTCCCAAGGCTGAGGAGGATAGAAATCTAGATGTCCAAGGTACCGTACTCATCAACAGTTGGTAGCTTGATGTATGCTATGGTATGCACTAGGCCTCACATTTCCCATGTAATGGGAGTAGTGAGTAGGTTTATGAGTGATCCAGGTAGAGAGCACTGGTAGGAAGTAAAGTGGATCCTTCGGTATTTAAGAGAGACCATGGGAGAAACATTGTGTTTTGGTGGATCAGACACTACATTACGTGGATATGTAGATTCGGACATGGTAGGAGATTTGGACAGCAAGAGGAGCATGACAGGTTATGTATTTACGGTTGGTGATACAGTGGTGAGTTGGATTTCACAGTTACAAAAGGTTGTGGATTTTTCAACCACAGAGGTTGAGTATGTTGCTACCACAGAGGAAAGCAAGGAGATGATTTGGCTAAAACATTTGTTTGATGAGTTGGGTCATAATCAGGAAGTTGGGAGACTACACAGTGATAGTCAGAGTGCTATTCTTTTGGCAAAGAAATCCACTTTCCACTCTAGGACAAAGCACATTCAACTGAGATATCCTTTCATCAGGATAGCTTTGGAAGAAGATAAGTTGAAGCTGGAAAAGATTCATACCGGTCAAAATCTTGTGGATATGATGACCAAGGTTGTCACAAGGGAGAAGTTGAAGTTATGTTAAACTTTGATTGGCCTTCATGGTTGATAATGAAGGGTTAAGAACTTTGCTCAGTCGAAACAGTCTCCAAGTGGGAGATTGTTGGGGTGTGGAGCCTATTTTTTGGTCTTCTTGAATCAATGTTGAAGTGATGGAGCTCGAATGGTTAGGTTTGGAGACTTCAGGAGCATTCTGCAGTCGTTGTGCCGTTGCTATGAGTCGTTGCTCGTTATTATGCGACGTTGCTGTTAACATGGTTGTCAATTTTCAGGACTATTTTTTCCAGCCATGGGAAGTTGAAAGATTGCGACTTTCAAACTTCTAGGGTTGTCTTTAGGACTTCTTAAGAGGATTTTAATCCTATAAATAGAGGTGTTAGGGTATCTTGAAGATATCTTGAGTGTTCAAGAGGTCTTGAGTCTTAATGATCAAGAGGTGATCAAGAGTGATCAAGGTTATGCAATTGGGTGTTAGATGTGGTTTAGATGTGGTTTAGCATCTTTGGAATTCTGTTGTGAGTTCATAACTGAGAGAAGACTGTGAGAGTTGTTTTACTCTTGTTGATAATAAAATCTAAGCAAGTTCTTGGTGGACGTAGCCCACATTGGGTGAACCACGTTAAATCTTGTCTTGTCTTCTTTTGTGCATTATTCATTTATGCTGTTATATTTCTGCAAGTATAATTCTGCTATATAGTTTCTTACTGCTGTGGTTTGAGGAATTGTTTCCACATATTTGTTCTCTAATTCCTAACAACATTGTTATTATTATTGTTGTTCTTGTTGTTATCACTACTATTCTTTGTCTAGTTAATATGGATTTTTGTCTCTTTTCATGTCATGGTTTCCCCATGTGTAACCCATTTTGTAGGTAAAGGTTCTCCAAGGTGGCCAACCTCTTCAACATTCTACACTCTCCTACATATTATCATCCATAAAGTGTAAGGGAACACATTTTCTTTTGATATCTGTCCTCAAATGGATCTTCACATGCACCTCCAATGAGGGGGGGGCATTCATCAAGTTATACTCTAAACTTAGAGGAAGAAACATGGGTTAAAACATGGGTTTTCATAGTAAAACATTATTCAGATACAAGTCCAGATACCCACTTTTAGTAGAAAATACATAGGGTTAAATTTTTTTTAAGGGTAAAGACCATATAAATAGTCCTGACCATACCATACATTTTTCCCTAAGGGAAAAACACCATATTTTCTATAGTTTTAGATTCCTCGGTATAAATACAGGTATTTGGAACAAATATCATACACAATTGGCACAATTCATATCATTCTATAAGGGGCAATAAATATTTCACTTGTATCCAGTACTTAGTTTTGGTTGCAAAATACAGGTGTTTTGGGGGTATGAGTCTCCTTCCCCATTCATATTTTAGTGTATTACATACTCTTTATTAGTAGTACAACATATGAGAAGAGCATGAGAGCACTCATTATCTTTATATATTGTGTCTATATACTCAAACATTGGGCCTAGAGTTGTGTATAATGGTGTGGTCTGTGGGGTTATGAAAAGTATCGAAGTGGCTAAGTTATTCATAGGTAGTCTTTCCTCTCCTCATATTAAATAGGAAGATATCAAAGTTAATAAAGGCTTTGATATATGTTCTTCTTCCTTTATGGGGTACATTCATACCTCTTTCTTTCCCTCTCTCTACTTTCCATAATTCCATTAAGTGTTGGCTTAAATGCACCCAATACTCTAGTTTCTCCTTCAGCAAAATTGGGGACTAATCACTGATAATCCTTCAACAAAGTTCAGAAACAAAAATCAAAATATCAAAATCTCTAACTGTAAGCAAGGAACTAGAAGCTCTTCCCTTTACAAAATAAATAGGTGTACTCTTTCCATGTTTAGCATATCCTCATTTCACGTTATGAAAGTTTAAATTATATAGTTATTATTGAGCTACAATTCAATTTCTATTATGGACATTTACTGCACTATGTGTTGCAAGTTTCATCATGGAGCATGCAAACACAAAAAACATATGGACAAAAAAACTTCAACCAAAGAAAAAGTGTGTTTGCACACTTAGGTATATTTTCCTTTAAGTATTTAATTTTCATTTCCTACTTAAAAAGGGAAATTTTAGACACTCAAATATGGAAATTTATACTAATTAAATTGCTTATTGTAATTATGATTCTTGGCTAAGAGAAACAACCACATCCTAACCCCACTTAGTACATGTTACCATATCTTTCCTAACTTCATCACTTTTTATATACCTATGTGTCGAAAAAATATTAATATTAATATATAATGCCAATTCTCAAACTCTAATTTTCCAAAATAAACTTTCATATTTAACTTAGCTTCTCCCTGTCCAAAATTGTACAGTTCAGTCAGGTTGTATAATATGGTCTTAGCCAACATGTAAGGTCCTACACCAACACATTTTCTAATGTTTTTAATGCATTATTATTTTTGGGGTCTTTTCATCTTCCTGGGTTGGCCTTATCATGATAATTTACCTTTGTAACCCAATATAAGAAAGTTATCATCACCTCATTTACTAACCTATGAATGACATGGGATTCTATTGATACCCTCACTTGTAGCACTTGTAAAAGGCACTCAAGGATCTGTAAATCTTCCCAAAGTTGATGCACATCCATTAAGGAAGCCACTACTACAATTATGAATCACTCAAATAGGTTAAGGATTCTAGAATATTTAAAAACCAAGAACACCAAGTTCCCACTTCCAAGTATTAGAAAGATCATAATTCTATCAAGCATTGTCAAAGAGGTTCAAGTATCAAAGTAGCTGCATTCATATAGATGTTACATGTTAGGTGGATAAATATGTGTGGTTTGAGTCCTCTTTAGAAGAGTAGTGATGTAGGTAATGCATGGGCAGTACTTAAACCAAAACACTAATCTTCTTGTAGTGTCTTCTACCCATGGTTAGGGTTATGGAGTGATTCATTTGATTACAAATTATATCAAGATTGTGTGACAACCAGGGTTTGATATTGAATTATATTTTTGGGCCACTAAAGGTAGTCAAAAAGTTACAAAACCTCATTTTGAAGGTTTCCAAAATCATATAGAAGGTGTAGGATTTGATTATATATCTTTAATAGACTGTATGGTCACGTGACAAGGTCTTTTCAAGTCTCAGGTTCAACAGTGAAGATTCTCCAGGCTCTACACTCCCAAATTATCCAGTTTGTCTTCCAAGATTCTTCCTACACAAACTTGTATGGATAATTCTATTTTCCTTCTATATATTTTAGCTTGTATTCATGTATTTAAATAACCAATATGTTATTCTAATGTTGTACAATTAATGTTATACGTTAATTTTTTGGAATAACTCATAATTTCCTAACCTTACATTCCTTTTTATTTTTGTGTATTCCACAACAAAAATAATAAACTTAAAAAGGGTGTAAACACTAAGTGGGATGATTTTAATAATCAAGAATAATTTTTATCCTATTTATTATGAGGAATATATGTCCATATATTAGAAATATCTTAGGCAAAATTACGAAAAAAGCGTACAAAAGTACACAAGCAAATTCCACAAAAGGTTGTCCAAATGGGAAAAGATGTAGTATACTGGGACATTTTTATGAGGTATGTTGGTGTAATAATTATTATTTTACACCATTTTTAGATTAGGAAACTA